>JZKD02S1000046.1:167426-186338 GCA_000966675.3 Picea glauca
TTCAAAAACTTCTTCAAAATAGGAAAATGCATATAGACATTCGACAAAAATGATCTAATTAACATCATAAAATCAGTCATATCATGGGCCCAACAATAACACCTGTCACTAGGTTTCCAATTGTTCTGTCGAATTAGCTTAAATCAGGACAGTTGGAAGCCTTGGATGTCCATGTCCAAAAAGGGCGGTCTGCCAACTGCCCTGCCAGGAGGAAACCAGGGTAGGTGGAAGCCCATAGTCTTTACATTAACCATTAAAACTAGAATTAAAACTAGACTGGACTTGGAACTTAACCAAAAAGAGGTTAGACTAGCCATGATCAAACACCTATTATAGATTAACCAGAACCAAAAGAACTATTAACCATGCAATTACCCATTAGCACCAGAAGTAGCTTTGTCAAGGTCTCTGTTGTGTGGTCCATTTCGAGTCGGTAGGGAAAAAGGTCTTGCACACGTCAGACATTTTTTCCCCGCTGGCACATTGGAGAATGCTCCATACATCATATCAATGCATTGGTGCATGAGTGTTCCACGGTGAACCTAATCTACCATCTAGCTCCTCAGATCAAGCAGTAATTCCAATTGTTTCGGGTGGAAGAAGGGTGGGGGGGGAACGCCATGGTTTCGGTATAATAGAGATAGGAGGTGGTGAAAATACCTCACCACCTTCCATCGTCGTGCCACCTGGAACCTCCACAGCCTACACTCCATCATGTTCTCCATCGTTGCATGCCAACCCTGTGCTCCTTCCTCCTTCCCGGGGTCCTCGTCCTTCATTGCGACGCTGGAAAGATCATATCCTTCTGGAAGTGGAGCATCCTATGAGACCATGTGAAGGAATTCCTCTGGGAATTCCTCCTCGATGATGCATATGTGGACCTCTTCTATTTTCATCTCCATGGTGTTGGTGTCATGATGAACCGCAGTGGATGGCTTAGTGTCTTCCGCGAAGAAGTTGCTTGGGGCTTGCCAATTCTCTAGCACAGTGAAGAGAAGGGACTTCGGAGATATCTGAATGGGTTCCTCTGGGATAACTTCCTCCACGTAAGCCATTGGAGGTGACCTGACCATCCCTTCTATGCATGTTGCTTGAATTCTCTGAGTGCGGGATATGAAGAGTGCTCGCTCTAGCATCTGTCGCCTCCTCTCTCGTGCTGCCAAACTATGCTAGGTAGGGCCGCGATGCGACCTGCCTCTCACCCATGGCATCGAGAAGGTGATGCAAATGACAAGCTTGCAAAATTTTTTGCAATGGATACACCAGAGTATTGAGCTGCTTGTCTGGTGCAGGTCGAGGGAAAAATGGTGAAGGTTGGTGCACTTCTAGATGATATCGAGGAGGAGTGAAATGACTTCTCCCATTATCACCCTCGAACCATTAAATTTCCTTGTCGTCACTCTGCTCACGCGAGGGAGCCGTCCTTCGGCTCTTGACATGCAGTTAAGGAAGGCTCCCATTATTAATCGAGAGGGGATGGGAGCTAGCCTGCCATATTTATGGTTTGGCTTGAGCTAGTGTTACGTGGCTCTCGTGTGCTACGTGGAACCCCATCCGAGGTATTTTATTTAGTTTATTACAATAAGATGGACTTGGAGATATAATTAGTTATTTTCATAAATATAAATTTTATATCATTGTAACATGAATATATGCTCAAAACAAATGGCAACNTTCAAAATAGGAAAATGCATATAGACATTCGACAAAAATGATCTAATTAACATCATAAAATCAGTCATATCATGGGCCCAACAATAACACCTGTCACTAGGTTGCCAATTGTTCTATCGAATTAGCTTAAATCAGGACAGTTGGAAGCCTTGGATGTCCATGTCCAAAAAGGGCGGTCCGCCAACTGCCCTGCCAGGAGGAAACCAGGGTAGGTGGAAGCCCATAGTCTTTACATTAACCATTAAAACTAGAATTAAAACTAGACTGGACTTGGAACTTAACCAAAAAGAGGTTAGACTAGCCATGATCAAACACCTATTATAGATTAACCAGAACCAAAAGAACTATTAACCATGCAATTACCCATTAGCACCAGAAGTAGCTTTGTCAAGGTCTCTGTTGTGTGGTCCATTTCGAGTCGGTAGGGAAAAAGGTCTTGCACACGTCAGACATTTTTTCCCCGCTGGCACATTGGAGAATGCTCCATACATCATATCAATGCATTGGTGCATGAGTGTTCCACGGTGAACCTAATCTGCCATCTAGCTCCTCAGATCAAGAAGTAATTCCAATTGTTTCGGGTGGAAGAAGGGTGGGGGGGGCACGCCATGGTTCCGGTATAATAGAGATAGGAGGTGGTGCAAATACCTCACCACCTTCCATCTTCGTGCCACCTGGAACCTCCACAGCCTACACTCCATCATGTGCTCCATCGTTGCATGCCAACCCTGTGCTCCTTCCTCCTTCCCGGGGTCCTCGTCCTTCGTTGCGACGCTGGAAAGATCATAGCCTTATGGAAGTGGAGCGTCCTATGAGACCATGTGAAGGAATTCCTCTGGGAATTCCTCCTCAATGATGCATATGTGGACCTCTTCTATTTTCGTCTCCATGGTGTTGGTGTCATGATGAACCGCAGTGGCTGGCTTAGTGTCTTCCGCGAAGAAGTTGCTTGGGGCTTGCCAATTCTCTAGCACAGTGAAGAGAAGGGATTTCGGAGATATCTGAATGGGTTCCTCTGGGATAACTTCCTCCACGTAAGCCATTGGAGGTGACCTGACCATCCCTTCTCTGCCTGTTGCTTGAATTCTTTGAGTGCGGGATATGAAGAGTGCTCGCTCTAGCATCTGTCGCCTCCTCTCTCGCGCTGCCAAACTATGCCAGGTAGGGCCGCGATGCGACCTGCCTCTCTCCCATGGCATCGAGAAGGTGATGCAAATGACAAGCTTGCAAATTTTTTTGCAATGGCTACACCAGAGTATTGAGCTGCTTGTCTGGTGCAGGTCGAGGGAAAAATGGTGAAGGTTGGTGCACTTCTAGATGATATCGAGGAGGAGTGAAATGACTTCTCCCATTATCACCCTCGAACCATTAAATTTCCTTGTCGTCACTCTGCTCACGCGAGGGAGCCGTCCTTTGGCTCTTAACATGCAGTTAAGGCAGGCTCCCATTATTAATCGAGAGGGGATGGGAGCTAGCCTGCCATATTTATGGTTTGGCTTGAGCTAGTGTTACATGGCTCTCGTGTGCTACGTGGAACCCCATCCGGGGTATTTTATTTAGTTTATTACAATAAGATGGACTTGGAGATATAATTAGTTATTTTCATAAATATAAATTTTATATCATTGTAACATGAATATATGCTCAAAACAAATGGCAACATATACATGTACTTACAGATAATTCCTATTTTTTCTCCCGAGATTATCTCCCTTGAAATAAAACACCTATTTTAGAGCATCTTGGAAATACCCTTGGAATGTAGAATTCATAACATTGACCAACATATCATTGAATTCTATATAAGTCTAAAGAAGTATTATATCTATATCTACATCAAAACATTACCAAAATATTCATAACATTAATGAACATATCATTGAATTCCATGAGTTTGACAAATCTTTAATTCCATAAATTTGAAAAATCATCTCAAAGAGATCCTTGCAATGCAAGATTCATAGAATTAGAAATAATTTGTTTGTAGATAGATGTAGCAAGAAGGTTTACTAGAAGGTTCCACCTGCTAGAAGATTCCTTCTCTAAAATGTTATTATGAGGTAGATAGTAGTATAAAAGGAAGAATAAGCAATGTAATAAACATAGTGAAGAACATTGTGAATGTATCAAGCATTGCTTGAGGAGTGCTATCTTTCCATAAGGATTAATATATGGTGTTACCCTACCTCAAGGGTTTTATCTCATTCTTGTGATTGATTATTTTATGCGAGTGTTTGGTTTATTGTTGAGATTAAATATTTCTATTCTAGATTTTATATTTAGATCTCAACCACATAAAAATAATATTAAAATTAGAGGAATTTTGAGGTAAAAAATGGATGTTAAAAAAATGCATCATCAAAATCAACTTTAAAAGAACCAATAGGATTATGATAATGTCAACCATAAGGGTAAATATTTTTGGAGGGAAAGGAATCCCAACTTGTCTCCTTATAGGTTTACTTAAATTTCAAGTGTAGGTACTTATTGGATGTGGAATCAAATTTTGCATCCAGCTAGTACCCACTCTTCATACTTTTGATAGACCCACATTGAGATAAACTGGAAATACACGAAAAAAACATGTTTCTTATTTCATGTATTTCCAATTGATCTCATCATGGGTCTATCAAAAGTATGTAGAGTGGGTACTTGTTGGATGCCAAATTTAATTCTGCCTTCAATATGTTAGGGACCTAACCCCTCACGTAGGTAGAATAATATATTTCGATGTAATAAAGGTCAATATTAATAAGGCCTAGCAATAAGGAAGAATAAGTCCAATGTAAGAAAACCTAATAGAAGCTTTCACTTCTAGAAGGATATTCCTCTAGATGGTTCTTTTGATAGACATATTTAGTATAAATAGGAGTCGAGGGTATGAAATTTTTTGTCTTGGATATTATTGTAATAGAGCTCTGCTATGCTGGAGGTTGCCCCCTCGAAGAGGCAAGTGAACATTTCTCTTAGTAATCAAAGTGCTCTTTATGGTGTTATTCTGGTATCAATTTGGTATTATTGTGGTGTCGTTTTGGTTATATTGTTGTTCATCTTCCATTTCTAGCTATTTATTTTCGTTCTGCATACTTTTTTATATCTCGAACATTAAAATTGGTATTAGAGCACCTTCCTCGGCAGAAAATTGTGGGTTATTTTTTTTCCAAGGTAGAGACATATTCCGACGTCTTTAAGCTACAAAGATTCATCGTTACGTGCATAAAATCGTGGTTGGGGATTCATACACGTAGGAAATACAAGTGGTACTTAAGCGCACATCTGTTGGCCACCCTTGTAACCCTTGTTGGTACCCCTTCGAGTGGTAGCGCATCTGACATCACTTGTATATAGATCAGCCTAGATTTCTTGAAGACCTCCATAGATAAATTTATCGGTTGCCTGACTTCTATAGTGCCACCAAGAACAACACTCGGGAAGATACTCTCTAGTACCTGGGTAGTCGGGTAGTACGACTAAGGGCACAGTCTAGCCTCCTTAGTTGGTGCCTTGAGATATTGGGTTGAGTACTACTGTTGGAACCCACACATATATCAGAGAGATATAGCACAGGGAAAACCCTTGTCTATAGAACCCTTGAATACCTAACATTTGGGGACGAAAAAAAAATAGAACAGACAAGATCTATTGCCACACAATTGTGTCTCCTGCATTCGAGTTGCCAAATTACTACACATTTCNAGTACGACTAAGGGCATAGTCTAGCCTCCTTAGTTGGTGCCCTGAGATATTGGGTTGAGTACTACTGTTGGAACCCACACATATATCAGAGAGATATAGCACAGGGAAAACCCTTTTCTATAGAACCCTTGAATACCTAACATTTGGGGACGAAAAAAAAAATAGAACAGACAAGATCTATTGCCACACAATTGTGTCTCCTGCATTCGAGTTGCCAAATTACTACACATTTGTCCCTGATTAAGAATTTGGGCATTTCATCACTGCAATATTCTTTAGATAGAAGTATAACTCTGCATGCGTAAAAAAAAATGTCTGGATCATGTTGGCACCATTATTTGAGACCTATTCCATTGGATTTCTCTCTTCGCCCTTATTGCATGCATACCTATCATTTTTTTTATTTTGTTTTTGTGTGACCCTACCCGCCCCTTTTTGGTTCCCTCGTCATCATGGCCCATAGTTGTAGCCAAGACTTGGAAGCTCGCTTCAATACCTTACACTCTAATTTCACAAAGACCCAACAATAAGTGAGACAACTCAGTTCTAATATTGCCACCACCAATAAAAACATGCATTCCTCCATCGCCGCCTCAATCGAGGAACTCAAACAAGACCTCAAACAAGACATTACTACCCAGCTTGAATCTGTCACTACGATGATTTTCACCATGCTACATATCCTTGCAAATCCTCCCTTATCTGACCCACCTTTTCATACCGAAGGTGAAACTTCCTCTCATTCCCAGAATTTTCAGCCCCATCACTTTCAGCATGACCTACGCCTTTCGCGTGTGGATGTGACCAAATTTGATGGATCAAATCCCACTGGCTAGGTAACTCAAATGGAACATTATTTCTCTTTGTACGACGTTACAAATGAGTTGGAAAAATTCCGGTATGGTGTTCTCCATCTAGATCAAGAACGTTGGCAATGGTGGCAATGGAGAAAAACTGCCCGCCAAGGGTATGTTGCTTGGACACACTTTGTTGTAGAGATTTATGAATGCTTTGACACTGACACCAACCATTTAGGTCATTTGAAAAATTTGAAACAATCTGGAACAGTGGAAGACTTTATAGCTTCTTTTGAGCAACTAGCTTTTCATATAGAGGGCATGTCTAATGCTTTTTTCTGAGAATGTTTTATCAGTGGCCTCAAGGATGAGATTCGTGCCCATGTCCTCATGGCCATCTCGGAGGATGTTTCAGAAGAGGATGTTGAGGCTCCCCTTGTGTCCGTTTCACCTGAACCCACTAACATAACCCCTCCCTCAGACCCTCCCGAAGTAGAACTGGTCATTTCCCTAAATTCTCTCACTGTCTTCTCTGCTCCCCAAACCCTCAAGCTAATTGGTTACATCAAGCATAGGAAGGTCATCATTCTTGTTGATAGTGGAAGCACCCATAACTTTATTCATCGCCGCATTGCCCAATAAACTAATTGCTATATCTGTGCAGTCAATAATTTCTAAATCATGATTGCCAATGGCAAGTCCATGAAATGTGGAGAGCATTGTGAAAATGTGTGTCTCCAAATTGGTGACTACCACCTAAAATCTCATATGTTTTCTATCGACATGGGCGATTGCGACATTGTGTTGGGTGCAAAATGGATAAGGACTTTGGGTCCCATTCTCATGGATTTTAAGGAATTAACCATGCAATTCGACCAGGAGGGACAACAATATAAGTTCCAAGGAATCACCATCGGTTCCCCAGAGATCATTAGTTCCCATTGCATGGAAAAGCTGCTCAAAAAAGGTCATTATGGCATTATTTCCCAACTCCATGCCATACAAGCAATTGAGACACCCTATGTGCCGCAGGACCTCCAATCCATCATCTCTAAACATCAAGTAGTTTTTTCCACTCAACAGGGACTCCCTCCTTCCCATGGTGTTCATGATAATTCCATTCCCCTTGTCCCAGGAAGCCTTCCTCTCAATATCCGTCCATATCGTCACCCCTTTTCCCAAAAAAATGAAATTGAGAAAATGGTTCAAGAACTGCTCAACGCAAGTGTTATTCGCCCTAGTACAAGCCCCTACTATTATCCAGTGGTCATGGTCCTTAAGAAAGAAGGTTCTTGGNTATAGAACCCTTGAATACCTAACATTTGGGGACGAAAAAAAAATAGAACAGACAAGATCTATTGCCACACAATTGTGTCTCCTGCATTCGAGTTGCCAAATTACTACACATTTCTTCCTGATTAAGAATTTGGGCATTTCATCACTGCAATATTCTTTAGATAGAAGTATAACTCTGCATGCGTAAAAAAAAATGTCTGGATCATGTTGGCACCATTATTTGAGACCTATTCCATTGGATTTCTCTCTTCGCCCTTATTGCATGCATACCTATCATTTTTTTTATTTTGTTTTTGTGTGACCCTACCCGCCCCTTTTTGGTTCCCTCGTCATCATGGCCCATAGTTGTAGCCAAGACTTGGAAGCTCGCTTCAATACCTTACACTCTAATTTCACAAAGACCCAACAATAAGTGAGACAACTCAGTTCCAATATTGCCACCATCAATAAAAACATGCATTCCTCCATCGCTGCCTCAATCGAGGAACTCAAACAAGACCTCAAACAAGACATTACTACCCAGCTTGAATCTGTCACTACGATGATTTTCACCATGCTACATATCCCTGCAAATCCTCCCTTATCTGACCCACCTTTTCATACCGAAGGTGAAACTTCCTCTCATTCCCAGAATTTTCAGCCCCATCACTTTCAGTGTGACCTACGCCTTTCGCGTGTGGATGTGACCAAATTTGATGAATCAAATCCCACTAGCTAGGTAACTCAAATGGAACATTATTTCTCTTTGTACGACGTTACAAATGAGTTGGACAAACTCCGGTATGGTGTTCTCCATCTAGATCAAGAACGTTGGCAATGGTGGCAATGGAGAAAAACTGCCCGCCAAGGGTATGTTGCTTGGACACACTTTGTTGTAGAGATTTATGAATGCTTTGACACTGACACCAACCATTTAGGTCGTTTGACAAATTTGAAACAATCTGGCACAGTGGAAGACTTTATAGCTTCTTTTGAGCAACTAGCTTTTCATATAGAGGGCATGTCTAATGCTTTTTTTCTGAGAATGTTTTATCAGTGGCCTCAAGGATGAGATTCGTGCCCATGTCCTCATGGCCATCTCAGAGGATGTTTCAGAAGAGTATGTTGAGGCTCCCCTTGTGTCCGTGTCACCTGAACCCACTAACATAACCCCTCCCTCAGACCCTCCCGAAGTAGAACCGGTCATTTCCCTAAATTCTCTCACTGTCTTCTCTGCTCCCCAAACCCTCAAGYTAATTGGTTACATCAAGCATAGGAAGGTCATCATTCTTGTTGATAGTGGAAGCACCCATAAYTTTATTCATCGCCGCATTGCCCAATAAACTAATTGCTATATCTGTGCAGTCAATAATTTCTAAATCATGATTGCCAATGGCAAGTCCATGAAATGTGGAGRGCATYGTGAAAATGTGTGTCTCCAAATTGGTGACTACCACCTAAAATCTCATATGTTTTCTATCGACATGGGCGATTGYGACATTGTGTTGGGTGCAAAATGGATAAGGACTTTGGGTCCCATTCTCATGGATTTTAAGGAATTAACCATGCAATTCGACCAGGAGGGACAACAATATAAGTTCCAAGGAATCACCATCGGTTCCCCAGAGATCATTAGTTCCCATTGCATGGAAAAGCTGCTCAAAAAAGGTCATTATGGCATTATTTCCCAACTCCATGCCATACAAGCAATTGAGACACCCTATGTGCCGCAGGACCTCCAATCCATCATCTCTAAACATCAAGTAGTTTTTTCCACTCAACAGGGACTCCCTCCTTCCCATGGTGTTCATGATAATTCCATTCCCCTTGTCCCAGGAAGCCTTCCTCTCAATATCCGTCCATATCGTCACCCCTTTTCCCAAAAAAATGAAATTGAGAAAATGGTTCAAGAACTGCTCAACGCAAGTGTTATTCGCCCTAGTACAAGCCCCTACTATTATCCAGTGGTCATGGTCCTTAAGAAAGAAGGTTCTTGGTGCATGTGTCCTGACTTCCACACCCTCAACAAACTCACCATTAAAGACAAATTTCCCATTCCTGTCATTGATGACCTCTTGGATGAATTGAGTGGCGCCTAGTTTTTTACTAAACTTGATCTAAATGTTCTCCATCTACTCTCTCAGTACCAACTTTTCCTGAAACAATCTAAATGTGCTTTTGGCGCCTCGAAAGTCGAGTACTTGGGTCATCTTGTTGGCAAGGTCAACGTCAGGGTGGATCCTAAAAACATTGAAGCTATGCAAGATTGGCCTCACCCAAAGACTCTCAAAAGCTTGCGTGGATTTCTCGGCTTAACAAGTTATTATCGCAAGTTTGTTAAGAATTATGGAAAGATTGCGACACCTCTCAGTGCACTCCTTAAAAAGAATTCTTTCACTTGGACTACAAAAAATGCTCAAGCTTTTCAAACCTTGAAGATGGCCAGGTGCACCACTCCAGCCTTGGCCCTTCATGATTTCACAAAGAACTTTGTCCTAGAATGTGATGCTTCAGGGAAAGGAATTGGCGTTGTCCTTATGCAAGAGGGTCGACCTTTGGCATTTACCAACAAACAATTGTCTGAGCAAAATTTGAGAAAATCAATCTATGAAAAGGAAATGTCTATTTTGCATGTCGTTGATCTTTGGCGCCCTTATCTATTGGGGAAATGCTTCCAAATTAATACAGATCATCAACGCCTCAAGTATTTTCTGGAACAACACATTTCCTTGCCGAAGAAACAAAAATGGGTGACTAAGCTCTTTGGATATGATTATGAGATCATTTACAAGAAAGGCAAAGACAATGTGGTTGCCGATGCACTTTCTAGAAAATTTGAAGATGAAGGGTCCCTTTTTTCTTCTCCTTCATTGTACCAAATTGGCTCCAAGTTGTTTGCCAGGAATGGCTACACGATCCCAAAAGTTTGCATATGATACAACAATTGTAGTCCGATTCTCCAATTTCCCCAGGGTACTCTTGGATCCATGATGAGCTTCGATACAAAGGTTGTTTGTGTTTAAGTAAACAGACAAAAATTAAATCCATGGTACTTTCTGAGCTTCATGCTACACCCACAATTGGGCACTTCGGGTTTACCAAAACCTATGATAGGGTCAAATGTTCTTTTTTTTGGGATGGTATGAAACAAGACGTTCATAATTTTTTGGTTGAATGTGATGTGTGTCAATGCAACAAGGTCCAAACAGTCAAATCTCCTGGCACACTACAACCGCTTCCGATTCCACCTTTTATTTGGCGGGGTATCTCTATGGATTCCATTGTAGGCTTACCTAAATTGGGCAATAAATTAGTCNCTTAACCAAATAATCACCAACTTAATTACTTATCTATTTCATTACCATAATCATTTCTCCATTAACCAACATCACTACACAAACTTAATAATAAAATCAACGTTACATAACTTAATAATAAAATCAATATTACATTGTAATAGTTATAAACATTCTTAAACTTAATAGAAATCAACCCAAGATAAAGCCCTCTAAAAACAACCCAGGTTGTGTAATCCAACCCATGTTAGTAATATTAAGGTGASCATTACTCTTTCCAATTCGAGCTTCTTATCAAGTATGCTATGCCAAACGCCAAAATTAACCACCAATGCATATATTGCATTCAAATTTTCAATTGAATGTACAACTTTATTAATGCCTGAAACTAATAATAGTAAAATACAACATTGTGGCCTCGGATGGGGTGCCACCTCGCACAGGGATGACACGTGGTACAACGTTTGGTCTGGCCTTAATTACAGGCCACCGACTCCCATCCCCTCACCAGTAAGGATGGGAGCAAGCCGAAGCAACTAGACCATTGAGCCAAGACCTCTCACGCGCATGAAGGGAACTGAGTCACAGAGCACTCAACAGATTGTCTTAATGACGGGTCTGGTCACATTACTCCTCATGAATTTATTCGATTTTGGAAAAGAAGGGGCTCATTTCGAGCCGACACCGCAGAATTTGGACATCCCTGAGCTCGGGTGTGATTGTAGCTGCATCATTGCTGCCAGGGCCACCGCTTGGCACCTCCACATGCCATGGGAACGAGGCAAGCCCCGCAGGGGGGCTGCCTGGTATGCTTTGGCTGCGCCCAGAAAGAGACAACAGAATTTCGAGCGGGCATTGTCCATGGCACAGACGCAACTCATCCGAAAAAATAGGAGGCTTGGTACGCCTCCCATGGCCTATATCGAAGAAATCATCCCGAACGAAACCATTCAAATCCCCCCAACACCCCTGCTCTTCATCGTTCTAGAAAATTGGAACCCAYCGACTTGTTTTCCAGGGGAAACTACCCAACTGGCCACCAAGAATCATCACGGCTCTAAAAGAGGAGAAGCCCAGTTGGTCGATTTCCCCCCCTGCTACATCACTGAAGAAATTTCGGCAGATGTGGAGGCAATAGAGGTCTCTCCAACAGAAGTCCTAGGAAGGAACGAATCAGTCGAGGATGAGGCAACTAGTCTGGAAGGCGAGCTACTAGGGGTTAGTCTGGATGAGGAGGGTGGCATCGCTCCTATGTCGTGTCCTCTTTCTGCCATGCATGAGGTAGAGCGTGTCCAATTTCCACTCCTCCACCCGAACCACCTGACGTTAGTCTTTGAANGTGGTACAACGTTTGGTCTGGCCTTAATTACAGGCCACCGACTCCCATCCCCTCACCAGTAAGGATGGGAGCAAGCCGAAGCAACTAGACCATTGAGCCAAGACCTCTCACGCGCGTGAAGGGAACTGAGTCACAGAGCACTCAACGGATTGTCTTAATGACGGGTCTGGTCACATTACTCCTCATGAATTTATTCGATTTTGGAAAAGAAGGGGCTCATTTCGAGCCGACGCCGCAGAATTTGGACATCCCTGAGCTCGGGTGTGATTGTAGCTGCATCATTGTTGCCAGGGCCACCGCTTGGCAGCTCCACATGCCATGGGAACGAGGTAAGCCCCGCAGGGGGGCTGCCTGGTATGCTTTGGCTGCGCCCAGAAAGAGACAACAGAATTTCGAGCGGGCATTGTCCATGGCACATACACAACTCATCCGAAAAAATAGGAGGCTTGGTACGCCTCCCATGGCCTATATCGAAGAAATCATCCCGAACGAAACCATTCAAATCCCCCCAACACCCCTGCTCTTCATCGTTCTAGAAAATTGGAACCCAYCGACTTGTTTTCCAGGGGAAACTACCCAACTGGCCACCAAGAATCATCACGGCTCTAAAAGAGGAGAAGCCCAGTTGGTCGATTTCCCCCCCTGCTACATCACTGAAGAAATTTCGGTAGATGTGGAGGCAACAAAGGTCTCTCCAACAGAAGTCCTGGGAAGGAACGAATCAGTCGAGGATGAGGCAACTAGTCTGGAAGGCGAGCTACTAGGGGTTACTCTGGATGAGGAGGGTGGCATTGCTCCTATGTCGTGTCCTCTTTCTGCCATGCATGAGGTAGAGCGTGTCCAATTTCCACTCCTCCACCCGAACCACCTGACGTTAGTCTTTGAACTGAGGAGCTTGGTGGAGGACCTAATCCACCGCATCAGTCTAGTCAGTCAACGAGTCGACTTGCTCTACGATGCCTACTCAAATACACTGCCAGGACAACGCTGGCCRACGTGTGCTCAKCCTTTCGTGYTGATAGCCAAGGCCGGGGACAAGGATGGCAAAGGCGACATGGATGATGCAGAGACCACCAGGTAAATGTCACAGTCAATAGTTTTAGTTTTTTCTTGGTTTCCCTGAGGCTAGTCATGGCTAGAAGCCATTATTTTGCAACTCTCAGACTCAAAGTTTTCTTTCAGACCAATGCCTACCAACTRTCTTGGTTTCCTTCGGACAAAACAAACGACAACCAGTTTTTTTGTTTCACATATTGCATAKACAACCAACTGTCTCGATTTCCACTTACACAGCGAGACAATTGRCAKACATGGTGTTTCTGGTTGCCCCTCTTTTCTAGACAATTAATATATTAGGCMCTGCTCTTTTTTTATTAAAAAATAAAATAAAAAATACAACATTGTGGTATTGTGGTAGTGAATATTTTTATTATTTAAACTTCACATTATTAAAAAATAAAATAAAAAATACAACATTGTGGTAGTGAATATTTTTATTATTTAAACTTCACAATTAATAATGGGTGAATATGTTCCTACCATTCATATATTTGTAAATCCCGTCATTATCGTAAATAAATGGTTTGCTTTTATTGTAGTTAATTTTCAAACTTTTTCGATTCAACAACTTTTTGAATCAATCACTATTAATGTAATAATTAAAATAAGAAATACTTATAAGAGAATATGTAAGTGCACCAAATATGGATACACAAAATTTATTTACCTATGAAAAATGCACATAAATAACCACATGCTCATTGAAAATATGCGTTGGCCAATAAGAAATACTTATAAGAGAATATGTAAGTGCACCAAATATGTATACACAAAATTTTTTTACCTATAAAAAAATGCACATAAATAACCACATGCTCATAGAAAATATGCGTTGGCCAAGTGTTAATAAAAAAAATAATAAAAAATAATGGAGGTGTAAGAAGATTTAAATTTTTTTTAATACAAAATTTAATAAAAATAAAAAAACAAAATATATTAGAAAAAAATAATGGATATATAAGAAGATTTACAATTTTTTTTAATATAAAATTTAATAATATCATATGGAAAATTGAAAATGTTTGAAATTGTCTAGTTAACTATAGTTTAAATGTTCTAAGTTTTAAGACTCGTTCATTATTTTTATAATTAATTAAATATATTATATACCAATATGATTTTTCAAGTTAAAAAAATTCAAACACTTTCATTATTCATATCAAATAGGATTTTTAATGAGAAGGACCTCATTATTCATATCAAATAGGATTTTTAATGAGAAGGACATGACACTTGTAGTTGTTAATGAGAAGGACCTAGCCTTTATTGTGGCACTTGGATTTTTAATGAGAAGGACCTGACACTTGTAGTTGTTAATGAGAAGGACTTAGTCTCTACTATGGCATTTGTAGTCGTTGTAGTATCATAAGAATTGTGACATGATCTTACCTATTATTAGCACAACTATTCAAAATCGAAAAGTTTTGATAAAAAATAAAATGCACAGTCAAATGAGCGTTTACAGCCAGCGTGCTAAATTCAAAGTTTAATCATTTAAACGTGACAATCATATAGTGCTACAGTAATTTCTTAATATGATTAGGTAAATGTTAAAAGGTAAACAAGTTAACGAATGCATTAAAAAATACAAGAAAGTTATGAAGAGGAAATCACATTCATTGATTTGGGAGGACGACTAAGAATATGCCAGCATCTTCAATTGTTAGCCATCAAATTAGAATTTTAGATTAAAAAATGATTAATTATACTCATTGTCAATAGATGTACCCTTTCGGCGTAACAAGTCCTAATGAGAAAAAACAAAACTATATTTACATAATTTGTCAAATCAACAAACCAAATAAATGTCTTTTCCAAATTCAAAATCAACGGTCTAGAAACGCAGACGTGTTGTTGGTATGTTCGTATTCTCCACATTGTTGTCAGGCAACTAACATTTATCCTTCAATATTTATCTTTTATCCTCAGTTCTCCTCGGTTCATATGGGTAGAGTGGAGTGGAAGGATCGATTGCGAGCAGAATGAATTCGGGATGGTATTTGTTGCTGTCTGTTGTGGTTTTATGCAAATGTGCAGGAGCCATTGGGTATGCTAAGTACAAGGACCCATCTCAGCCCATCATTGCTCGTGTTGAGGACTTGCTGGCACG
Source organism: Picea glauca (assembly GCA_000966675.3). Classification (NCBI taxonomy): domain Eukaryota; kingdom Viridiplantae; phylum Streptophyta; class Pinopsida; order Pinales; family Pinaceae; genus Picea; species Picea glauca. Next base: position 182,673 of record JZKD02S1000046.1, read on the forward strand.
GATGACTGTGGAAGAGAAGATAGGACAGATGACCCAGATTGAAAGATCAGATGCCAGGTGAGATTCAGTAAATGGTACCGGATCCGAACAGTATGCAAGCGATTGCTACCGGACTAGAACAGTCTGCGGTCGTTGGTACCGGATCGTGACAATGAATAATTCGATACCGGATCTGAATGAAAGGTGCGCTTGGTACCGGATTTGGACAGTGACAATCTGGCGCATAAGTACCAGATGGCTGAGCTAACACAGAAATGTTGGATTCATCTAGAGGTCAAAGGTTACACGTGGCAATTTAAAACATTAGTACATGAAACATTTAGTCTCCAAGCTCAATAAACCACAAAATGCATGAATTCAATTATACTTTACCTTATGACCTCACCAATGGCTAATGGTAGTGTTCTTTGTCATTTATCCAAGCTTAGGTAGGCCAAAAATGTATAAATGAGGAGTATGATAGGGTAGTGGGGATGTCAATTTAGAGGCTCAACACACACCGCGAACTTCAACAAAGTGATTTCACCATTAAAACTAAAAATGCAGGTTTTACACAATTCTGGCAAAATAACAATAAAAATTGTCTTTCTCTCTAACTCTCTATTCCTAAACTTCTTCTTAACTATTTTCTGACCACTGAGGTGGTATTTATAAGCTTTACAAACTGAGAGGTCAACCACTGGAGGGCCAATCCTCTTCTAAAAACAGTAAATTGCATTTAAGATGCCCTAACTGCTGAAATGAGGCGAGCCAATAATCATCTGACATAACAAACCAAATCGAGTTGTCAAGAGTTCAATAGCCGAAGGCCACGAGCATGAGAAAAACCCATGTCTCTAATTCACCCATCACTGGCCTCCAATACCATAACCACCAAATCGCCCATCGTTTTTGTGCAGGACGGAGTGTCGGATGAAGTGTCAGATGGAGTACTGAACTGAGTGTCGGATGGAGTATCAGACGAAGTTCCAGAAGCAAAAACAAGCTGTGATTTTTCTCTGTGACATACAAAATGCAAATTAGTTTCCTGGGATCATAAAAACATGTTGATTTAAACTCAAAATCATCGCAAAACATGAATTATGCATACATGGTGTGGATCATAGCGATTTGNTAAAATGAGGCGAGCCAATAATCACCCGACATAACAAACCAAATCGAGTTGTCAAGAGTTCAATAGCTGGAGGCCACGAGCATGAGAAAAACCCATGTCTCTGATTCACCCATCACTGGACGCCAATACCATAACCACCAAATTGCCCATCGTTTTTGTGCAGGACGGAGTGTCGGATGAAGTGTCAGATGGAGTACCGGACTGAGTGTCGGATGGAGTATCAGACGGAGTTCCAGAAGCAAAAACAAGCTGTGATTTTTCCCTGTGACATACAAAATGCAAATTAGTTTCCTGGGATCATAAAAACATGTTGATTTAAACTCAAAATCATCGCAAAACATGAATTATGCATACATGGTGTGGATCATAGCGATTTGACACCAAAGCTCTTCAAAAAATTCTTCAAAATAGGAAAATGCATATAGACATTCGACAAAAATGATCTAATTAACATCATAAAATCAGTCATATCATGGGCCCAACAATAACACCTGTCACTAGGTTGCCAATTGTTCTGTCGAATTAGCTTAAATCAGGACAGTTGGAAGCCTTGGATGTCCATGTCCAAAAAGGGTGGTCCGCCAACTGCCCTTCCAGGAGGAAACCAGGGTAGGTGGAAGCCCATAGTCTTTACATTAACCATTAAAACTAGAATTAAAACTAGACTGGACTTGGAACTTAACCAAAAAGAGGTTAGACTGGCCATGATCAAACACCTATTATAGATTAACCAGAACCAAAAGAACTATCAACCATGCAATTACCCATTAGCACCAGAAGTAGCTTTGTCAAGGTCTATGTTGTGTGGTCCATTTCGAGTCGGTAGGGAAAAAGGTCTTGCACACGTCAGACATTTTTGCCCCGCTGGCACATTGGAGAATGCTCCATACATCATATCAATGCATTGGTGCATGAGTGTTCCACGGTGAACCTAATCTGCCATCTAGCTCCTCAGATCAAGCAGTAATTCCAATTGTTTCGGGTGGAAGAAGGGTGGGGGGGGCACGCCATGGTTCCGGTATAATAGAGATAGGAGGTGGTGCAAAGACCTCACCACCTTCCATCGTCGTGCCACCTGGAACCTCCACAGCCTACACTCCATCATGTGCTCCATCGTTGCATGCCAACCCTGTGCTCCTTCCTCCTTCCCGGGGTCCTCGTCCTTCGTTGCGGTGCTGGAAAGATCATAGCCTTCTGGAAGTGGAGCGTCCTATGAGACCATGTGAAGGAATTCCTCTGGGAATTCCTCCTCGATGATGCATATGTGGACCTCTTCTATTTTCGTCTCCATGGTGTTGGTGTCATGATGAACCGCAGTGGCTGGCTTAGTGTCTTCCGTGAAGAAGTTGCTTGGGGCTTGCCAATTCTCTAGCATAGTGAAGAGAAGGGACTTCGGAGATATCTGAATGGGTTCCTCTGGGATAACTTCCTCCACGTAAGCCATTGGAGGTGACCTGACCATCCCTTCTCTGCCTGTTGCCTGAATTCTCTGAGTGCGGGATATGAAGAGTGCTCGCTCTAGCATCTGTCGCCTCCTCTCTCGCGCTGCCAAACTATGCCAGGTAGGGTCGCGATGCAACCTGCCTCTCTCCCATGGCATCGAGAAGGTGATGCAAATGACAAGCTTGCAAAAAGTTTTGCAATGGCTACACCAGAGTATTGAGTTGCTTGTCTGGTGCAGGTTGAGGGAAAAATGGTGAAGGTTGGTGCATTTCTAGATGATATCGAGGAGGAGTGAAATGACTTCTCCCATTATCACCCTCGAACCATTAAATTTCCTTGGCGTCACTCTGCTCATGCGAGGGAGCCGTCCTTCGGCTCTTGACATGCAGTTAAGGCAGGCTCCCATTATTAATCGAGAGGGGATGGGAGCTAGCCTGCCATATTTATGGTTTGGCTTGAGCTAGTGCTACGTGGCTCTTGTGTGCTACGTGGAACCCCATCCGGGGTGTTTTATTTAGTTTATTACAATAAGATGGACTTGGAGATATAATTAGTTATTTTCATAAATATAATTTTTATATCATTGTAACATGAATATATGCTCAAAACAAATGGCAACATATACATGTACTTACAGATAATTCCTATTTTTTCTCCCGAGATTATCTCCCTTGAAATAAAACACCTATTTTAGAGCATGTTGGAAATACCCTTGGAATGTAGAATTCATAACATTGACCAACATATCATTGAATTCTATATAAGTTTGAAGAAGTATTATATCTATATCTACATCAAAACATTACCAAAATCTTCATAACATTAATGAACATATCATTGAATTCCATGAGTTTGACAAATCTTTAATTCCATAAATTTGAAAAATCATCATAAAGAGATCCTTGCAATGCAAGATTCATAGAATTAGAAATAATTTGTTTGTAGATAGATGTAGCAAGAAGGTTTACTAGAAGGTTCCACCTACTAGAAGATTCCTTCTCTAGAATGTTATTATGAGGTAGATAGTAGTATAAAAGGAAGAATAAGCAATGTAATAAACATAGTGAAGAACATTGTGAATGTATCAAGCATTGCTTGAGGAGTGTTAT
>JZKD02S1000046.1:194808-204870 GCA_000966675.3 Picea glauca
CTGCTCTTTTTTTATTAAAAAATAAAATAAAAAATACAACATTGTGGTATTGTGGTAGTGAATATTTTTATTATTTAAACTTCACATTATTAAAAAATAAAATAAAAAATACAACATTGTGGTAGTGAATATTTTTATTATTTAAACTTCACAATTAATAATGGGTGAATATGTTCCTACCATTCATATATTTGTAAATCCCGTCATTATCGTAAATAAATGGTTTGCTTTTATTGTAGTTAATTTTCAAACTTTTTCGATTCAACAACTTTTTGAATCAATCACTATTAATGTAATAATTAAAATAAGAAATACTTATAAGAGAATATGTAAGTGCACCAAATATGGATACACAAAATTTATTTACCTATGAAAAATGCACATAAATAACCACATGCTCATTGAAAATATGCGTTGGCCAATAAGAAATACTTATAAGAGAATATGTAAGTGCACCAAATATGTATACACAAAATTTTTTTACCTATAAAAAATGCACATAAATAACCACATGCTCATAGAAAATATGCGTTGGCCAAGTGTGAATAAAAAAAATAATAAAAAATAATGGATGTGTAAGAAGATTTAAAATTTTTTTAATACAAAATTTAATAAAAATAAAAAAACAAAATATATTAGAAAAAAATAATGAATATATAAGAAGATTTACAATTTTTTTTAATATAAAATTTAATAATATCATATGGAAAATTGAAAATGTTTGAAATTGTCTAGTTAACTATAGTTTAAATGTTCTAAGTTTTAATACTCGTTCATTATTTTTATAATTAATTAAATATATTGTATACCAATATGATTTTTCAAGTTAAAAAAATTCAAACACTTTCATTATTCATATCAAATAGGATTTTTAATGAGAAGGACCTCATTATTCATATTAAATAGGATTTTTAATGAGAAGGACATGGCACTTGTAGTTGTTAATGAGAAGGACCTAGCCTTTATTATGGCACTTGGATTTTTAATGAGAAGGATCTGACACTTGTAGTTGTTAATGAGAAGGACCTAGCCCCTACTATGGCATTTGTAGTCGTTGTAGTATCATAAGAATCATGATATGATCTTAAATCGAAAGGTTCGGACAAAAAATAAAAAGCACAGTAGAAAATGAAACATACAACTAGAAAATGAGCATCTATAGCCAACACAACGAGTGTGTTAAATCCAAAGTTTAATCATTTAAACTTGGCAATCATATAGTGCTATAGTAATTTTTTAATATGATTAGGTACATGTTAAAAGGTAAACAGGGTAACGGATGCATTCAAAAATACAAGGAAGTTATGAAGAAGAAATCACATTCATTGATTTGAAGGACGACTAAGAATATACCAGCATTTTCAATTGTTAACCATCAAATTAAAATTTTAAATTAAAAAGTAATTAATTGTACTCATTGTCAATAGATATATCCTTTCGGCTTAACAAGTCCTAATCACAAAAACAAATACCCTTTCAGCCTAACGAGTACTAATGCCAAAAACAAAACTATATTCAGATTACATAATTTAGGTGGCAAGCAGAATGTCAAATCAGCAAACCAAATAAATGTCTTTTTCAAATTCAAAATCAACGGTCTAGAAACGCAGACGTGTTGTTGGTATGTTCGTATTCTCCACATTGTTGTCAGGCAACTAACATTTATCCTTCAATCGTGCTCTATTTATCTTTTATCCTCAGTTCTCCTGGGCTCATATGGGTAGAGTGGAGTGGAAGGATCGATGGCGAACAGAATGAATTCGGGATGGTATTTGTTGCTGTCTGTTGTGGTTTTATGCAAATGTGCAGGAGCCATTGGGTATGCTAAGTACAAGGACCCATCTCAGCCCATCATTGCTCGTGTTGAGGACTTGCTGGCACGGATGACTGTGGAAGAGAAGATAGGACAGATGACCCAGATTGAAAGATCAGATGCCACTGCAGATGTTATGAAAAAATACTACATTGGTAACAACACACACTAGATTTATTAGTCTATCTCGAAACTTCTCTTTCTCCATTTCATATTATATCCAGATCTAACACGCTTTAGCCCATTTGAGATTATAACTGAAACAGTTACGATGCGAGGTTAACATAGTCTTGGTCTGTTGTTGACGGTGAGAGGGTATTGTTGTAATGCAGGGAGTGTCCTGAGCGGAGGAGGTAGCGTGCCTGCACCTAAGGCATCTCCGGCTACATGGATCAACATGGTGGATGATCTCCAGAAGGGTGCCATGTCTACTCGTCTTCAGATTCCAATGATGTATGGCATTGATGCTGTGCATGGGCATAACAATGCCTATGGGGCTACCATGTTCCCTCACAATATTGGGCTTGGAGCTACCAGGCAAGTAGAATATCAACTCTTCCCTTTTCTCTTCATAGCAATAGCTTAAAGTTTAAACATGTGAGTTGGTTAAGTGGTCTCTGCTAGATGACATAAAACCYTTGATCTCTAGATGCCAATAAAGATTTTAGCCTCATGTTGTCTATTGAGSGGCAAATCTATTAGAGTTTTCCACTACCGTGGAAGATTTTGGTAATAGGTTTGGATGGAATTAAGTCCCAACTTTGGCCAAAAAATAAGGGATGTTGCTGTTAAAAAACAAAAAGATTGTAGCCTCYTGCTACTTTAAGAGACCAGCACATGCTTATATSGTTGGGCATTGCCTTTTTGTGAGATGAATTAATGGACTTTTACCTTCACCCTTTAGGAGACCATGCTTTGGAAAGTGCTGAGGGTGTGCCTTGGATTACTATTGACAAAACCTTAYGATGCAATGATTTGGAAGGTACCTTGGCTRTGCCCTGGAYTGCTATGAGCAAATCTTARGATACAATGATTTGGACAGTGCCCTGGATTGTTATGAGCAAAATCTTCAGTGCCCTGGATTGTTATGAGCAAAATCTTAGGAGACCGGCAATGATTTGGGAAGTGTYTAGGGTCACTTGAATTACTATGAGCAAATTTTTAAGAGTCACTGGTTTGGAAAGTGTCCAGGGTCACTTGATTTGCTATGCTATGAGCAAATTCTTAGGAGACAATTATTTGGAAAGTGCTTTGTGTGATCTAGATTACTCTGAGGCGATGATTTGGAAAGTGCTTAGGGTCACCTTGGTTGCTATGAGCAGTATCGTAGGATGCAATGATTTGGAAAGTGCCTACGATCACCTTGATTGCTATAAGCAAAATTCAAAATTTTAGGAGGGAATGATTTGGAAAGTGCCTAGGGTCACTTGGATTGCTACGAACAAAATTTTGAGTAAGTGAATTGGGATGATAAAAAATCTGGGTGAGAAATGTGGGTTCTTAATAAACACACAATAACTACGTTTTGAGCCCTGATCTACCCTAGCTCAAAATCAAAATCATCTAGGAAGCTTCACTTACAACTTGTACCGATTTGATGCAGGGATCCTGATCTGGCTAGAAGAATAGGAGCTGCTACAGCTTTGGAAGTTCGAGCTACTGGCATTCAATACACGTTTGCTCCATGTGTTGCTGTAAGAATCTTGCGTTGAGTGTTCTTGATGAAAGTTTACTTAAATGAGAGTAAAGTTCGCATTGCTTAGAGTGTTTTGTTTGGTGTGGGCAGGTTTGCAGAGATCCTCGATGGGGGCGCTGCTATGAGAGCTACAGTGAGGATCCAAAAATTGTCAAGGCCATGACACAGATTATCTTCGGTCTGCAGGGGCAGCCTCCGGCCAATTCTACAAAGGGGGTGCCTTTTATAGCTGGACAGTAAGTTTCAAACCGTCTATTTTATTCATTTGACTTTTCCCATGGAACATGAATTTCTTTGATCAATCAACTAATATGCCACCGTTTTCCGAAATAGATTTTTCACACAATTAGTGATCTATTGATCCCTCTCAGGTCAAATGTTGCAGCTTGCGCTAAGCACTTTGTGGGTGATGGCGGAACAACCAACGGTATCGATGAGAATAACACTGTCATCGACTATAAAGGATTAGTCAACATCCACATGACCCCCTATTTTGATGCCATCGCCAAAGGAGTCTCCACCATTATGGTTTCCTATTCCAGTTGGAATGGAATGAAGATGCATGCTAACCGTTTTCTCGTTTCCGAGGTTCTAAAGAAGCAACTTGGCTTCAAGGTAATGTTGCTGGGTATTCTTATAATCGTGATCCATCCTGGTTTTAACCTTTTCAAAAGTTTATATCATTTAAAACATTTAACCAATTCGTTTACAATGATGCCGTCACAGGGCTTTGTTATTTCAGATTGGCAAGGTATTGACAGAATAACTAGCCCACCTGGTGCTAATTACTCTTTGTCAGTTTTTGATGGTGTGGGTGCAGGGATTGACATGGTAGTGTATTTCTCTCCCATACTAGATAGTCTTGCTCACTTTTCAGTTTCCCTAATTAAATATTGCTCCATACCGACGATAACCTATTAATATCTATGAGATTCATGTCTGACATTTTCTATTGGAAATCTGCTCCTTAGGTGATGGTTCCCGAAAATTTCACAAACTTTATTACCGAGCTGACTTCACAAGTCAAAGGTGGTTTAATTTCCATGACCAGAATAAATGATGCAGTTCGAAGAATTTTGACAGTGAAATTCACCATGGGACTCTTTGAATATCCTATGGCTGATCCAAGCCTAGCCAACCATTTTGGCAGCAAGGTGAAGTGTGTGCTGTTTTTTGTTCATTGGCAGTTCCTTAGGATGAATGGTTAAGAGCCATGCTGTTATATATTTGACAATGTTGGTTTTCTTATAAATAGGGCTCATGTTAGTGTCTTTAAAAACATATCTTCCACAGCAACAGACCTCATGGGTTCTTTCTTTTGTGCTTTTCTGCTGAATTTTGCTTTTCAATATTTCTACGGAAAGTTTAACAAAAGCTAGTCTGAAAAATATAGATAAACAATCATGAATAATTTTTTTAATCACATTATTCCATAGCTTTCATATGAACAATGCTAGCGGGAGCTTGGAGCTTGCCTTGCAATGCTCTGTTTTCGTGCCATCTAACTGTCACTTTTGGAATAACAGGAGCACAGGGAGTTGGCAAGAGAAGCTGTTAGGAAATCTCTGGTGTTGTTGAAAAATGGAAAGTCGGCCGGAAAGCCTTTGCTTCCTTTGGATAAGAATGCTCCCAAGATTCTTGTTGCCGGGACTCATCCTAACAATCTGGGCTATCAGTGTGGTGGATGGACAATAGAATGGCAAGGATTAAGTGGAAACTCGACCATAGGTGAATTCCTTTTACTTTTATGTTAGGCCAGTTACCATTTATTGTAGACTAGCACATTAAAAGCCAGTGATTCAATTGAACTTTTCGATATTGTTTTTTTGTTATGCAGGAACTACAATTCTTCAAGCAATCAAATTTGCTGTCAGCCCCTCTACTGAGGTTATTTATCAGCAAAATCCAGATGCAAATTACGTGAAAGGGCAAGGGTTTTCATATGCTATTGTGGTTGTAGGTGAGGCACCTTATGCAGAAATGAATGGGGATAATCTTAATTTGACAATTCCTTTAGGTGGAGGTGACACGATTAAGAACGTCTGTGGCTCCTTGAAATGTCTCGTAATCCTCATATCTGGAAGGCCTCTTGTTATCGAACCTTACCTTCCATTGGTGGATGCTTTTGTTGCGGCATGGCTTCCTGGCACTGAGGGCCAAGGTGTGACAGATGTGATTTTCGGAGATTATGGCTTTCAAGGGAAGCTGCCAAGAACATGGTTCAAGAGTGTTGATCAACTGCCTATGAACGTGGGGGACAAGCACTATGATCCCTCGTTTCCCTTGGGGTTTGGATTGACCACAACAGTAGATGAAAATCTACGGGTGTGATTTAGGATTTTCCATCTCTTATTTAAAATAATGACTGCATTATGTATCAAATTTTATCTACCAAAATAATTGGCAAAGCATCTGGACTCCTATTTTAATAGAAGGCTCACTTCAAGCAATTAGGGGCATAAGCAGAGGGTTGATTCGATAAAGCTTACAGAAGAATGTACAAATACATAAAATAAAGAAGAATATGAAAGTGTTACCACAACATCAATGCATTACATACACAGTCCAATCTCTCTGTTTTACATAATCTCTAGAAAATTATTCAATATAGATCTTTATAAATACACGAATGAGACTGTTTATCTGTATAACCATTAGGAACATAAACAAATTCTCAAACTACTGCATTCCTTCGGCCTATTCATGTTGAATGACTTCTCAACATCAATGGCCGCCCTCTGAGAAGTAAAGCCACACTCCTCGCTAGTAATAGAGTAGAACTAACGACCTCAGAGAAACACTAACTTGTGTGTACTTCACTGTCAACGACTAATTTGTTCTACTCAGTTACATGAAATGCATACATATTTTCTAAAAAGCCAACCGTGTGGGGTTGCTAAAACCAAATTTTACAGTTCACTTAAAGTGAATGAGCAAATGTTCATTGCAATGCCATGAAGAGTAAATTGTTTATTGTCAGACTGCTTATGTTTCAAGGGTCAGCAGCGTTAAGCTTGTTAAATTACAACATCGTCACTTGATTATGACGTCCACGATTACAGCTTAGAAATATGAAATTCTTCCATTAAAAGAGTTGAAGATATATTAATGCAATGGGGTAAATTGCTATGTTGCATCAGTTTTCGGAATGTGGGAACGTGGAGAATGTGGAAGGGCTATAAGTTTTGCCCAAAATTGCAGGAAACTTGAGGTTGAGAGCAGTAACATTTGTATTAAAAAATCTAAAAATTATTTTAGACTACAAGATACCCATACCCAGATAATGAAAAATATAGCTATAACACTAGAGTGGATGGTGTGTTGATATATATTATATTTCAATTTATGAGTTGTTTGAAGATACACTTACCAATGTTCAAATTACATTCATGGTATATGAACACACCACATACATATTTGGTTAAACCTATAATTTAGAATTGTAATATAATGACAATATGGGAATGTTTTGCCTCCTAACAATGTTTCAACTCTAGAATTTATTTCAATAAAAATGTAGGTCCTAACAATGCTTTGACTCTAGAATTTATTTCAATAAAAATGTAGGTCATTCTTGAACTGTTTTGTTTCCTAGCAATTTGCAATGTCTCAAATTTTAGTATTTAAATTTTATTTCAATCAAATTGGAGACCAATTTGAGATAGCTTTGTCTGCTATTGTCTACTAGAATTGTTATATAGTATATAAATAGTACATTATACTTTACTACTTTAGTATATTTAGTTGTTTAATGAGTTACAAGTGACAAAACTTTAAACATGTCATGTAGCTATTACTATTAGGCTCTTGCAAATCTTAGAGGCAATTAAAATAGTTAAACCACACAACAAAATTTAATAAACCACAGAGTAGAACTTACAACACTACAAGATATCACTCAATGACAAGCATACATGGAAAACATTGGTTTAAGAAAATGACATGCTAGCTATTGCTCATGAATTTTCACATTGCTACTTACAATGTTGAGATGACCAAATGCTAACAAGATGCCTCCCATCTTTTCTCAAAACTCATTACTCACAATGCTCCTTAATGCATCTCACTCACACATGACTCTTCAATGTACTTCAAGCCCTCACTCAAATGTGACTATTCAATACACCTTGACCCTCCTCACAAAAGACTCACAATGCATCTCACTCACACAATGACTCACAATGCAACATGTGCTAAATGCAAATGATGCTAAACAATGTGTATTCTTTATGATGGGGTTGTTATTTTATAGGTAGAAAGTAGGGTTTTAAAAATAATTTATGGCTTTTTAAAGGGGTGTGGTGAGATTGGCTCCAAAACATTGAGAAGACATGCTAAGGATGCACCAATTTGGGGCCCACAAGCTTGGGAGCTTGTGGAAGCTTCCTATCAGGCATGGAGCTAGCTTCTACAAGCTCCCTATATGGGAAATTCCATCTGAAACATTCCCAAGCTCCAATTTCTTTGACTTTGAAGCTCCCAAAAAGCTTTTAAGTTCCTAGAATGGTTGTCAACCAATTAGAGACAACCAATTAGAGACGTCTTGTACCTATTCCCAAGCTCCCAAAAATGTCTAAAAAGAAAGGAGTTTTGGAGATGCTAGGAGCCATTATCGTGAAACTAGGATAAATTATTACACAAAATTGGGGGACATTTTATTTATGTAAATATATTTGTAATTTAACAAAATTGAAAAAGTAATTGTCAATCCAGGTTCAAATTTCAACTTTGCCCACTAATTGTTTTTATTATTTTTACAGAAGTATACGGTGTAATAATTCAGCTTAGGTCCATGTTAAGGGAGTCAATCCTTGATTATATATGTTTATTATAAAATTATTGGATTGTTTTGTATTGTATTATTTTTAACATTAACATATTTTTCATTGTATTATTGTTAAAATTAATGCATCAAATTGTTTAGTATTGTATTTTTGCTAATACTAATATATTGGATTTTTTTACATTGTATTTGTGGTTGAAGTCAATGTACTTTATCAATGTGGGTAAATAGTGATTGTTTGAATTAATTTCAAATGGAAGGAAATAATGCAAATACAATGCTGAAAAGAGGAAGAAAAACTTAATGTAATGGGAGATTTACAATAATTTTGTTTTACTTGTAGGGCTAAGAATTATGCCATATGTCTAAGTTAGAGGAGTGTTATAACGTAAATTTGGTCACCAATTACTTAAATTAACTGCTATATTTTGGTGCAAAATTTGATGTGTATTTTCGACATTGATGGCAAAAATCTATTATGACGTTGTATTGTTTTAAAAATAATTGAAAATTGCAATGTTTTTTTCTCTTTTTGTCGTGGATGATTGTTGTAATTGCAACATCTTTATGATGTCAAAATTTTGATGCTTATATGTTGTAACTTCAACGTTAATGAGGTTAGACCAAATTAAACTATTAATATAGATTTCATTGTTAATAAATTTGCCTATAACTAATTTGACTAGGTCAAATAGTTGTCAATGTTATGATGTTTTGGTAAATTATATATATATATATATATATATATTAAAACTCAATAGATATGATGATAATTATGCGATACTTCTGTAATAGTGTTTTTGTCATTGTTTCAATGACTAAACCATTGTTTTCTATTTACTTTCAACGTCCATTTTTAAATTTAGTATAAAGTTCATATTCTCTATATAATCCAAATTCTCTTCAGATAAATAAATTGTAAAGCATTTTTGAATTATATGTGTTGAATTCTTTGAATAAATTCTTATATTGTATTAATATTGCTTCAATGGCTTTTGTTGTAATAGATAGCAACGCCAGATTTTGATTGGAATGCAAATTTGAGAACCATTGTTAGGTTAAAGGAGCAACATGGTGACTGTAGATGTTATTTCCTTTGCAATGAATGCAAGAGCTTAAGAAAGAGAATAATTAAAAGGGAGACAATTAGAAAGCATTGTTATGGGTATGGGCACTTTCAATGGGAGATTGAATATTGCTCATTGGTAAGTTATTAATTACATGGTTTTTATTGTTGTAGTAAAACATTTTATCATTCTAATATTTGATATACACACTAAAAATAGTTTAATATTGTTTGTAATTACAAATACAAAGCATCCTAAGTTTGACTTGCATGTGCCAAAATTTAATTCTAGTTGAAATATTGGTGAACATGTTGATGGAGATGAAGTTAATACTATGGAAGAAAATGATATTGATATAATTGAGAATGACGGGATAAACAGATTGATCTATGACATATTTTATCTCATGGCTGGTAACTTTGATAATATTTATGATGTACCTTTGATTGATAATGCATGAAAAATCTTATATGAAGGCTCAAGGAGAAATTTTCCCTTTGCGATATTGTTGTTAGTGAACTTGAAGGTACTAAATAATTAGACACCTATTTCACACGGATCGTAAGGTATGAAATATAATTCTTAATACATGAACATATTGTTTTCTTTCTATTTTTAATGTTAGTTATATAAATGCTGAAATATTAACGAATATATATATATATATATATATATATATATATATATATATATATATATATAT
>JZKD02S1000046.1:215780-227245 GCA_000966675.3 Picea glauca
ATAACCCACTTCTAACCACTTGTCCACTTATTAATTTCTCCATTAACTTTATTATTTAAATAATTTATTTTGTATCCACTTTGAATTATAGTTCACTCATCACTTCACTATATTATTTACATAATTTCGTTTTTGCAACCACTTTGACTACTTTGATCTTTTGGAGCTTCTAGATGACTCATGAGGGTTCTCCAACTTCACATGGCCATAACTCTCTAATCGTGAGGAGTTATGTGGATTTCCACATACCACCGGAAATGGAATGCCATGTAATATCCATCTAGAATAGTCTTATTTAAATAATTTCTTCTTTGCAACCACTTTGACTACTTTGACTTTTTGGGGCTTCTAGATGATACATGAGGGTTCTCCAACTTCACATGGCCATAACTCTCTAACCATGAGGAGTTATGTGATGTTCCACATACCACCGGAAATGACATGAAATGTAATATCCATATAGAATAGTCATACCTTCAAATATGTTAAACTCATACCATTATACATCAAACAAACTTGGTTCCATTACCCAAACCTTTGTGCTACCATAATTTGTTACCGAACTTTCTTCAAGGGTTGAAATCAATGACAACCAACCCAAATAATAAAAAATATCCCCCTTTAGCATTGATGGAAACACTCTGATGCAATATTGAAGTCATATCACTCATGCTCCCTCTGGAGCCATGCCTCTGTACTATTTCTCCAAGCATTTACCTTTGCATATGAGAAATCTCTCCCCCTTTGTCATCGATGGAAAAGGTATCTTTCCATCTGGGGCTGCTCCCCCTGACTAAAATATTCCTGAAACCAATCTCCCAACTTGAATTGTCCTCTTTATGGTTCTTCCTTTTGTAAATATAAGACATATAATATAAACATTCAAAAGCATTCATTTTGGAGTAGAAATTGCTCGGAGTCTCTGGTGAAGATACTCAAAGGATTCCCTTGGAAGCGGTTTTGTAAAGATGTTTTCCACTTGTTCTTTTGTGCCCACATATTCAACTCTTATGTTGTTATCTGCAACATGTTTCTATAGAAAGTGATACTTTATTGGAATGTGCTTTGGCTTGGAGTGCATCATCGGGTTCTTTGAGATACTAATGGCACTTGTATTATCACAATAGATTGGAATGGGCTCATCATACTCAACCTGTATATCTGTCAAAGTTTGTTTCATCCATGGAACTTATGTACAACATCTTGCTGCTGAAATATACTCTCCTTCGGCTATAGATAAAGATACCAATGATTGTTTCTTTCTTAGCCATGATACTAAACACTCACCCAAGTAGAACGTTGCTCAACTAGTGCTTCTTCGGTCATCAATGCAACCTGCCCAATCTGCATCTATGTAGGCAATAAGTGATAGATCCTTTCCTTTTGGATACCATAATCAAAACTCTTTTGTTCCTTTGAGATATCTGAAAATTCTCTTCACTGCTAAGACATGTGATTCCTTTGGTGCTATTTGAAATCATGCCTCATGTCCAACTGCCTTCATTACATATGGTTTGGATGTTGTCACATATAATAAGATACCAATCATTGACCTGTATTGCCTATGGTCTGTAGACTTTGAATCATCATCTTTGCTCCACTTGCAACTGGTTTGGATATGAGTGGTAACTGGTTTGCAATCATCCATTTCGAACCTCTTTAGCATTTCTTTGAGATACTTAGTTTGAGAAATAAAAATACCTTGGTTTCTTTGACGTATCTGAAGACCCAGAAAGAAGGATAGTTCTCCGAGTAATGACATTTCAAATTCATTCTATCTATCCTTTGCAAATTTCTGGCTTAACCTCTCATTAGTACTTCCAAAAATAATATCCTGGTTTAGTTGAAATGTGATATTCTTCAGATCCTCCTTTAGCTCCTCTATTGCTGGATCTATCTTCTGATATTGGTTCTCTTCAAGTTGTAGGGCTTCATGTAGAGCCTTTGCCTATGTTTGGAACTTATGTTGCCTCAAAGGGTATTTCAGGTGTGGTAGCAGTGAATTCACAAAGAGATGTCTATGCTGCATATCCGTCACGACATACTTCAATTTTCCCTTCAATTGTTTGAACCTATGATCAGTCTCCCAAATAGAATCTCCTGGTTTCTATCTGATCTCAATCATCCCATTCATGTACTAATCTTATGAACTATGTTTTTAAAATTCATTTATCAATAGCTTCTTGACATCTGCAATAGTCCTTGTTGTTCTTGATGGACTATTTGCAGCTAAGCTCATGTACCAATCTAGTGCGCAGTCTCTTAGCGTGATAGCTAACTGCGTAAGTTTTGTATCATCATCTGTGATCTTCTTTTCTTCCCAAATCTTCTCATAGATAAACAAGTTCTTTTTCAGGATCCTCTAATGTTTCTCCCTTGAATTTGGGTAACCTCGTGGTGGGATCATGTCCTGTCATCTTGAACAATGATGAACTACGACCCCCACGCAATGTAGATACTTTACTACCACTTCCTGAATTGGCTCCTCTAGTAGCTGCTCCTTGGTTGGGTGCACTTCCTGTTGTCTTTCTTCCACTAAAATTTGGTTGTCTAAACGGTGGTGTTCTTTCTGGTGTATTAGCCGCACATGGGTTTATGGGTTCCACACTGACATTGACATGGATATGAGTTATTCCTTCTATTCCTTCCCTTGGAACTATTTTATTCCTTTCATATGTTGCACGTAGGGATTCCTCAATCTACTCCACAGCTCAGAGATCATCTACCTCTTGTTCATCACTTGCCAAGCCCTCTCTATCTGTTATGGCTCTCTTCTTGTTATTCATATTATATTGGTAGGGTACTCCACTGCACATTTTTCCAGTTGTTTCCATGATCTTATTGATCTGATCTTCCTCCATCATGATTGGGTCCAAGGTCTCCTCCTTATTTCCTTTATCCAATTCTTCAACTCTCTTCAGTGCTTCCCCCCTTCCCCCATGCACACAGGGAAGTTTAGTTGTATGCTTCCATAGTTATTACACCTTGGTTATTCAGTAAGATCTTAATGGAAGTATACAACGATATGATATACCTACCTCTGGGTCCTCTTAGAAATTATTTCTCTGTTGAGTTACAAGAGTTTGCGGTATCTACTGCAAATTTTATGATAAACCTTGCAACAATACTATCTAGCCAGAAATCTACTACGTGCGTGAATTTGTTGTTATCTTGTTGTAACTGCGCAATCTCCAGAGGATTCTACTTGATCTGTTTGATTCGATTTGTAGGGTGGTTTTCTTTCAACCTCAATAGCCACTCATGTAATACATGCGTAAAATCACAGAAAAAATCCTCATGCAGGTCACTAAACACATACTTGTTCAGATATTTACGCAGTGTTATTTTAGGGTTTCTATTGTCCTTCTGCGCAAACTCAAGCTCCTTTTTTTTCAACTAGCTTTTGATCTCCACCTTTGTTGGATTCCATGGTCTGAACATCCCCTTCTACACCTCCATATTCTGCATGATTCTTTCATGGATCCCACTCACTCAGTCCCATGCAGTTCCATCCGGCAATGAAACCATTTGTTGGTTATCCCTCTCCCTTCCTACTTCTTAGGTTGACCCAGGTTCATATCTGAACAAGCTTCCAACAAAGCCCTCTAAAACTATCGACCCTCCTGGTAAACCAGAAGGCAACACAACACACAGAGTGTATCACGCAATCTCACCAGAGATAGTTCTATGGGTGACTGCAACACTCAAGTGCTTGCAGTATGGGAATGAGTGGGGATCTGCAATTATACTTGTGACCTTCATTCATTTGGTATATCATCCATATAGATTAGATACTACGTCATTCTTTATTCATGCATGTAAATCAACAGATCTAACTACTTCATCAAGACATTCATCTAAGATTTAACCATTGACAACAAAAACATAAGCAATAAGTATTTCACATAACACATGATCTACCGTGGTTTACCCCCTCCTAGGATACATCCACAAATATTTGGCTCTCAAGCTCTTTTATTATGGTTCTGCAATAGATGGCGTTGTGCACACTACAATCCCTGATATTACCATCACAACAAGTTCCTTGATCCATGTGAAGATGACTAGATCACACCAGGCTCCTCATCTTGTGATCTAACCCTCAATATCGAGTTGTTTGACTCTCTTACAACTCAACAAATTACAAAAAGGTAACATATCTTACCATCTTTCTCCTAGTTGTGCAAAACAATCTTCTCTAATATGCTAGAACCCCCGACCTAGACCTCCTAGGTACTTATTTATACTTATTCTTGGTTTATCAGCCATTACAATATCTTACAAAAACCCTAACTCTAATGTGGTTAGGTTTTTCTGCATGCATGCCTCACATGTTGCTTTTCCTCTTTTTCCGATGTCGATTTTCCTTTCTTTCCGACATGCTCCCCTATTTTCCAGCGATGTTATGATTCCTTCAAAACTTCTTCGATTTCTCCCAAAATTGGCATGTGCCAACATTTTGAAATAACCCTTATGTGGAAAATCTCTATTCTTTCTCTTTCATGTTGAGTTTCATTGAGGCTACTACTTGAGGAACTAGTCCTGGTAATAAAGTCCTTACCTTCAAAACCCATGGCTGTGATTTTTGTTTCATCTCCCTAATTAGATCCTAAATCATGTTGTGTAGTTGCAACAGTCTTTGGTTTCATTTTGTTGTTGAACTCTTTGGGTCTCATTTCAAGATGAAGTTTCCAACAATGGTCTTCATCATGGCCATCTTTTGAACAGTGTTTACATGAGAATTTTTCTCCCTCTTTCTTGACTGAAGCATTCTTCTTTCCATTTCCTTTGAATTTACTCTTTCATTTGTCTCCATTGTAGAATGGCTTCTTGCTACCCTCTTGAGGGGCAGTCTTCCCTCTTTCTTCTAAATGAGTTCATGTACACAAACTTCATCTAGATTTATACGATTAAACATGAGAATTGTGTGTCTCAAATAGCTATGCAATCCTCCAATGTATTTGAGTAAAGTTTCTTGAGAAAATAAATCTATACCCAAAATCAAAGCTCTTCTCCTAAATTCTTGGGTGTAGCTTTGCACACTTTTCCCTTTAGCTTGCCTAAATTTTTTCCAATCCATAATAGCTTTATGCATGTATTATAATGGATAAAATTTCCTTTTAATTGCAACAATAAAATCATTCCAAGAGGAAAAAACTTTACCATGCTTCTTCATGTCCTCTTGAGTTTTGGCTTCTCACCAAATGAGTGTTGCACTTTCCAATCTAAGAGAAGCAAGATGAATCTTAGTTTCATCATCTTGGATTCTTTGTATCCTACAATACACTTCAATATGAGGAACACAATTATCCAATTTCTCATCATTTACCTCTCCCTTTTACATAGGCAATTCAAACTTAATATCAAGCTTAAGCAAAGGAGTTTGTGGAGGAATTTTACCATGTTCTTTTGGAGAATTTGGAGATGGTTGTGACATGGTAGAAGAAGTGGAAGATGGAGGTGAAGGAGGTGGAGTGTCACCATTCCTTCCATTCCCTTTTGGAGTCTTATCACCATTATCCTCATTACCTCTTGGAGGATTTGAGGTTTCTCCTTGCAACCTTGCATTCATTTCCGCATATAAAACTTTCACCATTTTTGTCATATCATAAAAGGATTTTCTGAAAGTTTCCTCTTATGAAATAAGAATTTCATGACTCTCCTCATGAGCCATACTTGGTGAATGCCTCCTTGAAGCTTGAGGTGATTGAATGGTTCTCCTTCTTGAAAGTTGAGAGCTTGGCTCCACAGGTTGACCTTCTCCTCTTGTGAGCTTCAACCTTGTAAGCATTAGAAAACAAAACACTTGCAAACAATCAAACCTTCAAAAACCTCTTCTCTGATACCAACTTGATCTGAAAATGAAAAAGGTTTGTGTATACAAATTTACAATTGGAAAATGTATGTGTCTTGGAAAATTGGATCAAGTTGCAAGAACATGAAAATATTGAGTTTTTTATACTTTAAAATGAACAACATAAACAAACATAAACAACCATCAAAATAAGCACATAACACAACAAAATGATAAAGGAGTTCACCCCTCTCTTGGGCTACATCTCCTGGTCTAGCTTCCGATGGATCATTTTCATGATATACTCAAAGTGTTAAAAACAATGCTTTACAATGCTCATAATGCAAAATAGATGGCTCCAATGGCTCCAGAATGTCCAAATACCCTTAGCTAGGCTCTTTCTGCACCTAGTTTGGCCAAAAATTGAAGAAAACACCCTTCCTGGAAGTTTTTCTCAATAACCTATTGTCTCTGCTCGCCAAAATGCACACACTGTGCCAAAACCTGGCCTTCTGCGTAACCAAACCTATCTCTGCACATGTTTCCAAATCGTGGGCAGATTTGTTGCGTCGTTAGAACAACTAGCACCTTTCCCAACGGAGATCTCGGTCGCATGGCCCCATGTGGCTAGGTGTTGGTCTAGATTCTCGCACTCGTTGGCCAACCCACTCCATTCGTCACACTATTGGTCATGTGGGAAGGTAATATAGTTGGTGTCCACGGGCTGGGGCTAATCCCGAGTCCTTTTTTCGCCCAAACTAACCAAACTTCAAGATTAACTATTACTTTCAAACATAAGGGTTAATAAACAACAGTAGGCGGGCCAGTGGCTTGGCCTACGCAAAGTATTTCCCCCATGCTAGAGGTCATGGATTCGATACTGGTGGAGTCCAAACCAAAATTTTATATACCAAGGGGGTTCCATGTGGTGGAATTTGAGTGGGACACGTGGCACCCAAACATTTGTCCACGAACATGCCACGTGTCGACCAAAGATTGGTCCACTTCACCACCTGCCCAGTCACTATGCCTTGTCAATAGCCCTGTCATGTCACCTTGACATGTTAGTTATACATTCATACAAACTATACAATAAGCTACCACGTGGTCTGTACAGACTATACAACCAACAAATTTTGCATGTTTGGAAAAACAAACATAACGTGATAACTTCCTCATACGAACTTTGTTTGAGCCCGTTCAAGTTGCATTGGGATCGCGAGGACAAGATCTATGCAATGAAACCATTTTCGAGCAATTTTGAACACTTCTATTTTTTAGCATTTTTTGATCCCCTAGAACATCTACCTAATCATTCTAAGACCCATCATGTTTTTCATATCTCATGCTTAAAGAAAGTGTTTGGAACAAAGTGCTAAAATCAAACCAGTCTCTCAGAGTTGGATGAAGAAGGTTTCATTTGGTTTCAGCCACAAGTTGTCTTGGACCAACGAGAGCATCACCTTAGTCAATGCACCATTAAGGACATGTTAGTTCAGTGGAAAGATATAACTCCAGAAGATCTCACTTGGGAGATGACCACCATTCTCTCTACAAAAATTTCCTTATCTCAAGCCTTGAAGACAAGGTTGTTCTTCAAGGGGGAGGGCATGTTAGGGACCTAACCTCGCTAACCTCTTACATAGGTATAATAACATATTTTCCATGTAATAAAGGTCGGCATTAGTTAATAAGGTGATCTGGGTGGATATTGGTGGCCACCCACCTGTTCCAACTGGCTCCTTTTGTCAATTTTTAGTTCAACACATTATTTTGTACTTCTTTGTAATTGTGGGTTCTACCCTTCCGAGGTTGTCTTAAGCCCTACAGATCCTCTAGGTGGATACTGGTGGCCTCCCACCTAATCCAACTTGCTTCTTTTATATGTATTTATGTCAGCACATCTTGTTATATTTCCAGAGCCATTTTGGGGCCCTAAACAGTGTTATTTTGGCGTGCCACAATCAAACTGTAGACATAATCAAAGTTTGAATGCATAATGTGTAGTTCTCTAAAATACCTTTCCAACAAGCTATCACCCGCCTAAAATGGAGATCGTATGCAAAAGTTACGACCTCGGGAAGTCAATGTACTAACTTACCCAAATGAGGCCCACATGACTTTTGGTGTTTCATCTCCTAGGGTTAGGTTTTTGGATGTCTAGGGTTTTTTCATTTTCGTTTAACATAAAAATTCCTTCAAAGCCTCATTTTAATCATCTTCTTGCAAATGAGCGTAGCCATCACATCTCTTCTCAGAGATAACGCTGCCACCATTCTAGCGAGTCTTGCACTCTGTATTTTTATAGTTTCTTTACAATTCTTTCATTAATAGAAATCAAGTGTTGTTTTATTTCTCTGTTTCTGGCAATTTTCATGAGTGTTTCATTGTAATATCTCTGCTTTCATTTCGTTCCAAAAATAATCCAGATTAGTGGTATGTATCAGAGTAGGATGCTCTTGATCATTTCCAATGCATGTCCCCGACGAGGTCTGAGTATAGCTAGTTGGGTCTCGAGCTTGTCTCTCTTGAGGAAAATCACTCTCGCACGCCCAAGAAACCCTCGATGGTGGTAGAAAAGAAAAATGGTGAAGAAGAAGATGTTATTAACTTGTTGCATGAGCAATCTCTCATGAGACAAAGGGACGAAATGATGGAGAATTTTGCACACATCCTTCAATGCCCATCGATAGCATCAGACACATGTTCATCAAGTGACCATTTTGGAGGAATTTCTCCCTTCAAGGTGCAAGTTAATTTTTATATTCCCATATTTGAAGGTCAGATAGATGTGGATGCCCTAGAAAAATGGTTAAATCTATTAGAAGGTTATTTCTCTGTTCAAATTTTTTTCGATAAGCAAAATATCACCTTCGCACTCCTCAAGGCTCTCCCCCATGTCAAACGTTGGTGGGAAACTTACTGGGAGCAAATTTCCATAGAGGAATATGGAATATATGGGGCCAAGCCCACTTGGGATTTTTTGTGGATGTGGTCAAAGAACAATACTATCCTATTGATAACTATGAAGACCAGTACATGAGATGGACCACACTGCAACAAGAGAAGAGCCAAATAGTGCCAGAGTTCACAAATAATTTCCATACCTTGCACACCAAGCTGGAAATCAAAGACTCTGAGAGGCATCTGGTTCTGAAATACCGTGGGGCTCTACATAGGTACATATAAACTGAAATGGATTTCCTAAACATCTCATCATTAGGAGTTGCCTATCGATATGCTGTCAAAATCAAGCAGAAATTTAGGCACAAGAACAAATGGGAATTCGGGCCTACAAATCTGCAACAACCAAAGCATGGTAAGAGCGTTCCTAACCAAAAACCTTCAGACAACCATTCCAAGACACAGAACAAGAAGGGTAAAGGAAAGATGAAGAATGACACTGAGAAGTGGTGTGAATTCCACAAAAGACCCTAGCACAACACCGATGAATGTCGCTCGAAATAGTCATTGGTGGCCAAGGTCAAAGACATGGAGCCAAACCTTGATTCAGAATCTATACCAGAAAATATTGAAAACAAACAAATCATCGACACAAACCCCACTACTATTGTCACGACCACAACAATTCAACTAGAAGAATTAGTAGATCCTGAATAGGGCGAGCGCCTCTTCCATTCATAGATGTCGATGAAGGGGACCCTGTTGCATTTCATTGTTGATAACAACAACCATAAGAACCTCATCTCAGCTAAGGTCGTCAAACAATTGGGGTTGTTGATAACACCACACCTGCAGCCATACAACATCGGGTGGCTTCACCAAGGACGAGATCTCTGTGCCAGCCAATATTGTTGCTTGTCCTATGGCATCCAACCCTTCAAGGATGAGGAAGTGTGTGATGTTTCCCCTATTGATGTCTGTGATGTTGTTTTGTTCCAACCATATATGTGGAGACATCATGTTGTCTATGAGTCTAGACCCCGTAGTGTCATTATTATTCTGGGAGGTCAGCTCTATAGGATATCAAAGGTAGTTCTGACTATTTCTCCACCAAAACAGTGTCGCAAGGTAATCTCTCATACAAAAAAATTTGTCCTCTTCACATTCTGTTCAAAGGATGCACAGAAGACCACTACAACCATTGCAGTCTCAACACCTTCTATCCAACAAAAATAGATTGTTAAAGAGAAAGAAGATATTTTTTCTTGACCTACAGTTGTCCCTACACAATGCCCTGTCAAACCCAAAGACACCAGGTTGGTGGATCATATTCAACCCCGCTAGTGACCAGTTTGTGACAGTCTTCCACAGACCAAGCAACACAACTTCTCCAAAAAAGCACATAGTTCACCAAGATTCAGATTCAGAAAATTCTTTCCCCTCTTCCCTAGGCACTCAACGCAATGGAGACCATTTCCTCCTAACGGGGGAGGATTGATCCAGGTGGATATTGGTGGCCACCCACATGTTCCAACTGGCTTCTTTTGTTAGTTTTTAGTTCAACACGTTCTTCTGTACTTATTTGTAATTGTGGGTTCTACCCTTCCAAGGTTTTCAGAATCCCTACACATCTTTCAGGTGGATACGGGTGGCCTCTCATCTAATCCAACTAGATTATTTTGTATGTATTCATGTCAACACATTTTATTGTACTTCTAGGGCTGTTTTGGGGCCCTAAACAATGTTATTTTGGCGTGCCACAGTCAAACTATAGACGAAGTTAGAGTTTGACGACATAATGCATAGTTCTCTAAAAGAGTTTTCCAATGGGCTATCACGTGCCTAAAACGAAGATTGTATGCAAAAGTTACGACCCCGGGAAGTTAATGTACTAACTTACCCAAACGAGGCCCACGTGAATTTTGGCGTTTCATCTCCTAGGGTTAGGTTTTTTGGATGTCTAGGGTTTTGGCATTCCCATTTAACACAAAAAGGCCTTCAGAGATTCATTGTAATAATCTTCTTGCGAATGAACGTAGCCATCACATCTCTTCTCAGAGATAAATATGCCACCATTCTAGCGAGTCTTGCACTCTGTATTTTTACAGTCTCTTTACAATTCTTTCATTAATAGAAATCGAGTATTGTTGTATTTCTTTGTTTCTAACAATTTTCATGAGTGTTTCATTGTAATATCTATGCTTTCATTTCGTTCTAAAAATAATCTGGATCATAATGCCTATTTAATAAATGTGAACAAACCAATGTAAGAAGACCTAATAAAAGCTTCTTCTTCTAGAAAAATATTCCTCTAGAATGTTCTTTAGAAGATAAAAATAGTATATATAAGAGTAGGAGGCATGATAAGTCTTTGTCTTGAGAATATTGTAATAGAGATCTACTCTACTGGAGGTTGCTCCTTCGAAGATGCAAGTGAACTGTTGAAACTGAACTTAAATTTTTACCTTAAAGAAAATTTTTTTTTGATATCCTGGAGTCTTTGCACTATTTAAAAACTCTATAAAACAAAATTTTCATACTTAATGAATCTGAAATACACTTGGGGTTTATTTCGGGAAAAAGATGGTTGGAAATAAATCAATGGATGCCCGAATACTTTTCCGAATAATATAAAAAAATAACTTAAACGACAAAACTTATGAATTTGAAAATATATCGGGATATCGGAGTTCGCTATCTGGTAGGAACAAATCTCATTGCATATTAAGTCACGAAACCCCGACCCCCGATTCCCCGATACGTTAAT
>JZKD02S1000047.1:0-13536 GCA_000966675.3 Picea glauca
GAGGAAACAAGGAAATATGGAAAGGTGTTGTGGGCATTTAACTCCACCTTCTTATCATTAATCCCAAAAAAGAATAACCTAGCTTCCTTTCAAGAGTGTAGGACAATCTCACTTTTTAATTGTGTTTATAAAATTATTTTTGGACTAATGGCTATGAGAGTGAAAATGGTGTTCTCGAGAAAAATTTCCAAGGAGCAATTTGGCTTTTTTTATGGGAGTGTTGATCCTCAAATATGTTAATTTTTTCACAAACTCTCTCTTGTATATTCTCGTCCCATACTTGGAATATTTTCACATTTTTCGTGGGTTCGCAATTCATTTTAACTTTGTTCAAATTTTCACAGCCGCCAAAATATACCATTGCATTCTTCCGCCCTCATTTCACACCCATACTTAGAAAATTTTCCAAGCATTCTGTCGCGGGTCTAAAGCATTCACCCGATTCACTTGTCTATGATTGTGACCCCTCCATCCAATCGATGCTTCATAATTAGTTGATTTTTCATAATCCACCACGCTCTACAGGACATTATGGTATATGTCCATCGTACCCACCAACCCGTCATACTTCATTACCTCTGTGATGTCTCAACATTCAGTCAAATTTTTAAACTTCACTGCGGGCTGCGGTAATTTCATGGTTCATCCATACATACCCTCGAACCTCTTCGTCCAATTGATTCCTCATACTTAGTCAATTTTTCGAAATCCCACTCCGGGTTCGCGGTTTCGTGATTATTTCAATGTTCCTCCACACACTCTCGATTCCACTCCCCCACAGTAACACATATCCTATATTATCACTCGCCCCAATGTGCATTTAATGCAAAGCTCATGGAAATAACAAATGGGTTAAGTATTAAAAGGTCATTATTAATGGCGATCTTCTTGAGACATTTGATCTTCATCAATTCAAAATTTAATTTGTATTAACCATCCTTTGAAAGAAGATCCTCAAAGCATGTTATGGTAAAAAGATTTTCTTTGTTAATATTGTTCTAAAAAGGATTGTACATTAATCCACCAACTTGATTAAGCATGACAACTAGGAGAAAGTAACAATTCTGCAGAGACACCATAAACTCATTTGGATGGGAAGATCAAAGGTTTTAGTGGTCAAGATCATACAAGTATTACTCCTCATTTCCAACTCCAAAGAAGTGTTCGAACTAGATTTGGACATTAGGAATTGTTCTGGCAGGCTGCATCCCAAAATTTTATGATTTTAAGAGTTAATTTCATGGTGCATCAACAAATTTGATAAGAACCAGAGAATAATTCAGTTGCAAGGAGATTCCCCTATTTCTTTGGCACCTTTGGTCTTCAAGAGAATGCTCATACTCCCAGAGTCGACAACAATCTTCAAAGGGGATAAAGCTAAGTATTTTTTGAAGGAAATAAATGGTGGATTGGAGCTCCTACAAGAATATATCAAGGACCCAATAATGATTCCATAAGACCTATCAAACATCCATGTTGTTTTATTGAAAAATCCCTACCAAGAAAGGGCATGACTATTTTCCAGAGTAGCCAAACAAGAATCTATGTTTATTATTCCTCGACTGGCTTTGTATATCTTGCATTTTTCAATTCATTAGAAAGCACATCCTCCATATGATATATGAAGGCATTATGATATATGATATTCTCAATGATATATGAAGGCATTATTGAGCCCCCAAAATGAATCTCCTTGACAATACCTTTCCAACGAGCTATCACACACCTAAAACGAAGATCGTATGCAAAAGTTACGACCCCGAGAAGTTGATGTACTCACTTACCGAAACGGGGCCCACATGACTTTTGGCACTTCATCTCCTAGGGTTAGGTTTTGGAATGTCTAGGGTTTTTGGCATTCCTGTTTATTGTAAAAAGGCCTTCAGAGCCTCATTGTAACCATCTTCTTGTGAATGCGAGTATCCATCACATCTCTTCTCAAAGATAAGCCTCCACCATTCTAGCGAGTCTTTCACTATGTACATTTTTTTCATTAATAGAAATCGTGTATTACTATATATCTGTGTTTATGGTCACATCTCTGATACATTTATGTTATATTATTGAATATATGTGATATCTCTGTGCATTTCTTTACTATATCTCCGCCTGCATTTCGTGCCAAAAATAATCTGGATCATGTATCTACTTATAGCAAATATAGAGGAAAAATTGCTTGCTTATCAAACAACCGGTAAAATGTGACTACAGTAGTAGTAGTACTAAATTGCAACCACTCACTTATCAAGGAATGACATAAAGAAACTAGAAATGTAAAATACAGGAGAAAAACATAACTCAAACTGCACAAAAATTGGAATCTTCATTTGCACTTGTATTAATTCTCACAAAAGGAGAGTTTTTCTTATTACTAGTATAAAATGTGTTGTTAACTATTGTGTTCAAATGGGATTATGACAAGAATATAAGGGATGAGCTAGAATTATTGACAGTGGAGAGTCAAATTGTAGGGTTCTATGATCATGACTATGAGGATACTTTTGATANTTTTAGCAGCTTGCGTTTCAACTGTTTTTGTTTTGGAAGCTTGCATTTTCAGTAGATGGTTGAGATGCCTCATTCATTTTACTTCTTGAAAAGATCTTCTTTGGTGGAGCAGTTGTAGCATTTTTATCTCTAGGCCTTAAATTATATTTTTGTTAGAGCTCGACCATTATAGAATCGGTGATTCCTTGATAATTAGACTCTCCCAGATTATTTATGCTTTCCTCATTTCCAAACAGGGGTTCTTGGTCTAAAGATTTTTCATAATCTTGTTTGGTTAGGTGAGGTTCTCATTCGTCATCACTGAGATTGTTTATATCCTCATCTAGCCCTTTATAATCTTGCATGTCATCACTTTGCATGAAGTTTTGTATTTTAAAAGGTACTTTGATTTTTTGGTCCTCGTTTTTTACTTGTCTCTGCTGGATCTGGGGGTTGGGATTCCTTTTGAAATCTATCTTCGCAAATGGATCGGGATTAACTTGGTCTAGTTCCATTATAGAGATTTTGTTTGATAATTATTTGATTATTTTGGCCATGTCATCCATTTTGATCCTCTGCAGACCTCCCAAATCTGCAGGGTCCTGCTCGTTCTCGGAAGTGTTTAGTTTCTTTGGTTCCTGTTTCGACCTTTGTTTTTAGTTTACCCGATGCCATTATGTTCGAATTGATTTATATGGCGTCATCCTGCATTCTGGTGAGGTCGGAAGATCTCCTTTCCCTCAAAAGTAGGGCAAAGTCGGGCTCGAAAGCCCCTGCAAAAGTCACTTTAGCTGCGGGCTGAGAGGATTTAACTTTTGTTGGAATCTTATGATAGAGTTTATTAAACCTCTGGGTGAATTCTAGGGCTGATTGAGAATTCTTTTTTCTCGGGGCCCCAAATTCCGTCAGATAATACAAGTGATCTTTCTTTTATCCCCACTGCCTTAAAAAGGCATTTTCTAGCACGTCATAATATTCTATAGAACCTACAGGGAGCCCTCGAAACCAGATTCTTACTTGTCCCTTCAAATTTTGCACCAAAAGTCTCGAGTAAACATCCTCATTCTCAATGCTGAGGATATCAATGAATTGGTCAAAAACATTTATGTGCCCTGTGGCAATTAGATCTCCTTCTTCCGTGAATTTCGGTAAGTTTTTCATATAATTTTCTGGTAAATCATGAAGGACAGGGGGAAGGAGTAAAGGGGCGTATCTTACTGCTACCTTGGCAAAAATCCTAGGGGGTGGAGGCGATACTTGACCACTTCCTCCTCCATCTCCTCCCGCACCACCTACGGCGCCACCTCCTCTGGCAGTAGCCATTGAGAGTCTAGGGGATGAAATTTGAGAATTATAGAGAAGATTTTCAAAAACTTGTAGTGACCCTTCGGTTGCCTCAAGATGAGGCCAAGGAGGTTCTAGAAACTGACCGTTAAGAGAAATAAATTTTGAAAAGGGGGGAAAAGGGAAATGAGGACTGGGTTCTTCATATTTACAGGATATGTAAACAGGAGAACCAATAGGAGTTGAATCAGGGTATGAGATATAGTCCTTAGAGTTTCGAGGAACTGAAACTTTTACTTCAGGGACTAGCGAAATATCAATAAAAGCAGGTATCGAAAGGGATCTTTTACCTTTACTAGTAAAGGGGGAAGTCGAATCAGTCTCACCTTTTACCTCAAGTAAAACTAGCTCGGGGTTTATGATTTCATCTTGAATTCCCAGTTGATATATCTCCGAAGTGGCTTTGTGTATAACCTTCTTGCGAGATTGATTGTTCAAGTGGAACCTTAGCATTAGTTTGCACAGTTTTGGGTTGGTAAACCTTACTTGTGGATGCAACAGTCTGGTTGAGGTATCCCCTTGGTTTTAATAGCTTTTCAGGATCGGATACAGGCGTAGTTTGCTAATCGTCTGGGTTCTTCCTGGTATTCGTTCTATTGAATGCCAGTTTATCTATAGTGGAGTCGCCAATGGAAAGATAAAAATTAGCCTTATTAATGTATTCAATCTTTGTTCACTGTCAAAGAGAGAAACTTACCATGTCATTCTCCCAGGGAAAAATAACTTTGTTTCTCCATCCCTGGCAATGGCACCAAAAAGATGGTGTTCCTGAGATTACTCTTAAGGCTCGAAGGGTGATGTCAAGGTATCATGAATATAAAAGAAAGTTTTAAAAGGTGTTTTTTCTTTCGTTAGTTATATAAGAATTAATCCTCAAATGAAATTAATGACAGAATAGGATAGAGGTTGTCTTTTGTTGTCTGATTCGATTTCTAAAATCAAGTGATATGAGGGAAAATTACAAAACTGTTAAAAAAAAATGAGGCATCAATGCAAGATGAATCAGTAGAAGAAGATAAAGAATGCACCCTTGAAAGGATATGAGATACAGTAATCCAAGTATCTCATGGGTCTTGTATTGATTCAGGTGGATATCGGTGGCCACCCACCTTTTCCGACTGGCTCAAAACAGTTTTCTGGCAATTTTGGCAATTTATTGTTTTTAGCAGTTTTTAACTTTCGGGGCCATTTTGAGGGCCCAAATGAAGGTTTTTGGAGATATATGTTCTCAATGATATCCAAAGGCATGATTGAGCCCCCAAAATGAATATCCTCGACAATACCTTTCCAACAAGCTATCACGCACCTAAAACGGAGATCGTATGCAAAAGTTACGACCCCGGGAAGTTGATGTACTCACTTACCCAAACGGGGCCCACATGAATTTTGGCGCTTCATCTCCTAGGGTTAGGTTTTCGGATGTCTAGGGTTTTTGGCATTCCTGTTTATTGTAAAAATTCCTTCAGAGCCTCATTGTAACCATCTTCTTGTGAATGCGAGTAGCTATCACATCTCTTCTAAGAGATAAGCCTCCACCATTCTAGCGAGTCTTTCACTCTATATTTTTATAGTCTCTGTACATTTATTTCATTAATAGAAATCGTGTATTACTATATATCTGTGTTTATGGTCGCATCTCTGATACATTTATTTTATATTATTGAATATCTACAATATCTCTGTGCATTTCTTTATTATATCTCCGCCCGCATTTCCTGCTGAAAATAATCTGGATCAATGGTATCAGAGCATGATGCTCTTGATCGTTTTTTCAATGCATGTCCTCGAAGAGGTCTAAGTATATAAAGTTGGGTCTCAAGCTTGTCTCTCTTGAAGACAATCGCTCTCGCACACCCAAGAAACCCTCAATGGCAGAAGAAAAGAAAAACAACGGAGCAAACGATCCTATCAATATGTTGCTTGAGCAAGCTCTCACGTGACAGAGGGACGAAATGATGGAGAATTTTTCCCACATCCTTCAATGCCTGTCGATAGAATCAGGCGCATCTTCATCAAGCGGCCACTTTGGAGGCACCTCACCTTTCAAGGTACAAGTTAATTTTGATATTCTTGTATTTAAAGGACAGATAGATGTAGAAGCCCTAGAAAAATGGTTAACTCTGCTAGAAGGTTATTTCTCTGTTCACAATTTTTCCGACAAAGAAAATATCACCTTATCACTCCTTAAATCTCTCCCCCATGTCAAACATTGGTGGGAAACTTACTGGGAGAAAAGTTCCATAGATGAGTCTAGAATATACGGGGCCGATCCCACTTGGGATTTTTTTGTGGATGCGGTAAAGGAACAGTATTATCCTATTGGCAACTATGAGGACCAGTACATGAGATGGACCACACTACATAAAGAGAGGGGCCAAGCAATTCTGGAGTTCACCAATACCTTCCATACCTTGCACACCAAGATAGGTATCAAAACCTCTGAGTGACATTTGGTTCTGAAATACCGTGGGGCTCTACACAGATACATCTAGACTAAAATGGATTTTCTGTACATCTCATCACTCGGTGTTGCTTATCGATATGTTGTTAAAATCGAATAGAAATTTAAGCACCAGAACAAATGGGAGTTTGGGTATGCAAATCTGCAACAACCGAAGTATGACAAAGACGACCCTAACAAATAGTCTCCTGAAAACCAGCCCAAGACACAGGAAACGAAGGGTCACGGGAAGACAAAGAAGGACACCGAAAAATGGTGTGAGTTCCACAAAAACCCTGGCACAACATTGATGAATGTCTCTCAAAATAGTCATTGGTGGCCCAGATCAAAGACAAAGAGTTGAACCCTGATTCAGAATATGATTCTGAAAATAATGGTAAAGGACAGATCATTGACATGGACCCCAATGTTATTGTTGCAACTGCAGCAATTCAACCAGAAGAAATAACAGATCCTAAAGAGGGGGAGCACCTTTTTCATTCACAGAAGTGGGTGAAGGGGACCTCGCTGCATTTTATTGTTGATAGCAGAAGCTAGAAGAACCTCATCTCAGTAGAGGTCGTCAAACAGTTGGGATNTTTTAGCAGCTTGCGTTTCAACTGTTTTTGTTTTGGAAGCTTGCATTTTCAGTAGATGGTTGAGATGCCTCATTCATTTTACTTCTTGAAAAGATCTTCTTTGGTGGAGCAGTTGTAGCATTTTTATCTCTAGGCCTTAAATTATATTTTTGTTAGAGCTCGACCATTATAGAATCGGTGATTCCTTGATAATTAGACTCTCCCAGATTATTTATGCTTTCCTCATTTCCAAACAGGGGTTCTTGGTCTAAAGATTTTTCATAATCTTGTTTGGTTAGGTGAGGTTCTCATTCGTCATCACTGAGATTGTTTATATCCTCATCTAGCCCTTTATAATCTTGCATGTCATCACTTTGCATGAAGTTTTGTATTTTAAAAGGTACTTTGATTTTTTGGTCCTCGTTTTTTACTTGTCTCTGCTGGATCTGGGGGTTGGGATTCCTTTTGAAATCTATCTTCGCAAATGGATCGGGATTAACTTGGTCTAGTTCCATTATAGAGATTTTGTTTGATAATTATTTGATTATTTTGGCCATGTCATCCATTTTGATCCTCTGCAGACCTCCCAAATCTGCAGGGTCCTGCTCGTTCTCGGAAGTGTTTAGTTTCTTTGGTTCCTGTTTCGACCTTTGTTTTTAGTTTACCCGATGCCATTATGTTCGAATTGATTTATATGGCGTCATCCTGCATTCTGGTGAGGTCGGAAGATCTCCTTTCCCTCAAAAGTAGGGCAAAGTCGGGCTCGAAAGCCCCTGCAAAAGTCACTTTAGCTGCGGGCTGAGAGGATTTAACTTTTGTTGGAATCTTATGATAGAGTTTATTAAACCTCTGGGTGAATTCTAGGGCTGATTGAGAATTCTTTTTTCTCGGGGCCCCAAATTCCGTCAGATAATACAAGTGATCTTTCTTTTATCCCCACTGCCTTAAAAAGGCATTTTCTAGCACGTCATAATATTCTATAGAACCTACAGGGAGCCCTCGAAACCAGATTCTTACTTGTCCCTTCAAATTTTGCACCAAAAGTCTCGAGTAAACATCCTCATTCTCAATGCTGAGGATATCAATGAATTGGTCAAAAACATTTATGTGCCCTGTGGCAATTAGATCTCCTTCTTCCGTGAATTTCGGTAAGTTTTTCATATAATTTTCTGGTAAATCATGAAGGACAGGGGGAAGGAGTAAAGGGGCGTATCTTACTGCTACCTTGGCAAAAATCCTAGGGGGTGGAGGCGATACTTGACCACTTCCTCCTCCATCTCCTCCCGCACCACCTACGGCGCCACCTCCTCTGGCAGTAGCCATTGAGAGTCTAGGGGATGAAATTTGAGAATTATAGAGAAGATTTTCAAAAACTTGTAGTGACCCTTCGGTTGCCTCAAGATGAGGCCAAGGAGGTTCTAGAAACTGACCGTTAAGAGAAATAAATTTTGAAAAGGGGGGAAAAGGGAAATGAGGACTGGGTTCTTCATATTTACAGGATATGTAAACAGGAGAACCAATAGGAGTTGAATCAGGGTATGAGATATAGTCCTTAGAGTTTCGAGGAACTGAAACTTTTACTTCAGGGACTAGCGAAATATCAATAAAAGCAGGTATCGAAAGGGATCTTTTACCTTTACTAGTAAAGGGGGAAGTCGAATCAGTCTCACCTTTTACCTCAAGTAAAACTAGCTCGGGGTTTATGATTTCATCTTGAATTCCCAGTTGATATATCTCCGAAGTGGCTTTGTGTATAACCTTCTTGCGAGATTGATTGTTCAAGTGGAACCTTAGCATTAGTTTGCACAGTTTTGGGTTGGTAAACCTTACTTGTGGATGCAACAGTCTGGTTGAGGTATCCCCTTGGTTTTAATAGCTTTTCAGGATCGGATACAGGCGTAGTTTGCTAATCGTCTGGGTTCTTCCTGGTATTCGTTCTATTGAATGCCAGTTTATCTATAGTGGAGTCGCCAATGGAAAGATAAAAATTAGCCTTATTAATGTATTCAATCTTTGTTCACTGTCAAAGAGAGAAACTTACCATGTCATTCTCCCAGGGAAAAATAACTTTGTTTCTCCATCCCTGGCAATGGCACCAAAAAGATGGTGTTCCTGAGATTACTCTTAAGGCTCGAAGGGTGATGTCAAGGTATCATGAATATAAAAGAAAGTTTTAAAAGGTGTTTTTTCTTTCGTTAGTTATATAAGAATTAATCCTCAAATGAAATTAATGACAGAATAGGATAGAGGTTGTCTTTTGTTGTCTGATTCGATTTCTAAAATCAAGTGATATGAGGGAAAATTACAAAACTGTTAAAAAAAAATGAGGCATCAATGCAAGATGAATCAGTAGAAGAAAATAAAGAATGCACCCTTGAAAGGATATGAGATACAGTAATCCAAGTAGCTCATGGGTCTTGTATTGATTCAGGTGGATATCGGTGGCCACCCACCTTTTCCGACTGGCTCAAAACAGTTTTCTGGCAATTTTGGCAATTTACTGTTTTTAGCAGTTTTTAACTTTCGGGGCCATTTTGAGGGCCCAGATGAAGGTTTTTGGAGATATATGTTCTCAATGATATCCAAAGGCATGATTGATCCCCCAAAATGAATATCCTCGACAATACCTTTCCAACAAGCTATCACGCACCTAAAACGAAGATCGTATGCAAAAGTTACGACCCCGGGAAGTTGATGTACTCACTTACCCAAACGGGGCCCACATGAATTTTGGCGCTTCATCTCCTAGGGTTAGGTTTTCGGATGTCTAGGGTTTTTGGCATTCCTGTTTATTGTAAAAATTCCTTCAGAGCCTCATTGTAACCATCTTCTTGTGAATGCGAGTAGCTATCACATCTCTTCTAAGAGATAAGCCTCCACCATTCTAGCGAGTCTTTCACTCTATATTTTTATAGTCTCTGTACATTTATTTCATTAATAGAAATCGTGTATTACTATATATCTGTGTTTATGGTCGCATCTCTGATACATTTATTTTATATTATTGAATATCTACAATATCTCTGTGCATTTCTTTATTATATCTCCGCCCGCATTTCCTGCTGAAAATAATCTGGATCAATGGTATCAGAGCATGATGCTCTTGATCGTTTTTTCAATGCATGTCCTCGAAGAGGTCTAAGTATATAAAGTTGGGTCTCAAGCTTGTCTCTCTTGAAGACAATCGCTCTCGCACACCCAAGAAACCCTCAATGGCAGAAGAAAAGAAAAACAACGGAGCAAACGATCCTATCAATATGTTGCTTGAGCAAGCTCTCACGTGACAGAGGGACGAAATGATGGAGAATTTTTCCCACATCCTTCAATGCCTGTCGATAGAATCAGGCGCATCTTCATCAAGCGGCCACTTTGGAGGCACCTCACCTTTCAAGGTACAAGTTAATTTTGATATTCTTGTATTTAAAGGACAGATAGATGTAGAAGCCCTAGAAAAATGGTTAACTCTGCTAGAAGGTTATTTCTCTGTTCACAATTTTTCCGACAAAGAAAATATCACCTTATCACTCCTTAAATCTCTCCCCCATGTCAAACATTGGTGGGAAACTTACTGGGAGAAAAGTTCCATAGATGAGTCTAGAATATACGGGGCCGATCCCACTTGGGATTTTTTTGTGGATGCGGTAAAGGAACAGTATTATCCTATTGGCAACTATGAGGACCAGTACATGAGATGGACCACACTACATAAAGAGAGGGGCCAAGCAATTCTGGAGTTCACCAATACCTTCCATACCTTGCACACCAAGATAGGTATCAAAACCTCTGAGTGACATTTGGTTCTGAAATACCGTGGGGCTCTACACAGATACATCTAGACTAAAATGGATTTTCTGTACATCTCATCACTCGGTGTTGCTTATCGATATGTTGTTAAAATCGAATAGAAATTTAAGCACCAGAACAAATGGGAGTTTGGGTATGCAAATCTGCAACAACCGAAGTATGACAAAGACGACCCTAACAAATAGTCTCCTGAAAACCAGCCCAAGACACAGGAAACGAAGGGTCACGGGAAGACAAAGAAGGACACCGAAAAATGGTGTGAGTTCCACAAAAACCCTGGCACAACATTGATGAATGTCTCTCAAAATAGTCATTGGTGGCCCAGATCAAAGACAAAGAGTTGAACCCTGATTCAGAATATGATTCTGAAAATAATGGTAAAGGACAGATCATTGACATGGACCCCAATGTTATTGTTGCAACTGCAGCAATTCAACCAGAAGAAATAACAGATCCTAAAGAGGGGGAGCACCTTTTTCATTCACAGAAGTGGGTGAAGGGGACCTCGCTGCATTTTATTGTTGATAGCAGAAGCTAGAAGAACCTCATCTCAGTAGAGGTCGTCAAACAGTTGGGATTGTCGACAACACCACACCCGCAACCATACAACATCGGATGGCTTCACCAAGGACGAGATCTCCATGTCAGCCAACAATGTCGATTGTCATACAGCATCCAACCCTTCAAGGATGAGGTATTATGTGATGTTGCCCCACTGGATGTCTGTGATGTTCTCTTGGGCCAACCATATATGTGGAAGCACCATGTTGTTTATGAGTCTCGACCCCGCAGTGTCATTGTTTCTCTGGGGGTTCATCTCTACAGAATACCAAAGGTAGTTCCAACTACAATTCCACCTAAAAAGTGTCGCAAGGTAGTATCTCATACTGCAAAATTTAGCTTCTTCACAATCTATTCAAAAGGAGAACAGAAGGACACTACAACCACTACAGCCTCACCCCAAGCACCTTCTATCAAACAGAAGCAAGTTGACAAGGTTGCAGCAAAGCACAAATATTCCTTCTGCACATCATCCTCTCATGTAGCCCGACTTGTTGAACGGCCTTAGCCTCAATAGGTTTGTGAAAAACTTCCACAAACTGAGCAGTGCGACATCTACAGAAAGGCAAGCAACTCACCAAGATGCAGATTCACCAAACACTTTTCCCTCTCCCCTAGGAAATCAACGCAATGGAGACCATTTCTTCCTAAGGAGGAAGGATTGATCCAGGTGGATATCGGTGGCCACCCACCCTTTCTGACTGGCTCAAAACAGTTTTCTGGCAATTTTGGCAATTTTGGCAATTTACTATTTTTAGCAGTTTTTAACTTCTGAGGCCATTTTGAGGGCCCAAATGAAGGTTTTGCAAGATTGAGATTCTCAATGATATATGAAGGCAGTATTGAGCCCCCAAAATTAATCTCCTTGACAATACCTTTCCAACGAGCTATCACACGCCTAAAACAGAGATCGTATGCAAAAGTTACGACCCCGGGAAGTTGATGTACTCACTTACCCAAACAAGGCCCACATGACTTTTGGCGCTTCATCTCCTAGGGTTAGGTTTTCGAATGTCTAGGGTTTTTGGCATTTCTGTTTATTGTAAAAAGGCCTTCAGAGCCTCATTGTAACCATATTCTTGTGAATGCGAGTAGCTATCACATCTCTTCTCAGAGATAAGCCTCCACCATTCTAGCGAGTCTTTCACTCTGTATTTTTACAGTCTCTGTACATTTTTTTCATTAATAGAAATCATGTATTACTGTATATCTGTGTTTATGGTCACATCTTTGATACATTTATGTTATATTATTGAATATCTGCAATATCTCTGTGCATTTATTTATTATATCTCCACCCACATTTCGTGTCGAAAATAATCTAGATCATGTATCTACTTATAGCAAATACAGAGGAAAAATTTCTTGCTTATCAAACAACCGGTAAAATGTAACTACAGTAGTAGTAGTACTAAATTGCAACCACTCACTTATCAAGGAATGACATAAATAAACTAGAAATGTAAAATACAGGAGAAAAACATAACTCAAACTGCACAAAAATTGGAATCTTCATTTGCACTTGTATTAATTCTCACAAAAGGAGAGTTTTTCTTATTACTAGAATAAAATGTGTTGCTAACTTAAAAAGAGTAAAGACTATTGTGTTCAAATGGGATTATGACAAGAATATAAGGGATGAGCTAGAATTATTGACAGTGGAGAGTCAAATTGTAGGGTNTAGTATCTCATACTGCAAAATTTAGCTTCTTCACAATCTGTTCAAAAGGAGAACAGAAGGACACTACAACCACTACAGCCTCGCCCCAAGCACCTTCTATCAAACAGAAGCAAGTTGACAAGGTTGCAGCAAAGCACAAAGATTCCTTCTACACATCATCCTCTCATGTAGCCTGACTTGTTGAATGGCCTTAGCCTCAATAGGTTTGTGACAAACTTCCACAAACTGAGCAGTGCGACATCTCCAGAAAGGCAAGCAACTCACCAAGATGCAGATTCACCAAACACTTTTCCCTCTCCCCTGGGAAATCAACGCAATGGAGACCATTTCTTCCTAAGGAGGAAGGATTGATCTAGGTGGATATCGGTGGCCACCCACCCTTTCTGACTGGCTCAAAACAGTTTTCTGGCAATTTTGGCAATTTTGGCAATTTACTATTTTTAGCAGTTTTTAACTTCCGAGGCCATTTTGAGGGCCCAAATGAAGGTTTTGCAAGATTGAGATTCTCAATGATATATGAAGGTAGTATTGAGCCCCCAAAATGAATCTCCTTGACAATACCTTTCCAACGAGCTATCACACGCCTAAAACAGAGATCGTATGCAAAAGTTACGACCCCGGGAAGTTGATGTACTCACTTA
>JZKD02S1000058.1:0-13536 GCA_000966675.3 Picea glauca
ATCAAAAGATGCAATGATTCAAATTCACACCAGTTGGAAGACTATATAAACAAGAAAGAATGGTGAGAAGAAAGTGTAGTTGAATTTGTTGAAGTATATATATTTATATATAATGTATTGAATGAAGGTTCATTATATCAGGTTGGTGCTTGTTTACAAGTTGGGTCTTGTATGAGGATTGGATTCCTCACATCTCAGTTGGAACTGAGATCAACAAATTGGGACTTGTTATGAGGGTTGGATTCCTCATTTCTCAGTTGGATCTGAGAACGAAAAGATGGGTCTTGTAACATACAGTTGGGTCTCTCATAGTTGCTTGAAGTTGAAGATATTCAAAGATTGATCTTATGTATTCATTCAAGTTAAATAAATAAATAAAGTATTTATTATTTTATATATTGGTTGAGAAAATGAAATAAATATATATTGTTCAATTAATTTATGAAAAGTGGGAAATTGTCCAAAGTTTTGTGACACTGGTTCACCCCCCCCCCCTCTCAGTGTTAAGTGTCCATTTCAACACTAGTAGCTTCCCTTCCTCGACACCAAAGATAGTTTTCTTAGGGTTTAAAGATATTCCATATTTCCTACACCTTTCGAAAATCTAGGTTATATGTTGGATGTGGTCTTTCTTGTTCTTTGAATACACATTCACGTCATCCAAATAAACTACTACACATTTGTTAATAAATCCCTAAAAATATGCGTCCATGGACCATTAGAAGTTTTTTCCTGCATTAATCAACCCAAAGGGCATGCATTTATAAGAAAAATTTCCCCACTTGGTTCGGAAGGTAGTTTTCAATCAGTCTTCCTCTGAAACTAGAACCTAGTTATAACCTGAGAAACCATCTAGAAGGGAGAAAAATTCATAACCAGACACGGTTTGCAAGAGTTGTTCCATGGGTGGGTATTGGTAGTTATCCTTTTCTAATGCTCTGTTAAGGTTTCTAAAATCTTCACACAGGTGGATCTCCCCAAAATGTTTCCTAACAGGAACCAAATTTGTTGCCCAAGCAGAGTGTCTAACCTGAAAAGTAATATTAGCATCTACTAATTTCTTTAACTCTTGATACATCAGGGGTTCCATAGATGGATGGTACTTCCTGATATTTTGTTGGAAGGGTTTTACTCCATATTTTAATGGGATTGTGTGTTGGATAATGCAGGTTTCATAAGTTTTAAATTCTTGGTAGGTCCAAGCAAAGACATCTTGATATTCTCTAAAAATATTGAGATAAGACTTCCTATCTTCTTTAGACTGTTTTACTTAGATTTACATTCTTAGGGTTTTTTGGGTTTCTTAGGTTTATAGTCTCATATATGGGACATGAACTCCATGTCTTTGTGTTCTTTGACACTTTAAATGTATCCTTCAGGTCAAAAAGGTTCTCCAAATTGGATACCACTTTTGGTATCGTGTGAAACCTTGGTTTATTATTAGAGTGATCGGTTTCTCTCTTTTGTTCATGGAAATTGATTTATGCCAGTTGCTCTTAGAATACCTTGTCATCAATAGCCAAATCTTTGAAATTCTCTTGATTGGTTAGAAAATATACAATATGTTCATCTCCTTCGAAAACCTTCCAATTAGCAATATTGTTGGGTACTGATGGTTTGTAGAGTAGTTCCACAGTGAACCTAGAGGCTTCATATTCTTATAAAAGGTATAACCTTGAGGTTTTAGTGGCTATGGAATCAAGAGTATTCTTTGTCCTAGGAAAAATAGTAATATTGAAGGCCTCAAAATTTTCTATTAGTCTATGCACCTCTTGCTGGTAATTCCTTAAGTGGGGTGAATCATACTCATCAGTGTTATTGGTGCATTCAAATTTTAGTCTGCAGGATAGGAAATTATGCTTTCCCTTTGGGGAAATGAGGATACATCCTGATCCTGACCCTTCTTGTGATTTAGATCCATCAAAGTACAACGTCCAAATTTGTGAGCGAATTTTAGCGACTTCTTCAGGCCTAGTTATTTTCTCCTCTATGTATACCTTGTTTGTTGTTTCCGATAGAGGTTCCTGATAGAAGATGCTTTCTCCTGTCACTGCTAGTAGATTCACTTGAAAATTCATTTCGGAGTTTTGAGTGAGAGGTACATTAGATGAGAGAGGAGAAAAATTATCGAAATCAGAATCACAGGAGTAGTTTCCTAGCACGGGGAAATCTGTCGACGAGGGTTCATTGAAGGCTTCTAAATTGGTGACAGTATGTTTGAGATATATTTCCCTATCAATATTAATCATGTTGGTATGTCCCTTTAGTGGAATCCATAGGTGAGACCAGTCCATGCTAAAGTATCCATTTAGTTTCTCAGACCAATCTTGACTAAGAAGCAGTCCATAAGCTTCTTGGATATCTACTACAATGATATCAATTACTTGAACAAATTTTGGGTGAGTAGCCATTCTGATCATGACATCCTTAAGTTCCCAAATAACTTTTACCTGAGTTATGTATAGTTGTATAACGTGTTTATCACTTTTGAGTGGAATTGCGTTCAATTTCCTGCAAATTGACAATGGCATGACATTGAAGGATGCCCCTGAATCGACCAAGCAATTATGCAGGCTTCTGTTGAAGACTTCAAACGTTAAAAGGAAAGGTGGGACAAAGTCTTTCCTCTTTTGTATACATAACAATTGTTTACATTTGGTTTTTTCTTTAGATCTGTGGGAGATGGGACCTCTTGTAGGTTAGTGCTTGTTATAGGGGCTTCTATTGACCTTAAGGCCTATAGCAGAAAGTCCTTTTGTTGGGGAATTCTACACATTTCCATGACCAAAACATTAGCCTTCAACTTCTTTAAGTCTTCTACTATGTTTTAGTCTAGCTTGGGTGACTCACATGTGTGTATTTTTATAGGATTTCTTTGGGAGACAAAAGGTGCTTTTGAGTGATTGATTGTTTGTTTTCCCCTCGAAGATTGGACAATGATCAGGTCATTTGAGACTAGTTGACCCTTACTTCAACTTTGCACCATCAAAACCTTAGCGAGTGGTTCTTGAACTTCAAATACATCATCGAGAGGCATCAACAAGTCAGGATCCCACAACAACATGGATGTTTCTTCTGGGGGCTCAACTTCCTCCTGATCGACAATGTTCACCGCTGAGCCACTTGATTGCTCAGTAAGAGAAACTTCATCTAGGAACTGATTGGACATTAAATTCATAGTGTGCACCCATTGGGGATAGTNATTTCAACACTAGTAGCTTCCCTTCCTCGACACCAAAGATAGTTTTCTTAGGGTTTAAAGATATTCCATATTTCCTACACCTTTCGAAAATCTAGGTTATATGTTGGATGTGGTCTTTCTTGTTCTTTGAATACACATTCACGTCATCCAAATAAACTACTACACATTTGTTAATAAATCCCTAAAAATATGCGTCCATGGACCATTAGAAGTTTTTTCCTGCATTAATCAACCCAAAGGGCATGCATTTATAAGAAAAATTTCCCCACTTGGTTCGGAAGGTAGTTTTCAATCAGTCTTCCTCTGAAACTAGAACCTAGTTATAACCTGAGAAACCATCTAGAAGGGAGAAAAATTCATAACCAGACACGGTTTGCAAGAGTTGTTCCATGGGTGGGTATTGGTAGTTATCCTTTTCTAATGCTCTGTTAAGGTTTCTAAAATCTTCACACAGGTGGATCTCCCCAAAATGTTTCCTAACAGGAACCAAATTTGTTGCCCAAGCAGAGTGTCTAACCTGAAAAGTAATATTAGCATCTACTAATTTCTTTAACTCTTGATACATCAGGGGTTCCATAGATGGATGGTACTTCCTGATATTTTGTTGGAAGGGTTTTACTCCATATTTTAATGGGATTGTGTGTTGGATAATGCAGGTTTCATAAGTTTTAAATTCTTGGTAGGTCCAAGCAAAGACATCTTGATATTCTCTAAAAATATTGAGATAAGACTTCCTATCTTCTTTAGACTGTTTTACTTAGATTTACATTCTTAGGGTTTTTTGGGTTTCTTAGGTTTATAGTCTCATATATGGGACATGAACTCCATGTCTTTGTGTTCTTTGACACTTTAAATGTATCCTTCAGGTCAAAAAGGTTCTCCAAATTGGATACCACTTTTGGTATCGTGTGAAACCTTGGTTTATTATTAGAGTGATCGGTTTCTCTCTTTTGTTCATGGAAATTGATTTATGCCAGTTGCTCTTAGAATACCTTGTCATCAATAGCCAAATCTTTGAAATTCTCTTGATTGGTTAGAAAATATACAATATGTTCATCTCCTTCGAAAACCTTCCAATTAGCAATATTGTTGGGTACTGATGGTTTGTAGAGTAGTTCCACAGTGAACCTAGAGGCTTCATATTCTTATAAAAGGTATAACCTTGAGGTTTTAGTGGCTATGGAATCAAGAGTATTCTTTGTCCTAGGAAAAATAGTAATATTGAAGGCCTCAAAATTTTCTATTAGTCTATGCACCTCTTGCTGGTAATTCCTTAAGTGGGGTGAATCATACTCATCAGTGTTATTGGTGCATTCAAATTTTAGTCTGCAGGATAGGAAATTATGCTTTCCCTTTGGGGAAATGAGGATACATCATGATCCTAACCCTTCTTGTGATTTAGATCCATCAAAGTACAACGTCCAAATTTGTGAGCGAATTTTAGCAACTTCTTCAGGCCTAGTTATTTTCTCCTCTATGTATACCTTGTTTGTTGTTTCCGATAGAGGTTCCTGATAGAAGATGCTTTCTCCTGTCACTGCCAGTAGATTCACTTGAAAATTTATTTCGGAGTTTTGAGTGAGAGGTACATTAGATGAGAGAAGAGAAAAATTATCGAAATCAGAATCACAGGAGTAGTTTCCTAGCACGGGGAAATCTGTCGACGAGGGTTCATTGAAGGCTTCTAAATTGGTGATAGTATGTTTGAGATATATTTCCCTATCAATATTAATCATGTTGGTATGTCCCTTTAGTGGAATCCATAGGTGATCCCAGTCCATGCTAAATTATCCATTTAGTTTCTCAGACCAATCTTGACTAAGAAACAGTCCATAAGCTTCGTGGATATCTACTACAATGATATCAATTACTTGAACAAATTTTGGGTGAGTAGCCATTCTGATCATGACATCCTTAAGTTCCCAAATAAATTTTACCTGAGTTATGTCTAGTTGTATAACGTGTTCATCACTTTTGAGTGGAATTGCGTTCAATTTCCTGCAAATTGACAATGGCATGACATTGAAGGATGCCCCTGAATCGACCAAGCAATTATCCAGGCTTCTGTTGAAGACTTCAAACGTTAAAAGGAAAGGTGGGACAAAGTCTTTCCTCTTTTGTATACATAACAATTGTTTACATTTGGTTTTTTCTTTAGATCTGTGGGAGATGGGACCTCTTGTAGGTTAGTGCTTGTTATAGGGGCTTCTATTGACCTTAAGGCCTATAGCAGAAAGTCCTTTTGTTGGGGAATTCTACACATTTCCATGACCAAAACATTAGCCTTCAACTTCTTTAAGTCTTCTACTATGTTTTAGTCTAGCTTGGGTGACTCACATGTGTGTATTTTTATAGGATTTCTTTGGGAGACAAAAGGTGCTTTTGAGTGATTGATTGTTTGTTTTCCCCTCGAAGATTGGACAATGATCAGGTCATTTGAGACTAGTTGACCCTTACTTCAACTTTGCACCATCAAAACCTTAGCGAGTGGTTCTTGAACTTCAAATACATCATCGAGAGGCATCAACAAGTCAGGATCCCACAACAACATGGATGTTTCTTCTGGGGGCTCAACTTCCTCCTGATCGACAATGTTCACCGCTGAGCCACTTGATTGCTCAGTAAGAGAAACTTCATCTAGGAACTGATTGGACATTAAATTCATAGTGTGCACCCATTGGGGATAGTCTCTTTCGAAATATTTCTCTTGATGGTACATGAAAAAAGAGTCGGATGCTACATTACCTAGGTTGATGTTTAAGTTGATTGGGGGAGATTCAATCTCTTTGAAAGGTGGGTTTCTTTTAAAAAAGGGTTTATAGGGCCTTTGACCTTGGTTTCCTTCCTCAACACTTATTTTCATGTCTATGATTTCATT
The DNA here is from genome assembly GCA_000966675.3 of Picea glauca. Taxonomy (NCBI): domain Eukaryota; kingdom Viridiplantae; phylum Streptophyta; class Pinopsida; order Pinales; family Pinaceae; genus Picea; species Picea glauca. Next base: position 6,081 of record JZKD02S1000058.1, read on the forward strand.
TGACAGTTTCTTTATCATCCGTTGTAGGTCTTCTATGTCCCCACTTCCCTTTCAGGGACCTTGTTCTGTTGTTTTTCTCGAGGGTCTAGTCAACAAAAGTCCTCTCCTAGGTGGCGGTTGAACTTCCTTATTAACTAGTGAGACCTGGCCCTCTTTGCATCCCTTCATTTGGAATTCAATTGTTTTGGCTTCCTCAAAATTTTCCGCTAGGGTATGTTTGGCAGCCCTTTTCACAAACATGGAAATGGAAGAAGGGAGAGCATTAGCATATACCTCAATTTACAACTCCTAAGTAGGTTTAGCTTCAGGTTGAAATATGTTCAAGATAGTCGTAAGTCGTTGATAGAAGTCTTTAACCTTCTATTTTGAACTCATGGTGCAGGTGAACAGTTCATCCATTAAAGCTCCTGTGGTGGTTTCTTCTGCAAATTTTTCTAAGAAATCCTTTTGAAACTTCATCCAACTAGTTATGGACCCCATAGAGAAGTTAACATACCAAGTCGAGGCTGAATTCTCAAAGTTATAGGGAAAAATCCTACAAACTACGTCATCATGTTGTATGTTCATCAGTCTTATAGCTAGTATGAATTTTTTAATATGGTCCTCGGGCAATCTAGATGTTTCAGGTTTGAATTTTGGAAGTGATTTTTCTGGATGTCGAGGGAGGTTATGTAGCCATTCTGGGATTTCCAGAGAATCCCTGGCCAACCAAGGTTGATTATTTGGAGGTGGATTTCCCCTTTCTTCATTATTATCGTTATTATTCTCCATGTTTTTCGATTCTGAAACTGAGGGATCTGAGTTAAACCCTTCCTCATCAGATTTGAAATCGTTAGGCTCAAACTAGTTACCAGTTGGTGTTTCAAGGATCAGATTAAGGGGTTGTTCGATCTCAGTGAGGGAAAAATCTATCAGGTCTTCTAATGTGTGAACAAAAACCTGGTCAGGGGTATCGCTGACTGGTCTTCTTACTTGTTTTCTACGAGGAAGTAACGGGGCTAAGGGTAACGATCCAATTTGTCGAGCATAATCTCTTGTGATTCTTCTGAATTAGTTCAAATCCTCATGGGGAAGAGTGTAAGGTATTTCAGGGAATAGGTGTTCTTCCTCATGTTGGGGTGAGTTACTCATTTCATGAGTACTCTTTGTATGTAGGATGTCTTCAGAAATACTATCCATGCATGTGGGATGTTTTGAATTTGTAGGCTATGTGAAATATATTATCAGAAATATTGTTAGCCATTCATTCATCCAGGCCCTCCTTCTAGTGCCAATTTTATTGAGGGGTCCAAGATCCATTTAAATCAACAATAAGAACCAAACCCACCTTAGAGGCCCAGTTAGACTTTGCAAGGTTTATGGGTGGAATGGTTCTCCAGATCTTTCGATCTAGCTAATTTATCGATGGGATTTAATTAGTGATTGACATGATATATTTATGTGAAAGTTCCTCCTTCATATTAAACATTCTCTTTTGTCTTTTCTTTTATTAGATGATGTCTGATAAAGTGAGGTGTGATGGTATAAACCAACTGATAGAAGGGATTATTAAATACTGAAGAAGGTTGAACCTGGGATAACCCTCGTGCTCTAGCATGTAGACAATGATATTCACACATATTACAAGTCTAGTAACAATACATTAACTTGTTGGTATTTCAACAATGACTGAGATACAATTATTGAAAGAAAATATGCATGCAATAAGACGAGTGCAAGAAAAACAGTTTCCTTAGCTCTACCATCAATCGCACATTAACACAACAACTTGCTTTTCATCATTAAGAACAAAGGAACTGCCAAAATATTGAGACATATAGCTTATCAATAGATTCAAAGAATCTTACTCGTTACAACCTCAACAACTGAAATAAAAGTTGGAAGTAGTTCCTACTCAATCCAGTCACATAATGCCTTTGATGAAAAAATACAAAAAAAAATCTTTGGTTCTAAACAGAACTTCTCAATTAAGGTTGCTCAGAAATATTTCTTTACAATTCTCAAAAAGAGGGTCATTTCTCCAAAACCATCGACCCTTTCTAAAAGGTCAATCCCCTTATTTATAAAGAATCACTAACTAAAAATAACTACTACAAGTATGTGTTAAGAAAAACAAAAGATTGCCACGTGGAATTTGATATCTTTATTCTCTGGAAATCATCTCATGGTTCTACTAGAGTGGATGACTCTTATCCTATTATGACCACTTGACGAAGAGATCCTCACATGTGTTAGCATACAGGAATATGTGTTGTTCCATCGGGGATGAAAGGGTTTCCTTCACTTCTAATTCTCGTTCTTTGTATTTGATGACTTTGACACTTAAAAGCTACAGAATTGCACGAGCCTTGATCGGATGTTCCATAAACTTATATATTTAACCCGATGTCATGCTTTCCACCTGTGCGATCTCCACTGCCCATGTTGAGTCATGTTTTGCATGTCGTTTGACTATGTCATCCAAGTCGACAAAGTCTTCAAGTGAGCCGAACTCTAGGAGGCCAATGTCTTTCATCTCCCGATTGATCTTTTCCCAGCTTCTTTTGCACTCGGTCCACCTCTTTTGTATTTCTAGTTGAGGTTCCTGGGCCATACTTACCCAATATTCGGTTTATTTTCTGTTTCAGGAGATGTTTCTATCCATCAGCACTCAAATTCCATGCTCCTTTGTGTCTCGGACCTTCTGCACTATGATGATGTAATCAATTCATTCTACAGCTTGGTATTCCTTTTCATACCATCTCTCCACGTCCTTACAGGTTGTCAGTTCCATAAGGGTATCTTCTTGATAATTGGGTACACATGCAGTGAAAATAAGTCTTTCTCTTTTGAACTATGCATATGCATCTTGGAACTCACTCCTCAGAAAATTTGTGGCCTCCGTTGAGTCTTGGTAATATCTTTTCAATTTTCATAGATGGTCTAGCTCCTTCAGTGCAGCGGCCATTTCCTTTTCATCTCACTTTTCTCGATCCAACGAGGTATCAGTGATAGTCATCCCTGTGTCGATGAGATCATATTTCTTCGTGTGCTCTGTACTGAGTAGCTTCTCCTCCATGGTGATGAGAATTGATTTATCCAACATGAGTCTTCTTTTCTTGGTGGTCCTCCTCATGATAGATTTCATCTTCCTGTCGTAAGCGATCGCCTATATATAGGCAACCTCATCAACGAGCTCAGTGATTTGTTGTTCTCCCTAGGTCAGAGTGTTGCCCAAGATTCCTTCTCTATGTATCTTCTCTAGGACCAGTTCTTATACTTCTTCCATATGTTCCAATGGCTCGACCTTCGTCTGGTGTTCATCAGTTGGTGAGGAATTGGCCAAAATTGAAGAGTCAGTGATGAGCTCCATAATTAATTGGTGATCAGATGTTGAGGTGTCAATCTCTGGCCATTACAATTCATATTTTTTCCAACCTGAACCTAGCTCATCCCTAGATCTATCTTTCGGGGTCCTCGATAGGTCAAGAATCTCAGTGTCTAAGATACTTTCAGCCTCATGGTTGCCCTGCAGAGGGTTTGGAGCTAATGAATCGAGACTTGGAGAAGATGTTCCCCCAGGTTATTTCTCATTTGTAATTAGTATCGAAGTTACAAGTGAGAACTCTGAACTCTCTTCATCATCATAGATGGTTATTAGATCAAACAGGGGAATAGGCACACCCATTTCACCTAGTGTTCTTGGAATCTCATGCTGGGTTGGAATGTTCACCGGAGATCCAGCCTGTGGTGATGGAACTCTGGTATTTTCCAGACTGATGGTTTCCTCCAGTTTTGTTGAATCTGAGCCATTTAGATCCTCTTTGATTGTGACTGGGTCAGTTGGGGTGATCCTCATCATTTCTACTAGTTGAGGATCATTCTCTAGCTGGTCGATGATTCTTTGGGCTCCTTCTAGTAACAACATCCCCCTCCTTTGTTCCTCTGTGGCTTTTGTTGCTCTATTTTATTATCTAACCCTAAGATCCTCTTGAGTCGACTGTTCTATAATTTCGACTTGCTCATACATACTCATATCTTTGAACCTAGTCATGTTCAGGTTATCTTTTCTCTATAATACATCCTCCCAATACTGAGCACATTCTGTAAAAATATCGACGTCAAACTTATCATGTGTGTATGGCCAGCAGGAAGAGACTTGTGATGTATGTTGGATAAATAGGCCTTTAGGTTCATGCTATAAAAAATGGCATGTTGGGAACCTGTATTCCAGCTGACTTAAACCCTCTTGTTTAGCTTGAGCAATTTCATTCACCATACAAAACCCTACATGGAAACTATAGGGTATGAATGATTGTTTCTTGTCCTTAACCAAGGTGGCGATATAGCCCTGTAGGATAGTTTGGTAACATATTTCTCCTACTACGAGCTGGTATGGGACATGAGCAAGGAGTAAATGTGGTGCATCGGGGGCCCCAAACACCCTGATATAGGTTGTGGTTTCGTCGAGGTACCAGTGGCCTACTTTTGAAATAATTTTCTTGGACGCTACAGAAAGTCTTGGGCATTCTTTTTTTAATATAATGAAATAAATCTAAGCAATGAATTCATTGCAAATGAGAGCATAAGACTTCTTGTACCTTTTTTCCCATAGGATGTTGAAGTAGACATGTACATGCAACTCTACGACATGCCAACTCAGATTCATACCAGCGAAGACATTCCTTGCGCAGATAACATCTAGCAGATATGAGGACATGTGAAAAGCGAGCACTTCTCCCTCCTTTGGTGGTTGAGCCTGCAATATACTGGTGCTCAATTGCTTGGAGATGATTTCTCCCCAATTGAAACTAATCCTAGAAATAGCCATAGTGTATGCCAAGGGCATCCATGCCTCTAAGAACTTTGCACAATCTTTTTCCCCGTACAACCAGTAAATTAGAGCCATTAAGTAGATATATGGTTCCCTTAGATGTGATGTCCCATACCAGTCGTTGCTCCGATTTGTAAATTTCTTGTCTTCCTTCCACCAGGAGGCCATCAATTGGTTGGTGTCATGGAATTCATAGAAATTCACCATGAAGTTTGTGTTCAACCGCTCCCCAGGGTCCTTGATCTTGTAATATTTCTGGACCTCTGTCAGGAGAAAAAATCCTACACATCCTCCATTCTCATCATTGATTAATCACTTCTACACGTCTGCATGATCGATTATCCAACTCAGAGTCTCAATGCAGGGAAAGACTAGAGTTCAGCATGCTACCATATGCATGCACGATCGCCGGATATTCAGAAAAACTTGGTCATCAAGCACCCTTACATATAGGTCACTTTGTGGGATAAAATCCGATTAATCTTCCTCGTTTATTCTGTTGAAAAAATATCCCCATTGTGGGATCATTATTTTTTATCTAGTGGTTTCTTATGTATCGCCGAAAGTAGGGGACTGGGAGAATGCCTTCTTATTCGATGTCTTAATGACCAGTTCCACTCTAGGGGAAAATTCCAACTGCCTCACAGCGCCGAGAGAAGGCCCTTCACCGAAATCTACATCCTTCAATTTTGGTTCCCTTGGTGAGGATCTAGTCNCGTTCTTTGTATTTGATGACTTTGACACTTAAAAGCTACAGAATTGCACAAGCCTTGATCGGATGTTCCATAAACTTATATATTTAACCCGATGTCATGCTTTCCACCTATGTGATCTCCACTGCCCATGTTGAGTCATGTTTTGCATGTCGTTTGACTATGTCATCCAAGTCGACAAAGTCTTCAAGTGAGCCGAACTCTAGGAGGCCAATGTCTTTCATCTCTCGATTGATCTTTTCCCAACTTCTTTTGCACTCAGTCTACCTCTTTTGTATTTCTAGTTGAGGTTCCTGGGCCATACTTACCCAATATTCAGTTTATTTTCTATTTCAGGAGATGTTTCTATCCATCAGCACTCAAATTCCATTCTCCTCTGTGTCTCGGACCTTCTGCACTATGATGATGTAATCAATTCATTCTACAGCTTGGTATTCCTTTTCATACCATCTCTCCACGTCCTTACAGGTTGTCATTTCCATAAGGGTATCTTCTTGATAATTGGGTACACATGCAGTGAAAATAAGTCTTTCTCTTTTGAACTATGCATATGCATCTTGGAACTCACTCCTCAGAAACTTTGTGGCCTCCGTTGAGTCTTGGTAATATCTTTTCAATTTTCATAGATGGTCTAGCTCCTTCAGTGCAGCGGCCATTTCCTTTTCATCTCACTTTTCTCGATCCAACGAGGTATCAGTGATAGCCATCCCTGCGTCGATGAGATCATATTTCTTCGTGTGCTATGTACTGAGTAGCTTCTCCTCCATGGTGATGAGAATTGATTTATCCAACATGAGTCTTATTTTCTTGGTGGTCCTCCTCATGATAGATTTCATCTTCCTGTCGTAAGCGATCGCCTATATATAGGCAACCTCATCAACGAGCTCAATGATTTGTTGTTCTCCCTAGGTCAGAGTGTTGCCCAAGATTCCTTCTCTATGTATCTTCTCTAGAACCATTTCTTATACTTCTTCCATATGTTCCAATGGCTCGACCTTCGTCTGGTGTTCATCGGTTGGTGAGGAATTGGCCAAAATTGAAGAGTCAGTGACGAGCTCCATAATTAATTGGTGATCAGATGTTGAGGTGTCAATCTCTGGCCATTGCAATTCATATTTTTTCCAACCTGAACCTAGCTCATCCCTAGATCTATCTTTCGGGGTCCTCGATAGGTTAAGAATCTCAGTGTCTAAGATACTTTCAGCCTCATGGTTGCCCTGCGGAGGGTTTGGAACTAATGAATCGAGACTTGGAGAAGATGTTCCCCCAGGTTATTTCTTATTTGTAATTAGTATCGAAGTTACAAGTGAGAACTCTGAACTCTCTTCATCATCATAGATGGTTATTAGATCAAACAGGGGAATAGGCACACCCATTTCACCTAGTGTTCTTGGAATCTCATGCTGGGTTGGAATGTTCACCAGAGATCCAGCCTGTGGTGATGGAACTCTGGTATTTTCTAGACTGATGGTTTCCTCCAGTTTTGTTGACTCTGAGCCATTTAGATCCTCTTTGATTGTGACTGGGTCATTTGGGGTGATCCTCATCATTTCTACTAGTTGAGGATCATTCTCTAGCTGGTCGATGATTCTTTGGGCTCCTTCTAGTAACAACATCCCCCTCCTTTGTTCCTCTGTGGATTTTGTTGCTCTATTTTATTATCTAACCCTAAGAGCCTCTTGAGTCGACTGTTCTATAATTTCGACTTGCTCATACATACTCATATCTTTGAACCTAGTCATGTTCAGGTTATCTTTTCTCTATAATACATCCTCCCAGTCCTGAGCACATTCTGTAAAAATATCGACGTCAAACTTATCATGTGTGTATGGCCAGCAGGAAGAGACTTGTGATGTATGTTGGATAAATAGGCCTCTAGGGTCATGCTAGAAAAACTGGCATGTTGGGAACCTGTATTCCAGCTGACTCA
>JZKD02S1000157.1:5293-16359 GCA_000966675.3 Picea glauca
GTGAAAAGAGGCCATTTAGGGCATTATTAGGTCTTTGACCAGCCCACCATTCAGATCCATCCCGGATTTGGAGGTCAAATCGGCTTGGGAGCTGAACCATAAGTGGTTGGGAGGCCGACCACATTCATAAATGCACCGTTTAGCAGGTGCGCGGCTTTTTGCACTAACAGTCGCGCATCGTGCGCTTGTGCACGCTTTATACATCCTTGTTCCGTGCATGTGTGCACGCACCCAATGTATGCAAAGCGCTCTTCAATTTTGCACTACTTTGTATAGTTTTTGACCTTTTTTTTGAATTTTGTGGTATTAATTCAGGTCCATGAATGACTTCATTACTGTTTGACGATGCTGAGTTCTTGTAACCATGTGTGGACGAAATTTCAGTGATAACAGATGCCCCCTGATGGATGAGGTTAGGAGCATACGTATAGCCAAAATCCATCAATGTTTCTTCTACTGAGGATGTTGTTGTAAGAGAGAGTAATAGTATGATTGTCCAGAGCGATCCATTGGAGGGAAAAAAGAAACCGATAGGACCCGACCTTCCATAAGGTGTGTAAAATATAAAACTGTGTACAAACGAGGCGAGCATGCCCCATGCTCGTGTCATGTATCTCTAGAAAATATGATGGAAGTGTTGGTGTAGACAACTGCAGTGCCCTTGGGGGCGGTTGTGATAAAGGCAAAAGACAATTCTGTAAATGAACATACTCTGAACAGTAGGCAGTGATCATGGTAATAAGTAGCAGCGATTATGTGGGCATTGATAGCCCAGCCAAGTTCAGAGGTCTTCGGCAAATGAGAGAAATAACTGCAATAGTCACAAAGTAAGACCCACCGTAACATGAGAAAGTGTTGGCGTCGAATATTATGGGGGCCAACAACAGCAGGGAGCAAGTGTGTTTCACCCTGTGTCGTTCGAGATATCTCATTGAATGGAGAATGAGAATCAAGATACTGTCATCCTTCTGGAAAATTGTGCTGATGTCGACAAAAGGGGAACGTGACTCCCAGAAGCAAAGGGCTTCATGGAATCTACGGAGGTGAGGAAGTGGCAGAGGTACATGGATGAAGTCAAGAAGTGGGAAGACTCAGGACTGTCCTTGGTTGGAGGATGTATGAGATAAAAAGTGGCTACAACCGTGTAATGAGTTCAAGTGTCAGGGGGACAACAAGATTGGTGATAAGTTGTGCCAGAGGCGGGAAAAGGTGAACAAGTGCAGAGGGTAGAGGTAAGTGACCTGTGGGGTACTCTGAATATATGGACGATGCCGGCAAGGGTAGATGATGAGTAATGCTCCAACCAAAGGTGACATGGGTTGCGTTTGGCCAAAAAGGAGGGAAGCAGGTCGCCAAAGGTGACGACAAAAAGATAATGAAATGGCTGGAAATAAAGGGGATTGTACAATAAATAATGAATAATTTGGGGAAAAATGTACAAATATAGAAACGGGTGCCCCAGTGTGATATGGGTGGCCCAGGGAGGCAAGAATTTGCTTGGAAAACTGATGAAGGGTGGGGGCCCCATTGGTGAGTTTCTATATGAGGTAGGTGAAATGAAGATAGGTTCGCAGATGGGCAAACTGATTGTGGATGAAATGGAGGGTTCATGATACTGCGAAGGTGCAGGTAAAAAAATAGAACCGTAAAGAGATAATCTGGGAGTCTGTGTGGGAAAGCTAGCAAAATGAGGAGAAGGAGTATGTGGTTGATTCGNTTGTGCACCCTAAACAATAAAATCATTACTAATCAATTTTAGTTTAAAGCGTAAATTTTATTGGTCGTGATTACTCAAAAAGGTATGGAAATGAAACTCATGGTGTTATGACTCTGCATAAAAATAAAAATATATATAATGCAAATCCTAACTTTAACTTTTCAGTGAATGATATGCTAAACAAAAACAGTGCAATATTCAATTTTAACTTTGCAACTCATAAGTAAAATGCAATCTTTCGCTAAATGTGCTAAGTTAATGATAAAGGTTCCAAGACAAAAATACCAACCAATGCAAAATACCTATTTTTTTGTATTTTCAATGTATTAAAAAGAAAATGCATGGACTGATAAGCGACTTGATATATAAATTCTACTGTGTATAAAAGAAATCACTCGAGCAGAATACCAAGCAGCTAAGCAGACAGCCCAACTACCAAGGACAAATCAAAAACGAAAAACAAAGAGAAAGACGTTGCCCAAAAATTCAACTCCAAACAAGTTTCCTATCATCCCAGATAATCTCAACAGGCACCACAGAGACCTAAGAAGGCTCAGTGATCCTCAAAACCTACCCACCGGTCACTAAACCAAGCAAGAAAGCAAGGGGAAGTGGTATACGCGACTGTTCAAGAGAAAAGGGCGTATATATGCCTCTTGCAGTGAGACAACAAGCATGTATACACGGTTGTCAAGGAAAAAATGGTGTATATCTTTTAAAACAAGTCTAGGCAAGGGTAAAAGGATGAAAAACTCAGACCCAGAGTGAACAGACTCTGTCCAACTTTGATACGACAAGAAACACAAAGGAAAAAGAGCAATGTAAGAAGAAAAAATACTTCAACCCTTAGAAGGAAGATCTATCCCCAGTGGAGTTGCCAATTCTGTTACAAGGGAAAAACTCTCTATGGCCAAGGATAAACCACCACAGATAGGTATGACTGCATAAATCAACTCAATTCCAACATGTGCTATATAAACTAATGTGCAATACGAGGAAGAAGCCTACCTCGATCCAATCGGTTGATGTGGTTCCATCATTGATCACTTTGACCCAAAGCTTTACACCTGCAAGAAGTTCTCAACAAACAAGCGATGCAAGTATATAGTGACAATATATATAATTATTTAGCACATCAGATAGCACAATCCATTAATAAACATTACAAACATGCCCATGGATAATAATCATATATTTGCAAGATATCGATAGGATGAGAAAGGAGTATTTCTATTAATAATTGATCAACAGAAGTATCAACATTACAGACTTCCGTGTCGGCACGGTTCAAAACCAAGAAACCAAGTTCCTTCCAACTGGGTCTTCACCACTTCAATCCTCCACCAAAGGCAAGCTCATAGCAAAGAGGTAATGAGGTCCTCTCGGCAATAACGAAAGAGCTTGGGGGTTGAACATTGTGTTCAGACTTGAGGGACAAAGGGATGCAGACTCAATATGAAGTAATTTCTCTATAGTAACTTTGCTCTCAAAGTTGAATTCTTTCTCCTCTTTTTCCATTGCTCAAAATTGTGCTCTTATAGCCTCCAAAATGCAACTGAAGGGTTGAGTTGGAACATTTCCAGTATATGGAAGTCCAAAGATCAGATATCTTCTGTTATGACATGGAAACCCGACCTCATTTTGTATTTTTTGGTACAAATACCGATATACGCGAGTTGTAGTGGAGCAGCAAGCGTATACGCATCTTGAAAAGAAGTTAGGGAGCGTATATGTGGAAAAATATATATTTTTGGTTCTGTATTTATCAAAAAGGGGTTGATAAGTCTGCATAGGGAAATGGAAAAAGGCCCTCTATGCAAGATAGTAATGGTGAGGAAAATCTTGCTATAACAAAGAGGACCCCAGTTCATTAGATAATTTTGTATGGAAGAATGATTTTCTATGGTATCATGATTGCCTATATTTATGTAAGAATTCCCAACTCAAACATAAGATCTTTATGGAATTGCACACTTCTACTATAGGAGGACATTTAGGATTCTTGAAAATGTACCACGAGATCAAGAAGGATTTTTTCTAGGAAGGTCTTAAAACTGATGTTCAAAATTTTGTGTCTGAATGTTTGGTTTTCCAACAAAATAAGGGAGAGACAATCAAGATTCCAACCCTCCCACAACCATTAGAAATACCAAGTCAATGTTGGGAAGAAGTTTCAATGAATTTTATTACAAGTTTACCCAAATCCAAAGGAAAGATTGTCATCATGCTAGTAGTGGATCCACTGACAAAGTATGCCCATTTTTTCTTTCTTTTTCATCCTTTTAAAATAATTACAATAGCCACAAAATTTATGGAAACAATTCAAAAGCCACATGGAGTACCCAAGATTATTGTAAATGAAAGAGATCCAATTTTCACTAGAAATTTTTGGATTGAACTATTTTCTTGTTTGGGTACTTAGTTGGCTCACAACTCATCTTACCACCCTCAATCTGATGGACAAACTGAGATTTGGAAGAAATGTCTAGAAGGATATCTTCGTTGCTTTGCATCTGATAAATAAACACAATGGGTTAAGTGGTTTCCCTTGGCAGAATGGTGGTACAAAACATCCTTCCATACTTCATCAAAAATGTCCCCATTTCTGGCACTTTATGGATATCAACCTCCATCCATTACATCACCCTTGAAAGGGAATACAAAGGTTCAAGTAGTGGAGGACCACATAGCAAACTAACAAGAGGTTCTCAAACTATTGAAGGACAACCTGCTTATGGCACAAAATAGGATGAAACAACAAGCAAATCAACATTGCAGTGAAAGGAAATTTGAAGTGGGGGATTGGGCATTTATGAGGCTACAACCATATAAACATATGTCCCTCAAGNCTTCCAACTGGGTCTTCACCACTTCAATCCTCCACCAAAGGCAAGCTCATAGCAAAGAGGTAATGAGGTCCTCTCGGCAATAATGAAAGAGCTTGGGGGTTGAACACTGTGTTCATACTTGAGGGACAAAGGGATGCAGACTCAATATGAAGTAATTTCTCTAGAGTAACTTTGCTCTCAAAGTTGAATGCTTTCTCCTCTTTTTCCATTGCTCAAAATTGTGCTCTTATAGCCTCCAAAATGCAACTGAAGGGTTGAGTTGGAACATTTCCAGTATATGGAAGTCCAAATATCAGATATCTTCTGTTGTGACATGGAAACCCGACCTCATTTTGTATTTTCTGGCACAAATACTGATATACGCGAGTTGTAGTGGAGCAGCAAGCGTATACGCATCTTGCAAAGAAGTTAGGGAGCGTATATGTGGAAAAATATATATTTTTGGTTCTGGATTTATCAAAAAGGGGTTGATAAGTCTGCATAGGGAAATGGAAAAATGCCCTCTATGCAAGATAGTAATGGTGAGGAAAATCTTGCTATAACAAAGAGGACCCCAGTTCATTAGATAATTTTGTATGGAAGAATGATTTTCTATGGTATCATGATTGACTATATTTATGTAAGAATTCCCAACTCAAACATAAGATATTTATGGAATTGCACACTTCTACTATAGGAGGACATTTAGGATTCTTGAAAATGTACCACGAGATCAAGAAGGATTTTTTCTGGGAAGGTCTTAAAACTGATGTTCAAAATTTTGTGTCTGAATGTTTGGTTTTCCAACAAAATAAGGGAGAGACAATCAAGATTCCAACCCTCCCACAACCATTAGAAATACCAAGTCAATGTTGGGAAGAAGTTTCAATGAATTTTATTACAAGTTTACCCAAATCCAAAGGAAAGATTGTCATCATGCTAGTAGTGGATCCACTGACAAAGTATGCCCATTTTTTCTTTCTTTTTCATCCTTTTAAAATAATTACAATAGCCACAAAATTTATGGAAACAATTCAAAAGCCACATGGAGTACCCAAGATTATTGTAAATGAAAGAGATCCAATTTTCACTAGAAATTTTTGGATTGAACTATTTTCTTGTTTGGGTACTTAGTTGGCTCACAACTCATCTTACCACCCTCAATCTGATGGACAAACTGAGATTTGGAAGAAATGTCTAGAAGGATATCTTCGTTGCTTTGCATCTGATAAATAAACACAATGGGTTAAGTGGTTTCCCTTGGCAGAATGGTGGTACAAAACATCCTTCCATACTTCATCAAAAATGTCCCCATTTCTGGCACTTTATGGATATCAACCTCCATCCATTACATCACCCTTGAAAGGGAATACAAAGGTTCAAGTAGTGGAGGACCACATAGCAAACTAACAAGAGGTTCTCAAACTATTGAAGGACAACCTGCTTATGGCACAAAATAGGATGAAACAACAAGCAAATCAACATTGCAGTGAAAGGAAATTTGAAGTGGGGGATTGGGCATTTATGAGGCTACAACCATATAAACATATGTCCCTCAAGCAACAAAAAAAGGACAATAAATTAGCACCCAAATATTATGGTCCCTATAAGGTTTTGGAAAGGATTAGAAGTATAGCTTACAAATTGGAGTTTCCTCCTTCTTCACGTGTACATCCAGTCTTCCATGTTTATTGCTTAAAGAAGGTAATAGACAACAATATCCTAGTCCAAACTATTTTACCAAAGATTAATGACGAAGGGAAAATCATACTAGAACCAGAAACAACCTTCAAAAAACTTTTAAGCAGCTGAGAAATCGAGCAATTACAGAATACCTTGTCAAATGGAAGAACCTACTAGTGGAAGAGGCAACGTGGGAAGATGAGCTATTAATGTAGTAACACTTGTGGTTAGTCAAGTGTTGAGGACAACAGTTGTTTTAAGGGGAGGGGCATGTTAATACCTAGACAAAGCCCCATGTTATGTGTAAAACCCGTTATTAAGCCCTAGTTATTAAACTATTACATTTATAGTGTTATATTTGTATGTTGTTTAGAACCCTTCCTTATACCCTTTCATTATAATTGTACCCTTTGCTTCCTATATATATATATATATATATATATATATATATATATATATATATATATATATATATATATATATATATATATATATATATATATATATATACAAAGGATACCTAGTCATATGATCATCTCATCTCATCTCATACTCTATTCTAAATTAGATATATTGTAAAAGGAGGTTTCCCCCTCGAAGCGGACTGTATTCATTGAATTTTTGTCATTTTAAGGTGTTGGATCATGACATGTGAAGAATGACTTTAGATATTGTAAGATATATTGTTGATGGGAGTTGTAATGTTTTAATAGTTCAATATTATAAGAATTAGGAATTAAGGGTACACAATTGTACGGTGTGAAGTTTACAAGGGTTATAGGGTTTAGTGATTATAGGTTCCAAGGGTTATGTGTATGTGATTAGGGGTTACAAAGATTAAATGTTAGGATTTATTAGAATTAGGGGTTATAGGGAAGCACTGATGTAGAATATAAGGTATAAAGGTTATAAATTTTTTAAGGATTATTATAAGGATTAGGAATTAAGGATACAAAATTATAGGGTGTGAAGGTTATATGGGTTATAGGGTTTAGTGATTATAGGTTCCAAGGGTTATTTGTATATGTTTAGGGGTTACAACAATTAAGGGTTAGGATTGATTAGAATTAGGGGTTATAAGGAAGAGGTGATGTGGGATATAAGGTATAAATGTCATAATTTTTTTAAGGATTATTATAAGGATTAGGAATGAAGGGTACAGAATTATAGGGCATGAAGGTTATAGGGGTTATAGGATTTAGTGATTATAGGTTCCAAGGGTTATATGTATATTTCTAAGGATTACAAAGATTAAGGGTCGGGATTTATTAGAATTAGGGGTTATAGGAAAGAGGTGATGTGGGATATAAGGTATAAAGGTTATACAATTTTTAATGAATGATTGGTGTTAGAGGTTATTAGGGATATATAAATTAGGAATTAGGGATTAGGGATTATAAAGGTTGAGAGTTAAGTGTTAAGGTTATAAATAGTAGGTGTTAGCGATTATGAGGGATAACTTATATATTAGGGTTATGGTAAGGGATTACATGGGTTATAGGTGGTAACAATTATGAGGTTTATGTTTTAGGCATTATGGGGGTTGAGTAATATAAGGTTTGGGTGGTTGTAGGGTTTTTGTACTTGAGTTATAGATGTTATAAGTAGTAAGGGTTTTCCCATTAACATTTTAAATGGTTTAGGGTTATAGATGTGAAGGGTTATAAGGGTTAATATTTAGGGGTTGTAGGGGTTACGTTGGTTAGATATTATGGTTTAAAGTCGTTAAATAGATTATGGGTTTTTAAAGTTAATTATTAGAAGTGTTAGTGTTTATAAGTGATAGGCTATAGGTTTGATCGTAATAAGTGTTATAGGGATAAGGGGTTTAGGGTTAAGGATTATAAGTGTTTGGGTTTAGCAGTGAGATGTCATTGGGGTTATAATTTAAGGATTAGTTGATATGGGTTTAATGGTTTAAGATTTAGAGGTTATAATGAACATGGTTTAAGCTTCAGGAATTATATTGGTGAGGGATTAGAGATTAACAATTATAAGTATGGGAAGCCAGTGGTTAAGAATCATAATATTTATATATTATATTATATATCGTGACATTATAATGTTTTATATTATATTATATGCCATGAAATTAGGGTCTGGGTGAGAGGAGTCAATGTGGCTAGGGGTGAAATCACGAAGGTGGGTTACACTTTCATGACAATCAGGTCTCCAAAATTCCGAAAAACATTTTTTCGGCCTAACTAATAATCTTTTTCGGTCGAAAGATACTTTTTTCAACTAAACTATTGTTCGGCCAAAAAAATAAACGTCAAATTGAACGGTGCAATAATTTTCCCCTCGATTTGCATGTACAAATTTGGTTGGACGGATATTTTCTTTCCGACAATAAGTTTTCGGCCGAACAATTGTTCGGCCTAACTATCTTTCGGCCGAAGATTTGTTCGGCCAAATAATCTTTCGGCCGAAAGATGTTTTATATATTAACCACACATCGAGTTTGGAATGTTTTACAAAATTTTGTTGTCGTGTGTTGTATGTTCTGTTTGTCGTGTGATGTGTTGTATGTTGTATGTTGTCGTTCACTATATGTTGTGTGGTTGTCGTGAGGAGGTCATGAGGAGGTTGTTGTATTTGTTTTCATGAGGAGGTTGTTGTATTTGTTGTCGCTGAGGAGGTCGTCGGGACAGGAGCGCAGCTGAGGTTGGCGTCGAGGTCGTCGTTGCGTCGAGGTAAGTTTCGAAACCGTAGCTTTAGATTTGTTTTAAAAGTATGATTCGATTGTTTTAAGTTTTTAGTTGGATAGCACTACGACTACCAAAGACTGCCCGAAATCAATCTTAATCGCAACCGGTTAGAAAGCCTTTCACTTCGCCCGGGCTCTTGAAAATCAGTAACACGGTCATTGGCGGGTGAAGTGTTATGAAACAAGCCGAGACGGTTCTTTCCTAACTCAGATCCGTAGACTCTTTCATAGCCTCTGGTCGAGAGCCTTCCTTCTTATCAATCCATACTGTACCTTATTTGAGTTTAGCCTTGTTTTTAATGAAGCCAAATAATTTACATAAATATCGTCAGAGGAAGGGTTCATAGGTGGTTAGATTGAATTGGCATTTTCATAAATATGAATTAAGTGTATGTTTATAGCCTGTTTTTCACTCGATTTATGGAAATAGGAGCCTTCGGGCGAGCGCTACGAAGGACTTCACAAAAATAATGTCGAGCTAGATAGTGTTGAACATTGGGTTTGATATGAACACAAACTCCCGAATTATACAGTTACAGAGTATGGTCATTATCTGTTTCAACAATGATACATTGCCTCCACTCCACTCTCAAGTACTGAAGACATCCACCTACACAATGTGGTGGAATTAGACATATCAAGGCACTCCCATCCGATCTCATCTGATTGGACATGAAAACAGATACCGAGAGTTCATAACCAGATACTCTCAACCAACTGTCTAGGAAAACAGATACCGAGAGTTCATAACAGGCACTCCCATCCGATCTCATCTAACTGTCTAGGAAAACAGATGCCGAGATTTCATAACCAATATGGTAGAAGACCATCTTTCCCAACAAAAAATAACCAGACCTATTCCTATTCAGATCACATAGATATTTGTTCCCTTTAAATTCCCTGAACTTCATTCATCTGCCAAAGAAGTTCAGAATACATGTGCTCATATTCATATCCTCATCAGACTAAGGACTAAAAGGAAGTTGCACATACGAGATCTGTGCATTCAAAAGAAAGAATAAAAGTTCTTACACGGATACGATTTATATGCTATCATGTTAATCACTATTACAGTTTATTTCTAGCTATTATAACACATACAATTCAATTTTTCTTTCACCTACTTTTGCTTATAGTTATTGTTTCTTTTTTAACTTTTTTAAATAAAAAATAAATTAAAGTTTTAAGAGATCGTAATGACATAATTCACCAGTCAATAAATGTTTACATGTCAATCATCATTACTGTATCTTCCATTAGTTTAACCACCTTGGAATTTATTTCTTCATTTTCCTTTTATATAAAATTTAATTATTACTTTTTTTCAATCAAACCACTCGAATGAAAAATTTGTTATTTTTTATATTTGTGTTTAAAGTTTTTTCTGGTTTAGTTAATAAGAAAGTTTTTATAAAGTTAGTTTTTTTCTTATAAAGTTAGTTTTTTTTATAAAGATGCTTATGCTTTTTTTTTCTTATGCTTATGCCAAATAATTAGTTATGTAAATTTTTACCTTATTTATATCACCATCTAAATGTGAACATGTATCACTTTTCTACCTTTCCATTATATAGGATACTTATGACATATGAATTGATTGAATATATATCCTTGATTGAATATATATCCTTAGCAAGATGCTTAATGTCTACCTTTATATTTTTTTATGAAATAAATGGGTCTTAATGTAGTGGTGAGCTTAATACTTAAATAAATGGGTCTTAATGTGTGTGACTTGGTCAAATCTAATTGAAGTATTTGGAATATAAATATAACAAGAAATTAAAAGCTAAAGTTTGAGTTCATTACTGAGGGTATGAATTGGGTCAAACAAGATTATCTACAATACCTACTATCATTGACCTAACATGCATAGAATGGAAATGATGAATACACCATTATACCACAATATTTTTTCCTTTCCTGTCATGCTTACCTAGCATTATAGCCATATTAGTATAAGCGAAGAAGAAAGTGCCATAAGTTGTTGATCAACTAGCATAAGCATATTCAAAATATATAGTCTTTTCAACTTGGTTGAACAATTTTCCTTTGAAATAGATTCAATACCAACATTTCAAAATAGCTACATAGAAATAGTCCCTATAGAAAATGGCGCTCGTCTTGTATT
>JZKD02S1000157.1:16369-31328 GCA_000966675.3 Picea glauca
GGCGAGCTGAGAAGCTAGTCTTATCTCTGGATCTTGTGTGGCCCCTTTGCGGCTCGAGGGGCTAAGGGGGAAGCAGAGTACCCCTAGCGATTGGCTGGGAGGTACCGGTGAGGTCGCTACGGTCAGCGAGCGGGAGCGACACGGAGCAGTAGCGCGGGACAGCATCTTCGAGTTATTCGCCGCCAGTCCCAGGTATGCAGTACATTGTTTAAAACAAAAAGAAAATGTCTGAGTTGCATATGATTTTGAGATGATTGATTGATGAAAATAATTGGGACAATTCCGTTCCCCTTGTGATTTCTGTGTTTTCTGTTATGGTCAGTTACTCTGTAACCCTTCTTGGGTTGGTGTTGTCTCGGCATGGTCTGTTTTTAAAAATATATATAGGTGTGTATATGGCGAGAGGGGTTTATCTCAGCGTTCGAATGTTAAAAACTTTCTTTGCGTTGGGCGTTTATCCCAGCGATTGATGCTTAAAACTTTTGTGTTGATAGTGTCTCAGCTTTAGATAAAGCGTTCTGTTGTTAACCCTGCGATTGATCATTTGTTTCCTTGGCCGAATGGATATGCGTTTTGCCTTTAACCCTGAGTTGATTGTTTGTTTCCTTGGCCGAATTGATATGCGTTCCGCCTTTAACCCTGAGTTGATTGTTTGTTTCCTTGGCCGAATTGATATACGTTCTGTTGTTAACCCTGCGATTGATCATTTGTTTCCTTGGCCAAATTGATATGCGTTCTGCCTTTAACCCTAATTTGATCGTTTGTTTCCTTGGCTGAATTGATATGCGTTCTGCCTTTAAACCCTGCGATTGATCATTTGTTTCCTTGGCCGAATTGATATGCATTCTGCCTTTAACTCTGAGTTGATCATTTGTTTCCTTGGTCGAATTGATATGCGTTCTGCCTTTAAACCCTGCGTTGATCATTTGTTTCCTTCGCCAAATTGATATGTGTTCTGCCTTAAACCCTACGATTTGATCTTATGTTTAGTTGACGAATTATCTCTGCATTTTTCCTTGGTTTGTGAGTCGTTGTGGTTGATGGAGGATACAGCACGTATTACAGCCACTCCTTCTGTTTTCATGACGAGATCCAGGGCGATTTGGGGGTGGAGGACCCACGCGGATCTCACGCACCCTTCTCAGCCCTTTGTGTTCTAAATATGTTGGAGGAAACCCGCGTCTGTCAACCACAGATCGTTGTTCTTCTGCGTGGTATATATAGGCATCCTAGGGAGGATACACCCTGCCTTCAGAACCGCTGCCATGGCGTTTTACCTTTTATTCATTTTCTTGAGTTTCCTGCCAAACCGTGTTGTGACTGGTGCGTTTATTCCTACCCTTTTAAATTTATTTTATTGCCTCTCCTACAAATCCGTGCTATGTGGGCATCATATCCTACTGTGTGCACTGATGGTGGTCAGATTTAGTTAATGTGAAACCAAGGCGTGCATGGTGGGTCTGGCTGGCCTAAGGGGTGGCTTTTTGTTTGGAGCTAGCATTGATATTTCCGATGTAGATTAGGTTCACCTGAGAGTTTAAATCGCATCCTTCCACCTTATTTGATCCAGCGACAATGCTATTCATGGCTGGAAATATAGATATTCTTTATTAAAAAAAAAATTTGAATTCTTATATGGTCCAGACAGCGTGAGCTAAAGGGTTAATCTAGGTTTTACATACTTATTTCACCACTACTGGATTATGTTGTACTTCATCATTATCCCTGTTTACATTGATATATCGTATATAGAGATATATCCGAACTACTATAATGAGACACGATTGTGACATTGGGTAGTAATGCTCCTGATTTACATTGCCTTTCCTTAATTATGATGTTGTTTATAGTTATGTTGTCATCCTTAAACACCCTTAAACGTTGTCCGGTTTTAACCATTTGATATTGTCATAGGTGTGTCATTTAACTATGATGTTGCAATGTCATTTTTAAATAGGATGCTAGTTATCATTATGAGGTCATCTTAATTGCTATTACCTTTAAAACTTTGTCATAATTAAACATTGTACTTTATATGTGGTCCTTTTGAGTATGATGTTACCTTGTTACTTTTAGTTACAATTATGATGTTAGCCTTGTATAATTACATTAGGGTAAGGGTTGTCCTTTAGTGGAAAGTTTGCTAACATTTTACCGTTGAACAATGTAAATGTAATACCCTCGCCTTGGAAAAATGCTATGTAGTCTTGATAACTCAGGAACGTAAGGACATCGTCATTTGTTTACATTGATGAGGTAGTATAATGAAATATGGAGGTTAAATCATTATAATGACATTGTTTTATTCTATTGGAAGTAAGTGGTTTTATTTCCGCTGCCTAGTTTTATTGTTTTAATGGTAATAATGGCTAGGGTAATATTGATGAAAGTTGTAATAATTGTTAAAGTGATAGTAGTAAAAGTAATATGGTGTTGATGGTAGTAGTGTTAAATAGTCATGGCTTTATAAGGTAGCAATGTTAAGGTAACTATCGAAATGATGTAGTGAAATGAAATGTTATGTTAGTGAATATAAATTCCATGGAACGTAATGAAGTGAATGGCACCGAATGGTTAGGTTAATGCTTTTGGCCAAGCTAAGGCTAAGGCCCTTAGGGTGCTTGGAATGATTAAGGGATGTAATGTCTAATGTTAAAGCTTATGGAGTTGCAATAGGTAAAGGAAGAATGTTACGGCATACATATGTCATTTAATAATGGTTTATAAATTTCGTACTTATAATGTATTGTTGAATATGAAATTGTATTGTTTTTACCCTATCAGCAATTCACAAGGTTAGAGTTGAAAAGTATGACCATTATTTTTATTTCAATGTTATTGTAATTAGAAATGAAATGATATTGTTATCTTATTGTAATGTTAGTGTAAACTATTGATATTGATGAGACATACATGGTGAATGTCCTAGATTCATGTACATTAAATTACTCGGAGTTAGTAAATGAGGGTTGATGATTCATTGAATAATGTTGAACTTGGGTTTCGTTGTCGGAGTCCTTACGTCACGCGCCTTCCGTAAGGGGCATAATTGTTCTTCTCGTTTATGTTGTACGTGATAGTATTCAGTTGGTTGCTTGGTCAGTTGTGTCGGGCGAGATATAGACACCTCTTGTAGCTTAGTATATATGTCTGTGTGTATTCCGGTGTAAAGAATCTTGAGTCGTATCAGTAGTCTCGGGCTGTTTAAAGGCACAGTTTCCACTACTGCGACTCCCTAAAAGATTTATTAGTTTCTTCCTGAGCAGTCGGCCAGGAGCCTGTCTAATCTTCTTTCGAGAAGACATAAGACTAAACGCCCTGCTTTTCTGTGCATAAATAGTAAACTCTATTGTTGGATTCTTCCATCTGAGACTGTATTGTACTTAACACCTGGTGTCGTTTTCTTCTTACAGCTGCTAGATGTACGCCATATGTCTAGGAGCGTTTATTTCTTGTTTTCACTGTGATATGTCGAGGTCGTCTTGTTGTGTTCGTCTTGCTTGCATCTTGTTCTAGGTCAGGTTACTAGTTACTACCTGAGCAGTCGGCCAGGAGCCTGTCTAATCTTCTTACGAGAAGACATAAGACTAAACGCCCTGCTTTCCTGTGTAGAAATAGTAACCCTAAAACCCTGGATTCTTCCCTCGGTGTTCTTACTATGCACCCCCAGTATGTCTTAATGTTTGTGTTGTGCGCCTTATGCCTATGGTCGTATATTGTTGCAGTTACTCGTTGTGTGCCTTCAGTTTTACCTTGCCATGGTTGCGTCTTGTTGGTTGTCGAGTGGCGATGAAGAGTCAGGTGTGTTGTTACTTCTAAACGTGCACACACACCTTACACAAAAAAAAAAATTGCACCTGTTACTAGAATGGTTGTCGTAACGAGGAGTATGTTACATATGGTATCAGAGCGGGTTCGACCCGCGACTTGGGATTTGCCACGGATTTCGTTGACATGATTATATTTGATTCTTCTGTTGCTAATTGAGTTGATTGTGTGTGTGCAGGTAATCATGGTTAGAGGACACCGCGGAGGCAGACGATGGGGTGCTAGGGGAGGAGGCGTGACGCCTCCAGCAGCATCCACGCCTGAGGGGTCTAACCCCCAGGGAGGCGAGCATGTTCTCGGACAGGAGCAGATCGCAGTTGCCGATGTCATGGGGATGATGAGATATTTTCAGTGCATGTCTGAGGCGTTGATCAGCTGATTGGACAGAGACGAGGCCAGGGCGCCGGCACCTGCTGAGGTTCTGCCACGCGCACCGGCTGTTACAGGTAGCATTCACCGTGAACTTGAGAAGGTGAAGTTTCTCGAGTTCTTTAGCGCCCCAGATGGTGCAGCCTCCGAGGCATGGTTGGAGAATATGGTGATATGCTTCGCACTTCGCGATTATACCTCCAACATGAAGGTCCGCATGGCGGTCTTTCAACTGAAGGGGAGCGCTCTTCTATGGTGGAAGATGATCCTACCGCAGTTGAACATGGTTGTTGAAGACGTGTCATGGGAACTGTTCGAGGAACGATTTCGAGAGAGGTACCTTTCAGAGGAATTCATTGAGCGTCAGCTCAATGAGTTCAACACATTACGACAGGAAGGTCGTATGGTTCCCGAGTATGAGGCACGTTTTATGGAGCTACTCCGGTATGATCCGCACCTAAACACTGAGAAGCTCAAGGCAACGGGTTCGTGTTTAGCCTTAACGGCAGCTTGCGTGAAAAGGTTAGGATTCTGATGCCTCAAACCTTGCATGACATTGTCCAAAAGGCCCTCATAGCAGAGGAGGAGCTTATCGGCGGGGGTCAGACCAGGACTCCAACGAGACCTGCAGGGCAGGGTTCATCTGGTACACCGCAGCAGCAGACACCAGCGAGACATGCGCTGGGGTATCGTGGCTTCTAGAGGGGATCCACTTTTTCTACACCACGACGACCGTCGCCTCAGCAGCGGACACCCTATCGAGGACCACAGCACCAACAGCAGTGTCGCCCGCAGCAGCAGCAGTTTAGGCCTGTTCAGCAAAACAGACCTGGGTTCCAGGTCAGTGGGCCGTCCTTTTCTACTTCAGGCACCAGGACTACTGGGTCGAAGAAGGGGTGTTGGACGTGTGGGGAGCCACACTACTAGCATGACTTTTCTTTGGAGAGGGCCAGAGTGTCAGGATCAGCCGGACCCGCTACCGTGGGAGATATGGGCAAAGCCCATCGGATTCATGCAGCGGTGAATAACTGCCAAGCAGAGCACCAGTCGACTGTGCTCGAGATGACAGGTACTGTTGCTAACCAGACCCTTAGTATTTTGATAGACCTAGGTGCTACTGAGAGTTTCATTTCTGGTGCAGCGCTAAAAAGGATTAAAGTAAAGGCAATCAAACATGACGAGTTTAGCTTCGTAGAGATGGCTTTGGGAGACAAACAGAAGGTGGGAGGAAAGTTTATGGGTTGTGCCCTTAACCTGGGAGAGTTTTTCATGAGGGTCAACTTGTACGTCATGATCTTAGAGTCTTATGACGTCGTGATTGGTATGGATTGGTTGGAATCGCATGAGGTGATACTCAACTGTAAGATGAAATGGTTGAGCTTGGTCGATGATGAAGGACAGAGACGGGTGATTGTAGGACGGAACCAGGGAGTATCCCTGAGGTTCGTCTCTTCCTTACAGTTACGGAAGAGTATGCACAAGGGGTGCAAGCTTTATGCAATCCTTGAGCTAAACGAAAAAGGAGTAGCAGAAGGTCTAGAACACCTTCCAGTGGTGAAGGAGTTTGCGGACGTATTTCCAGAGGAGTTACCTGGGATGCCGCCAGAAAGAGAATTGGAGTTTTCTATAGACCTGAAACCGGGGACCGAACCGATAGCAAGAACTCCTTATTGGATGTCGACCCCAGAGTTGCAAGAGTTAAAAATGCAACTGAAGGAGTTCCTGGACCTGGGATTGATACGTCCTAGTGTGTCACCGTGGGGTGCACCGGTTATTTTCATCTTAAAGAAGGACGGATCATGGAGGCTTTGCATTGACTACCGTCAACTGAGCAAGGCTACGATCAAGAATCAGTATCCCTTACCAAGAATTGATGATCTGTTTGATCAAATGAAGGGTGAGACGGTGTTCTCCAAGATCGATTTGTGATCAGGGTATCACCAGTTATGGATCAAGGAGGATGACGTCTCTAAGACCGCTTTTAAGACAAGATTTGGACATTACGAGTTTATTGTTTTACCATTTGGATTGACAAATGCCCCAGGGGTGTTCATGAGTTTGATGAACGGGGTGTTCCGCAAGTACTTGAACAAGTTCGTCCAAGTATTCATTGACGATATTTTGATCTACTCTCGGATGACGGAGGAGCATGATGAGCACTTGCGCTTGGTACTACAATGTTTACGAGAACACAAATTATATGGGAAGCTGTCCAAATGCTCTTTTTATCAATCGAAGATTCACTACTTAGGGCATGTCATCTCCGGCAAAGGTATCGTCGTGGATCTAGCCAAGGTTGAGGTTATTATGTAATGGCCTGCGCTGACTAATGTCACAGAAGTGCATATTTTTATGGGTTTAGTAGGATACTATCGACGGTTTGTCGAGGGATTTTCAAAGATCGCAAATCCGATCACAGAATTGCAAAAGAAAAACAAGAAGTTTGTTTGGACAGAGAAATGCGTGGAAGCATTTCGGAGGCTTAAAGAGTTGTTGACGACAGCGTCGATACTAAAGGTTCCTGACATGGACATATACTTCTTAGTATGCATTGACGCATCCAAGGAAGGTTTAGGCGGAGTCTTGATGCAAGACGGACGAGTGATTGCTTACATTTTGAGAAAACTAAGAGGGCATGAGGAGAATTACATGACACATGATTTGGAGTTATTATCCATCATTTATGCCTTGAAGGTTTGGAGACACTACCTTGTTGGATGAAAATTTGAATTAAATACTGATCATTGTGGACTACAACAAATTTTCACGCAAAGCGACCTGAACGCACGACAACGGCGTTGGTCGGAATTGCTTAGCAAGTACGACTTTGAGATTACTTACATAAAGGGAAAAGTGAACTAAGTGGTGGATGCTTTGAGTTGGAGGCCCCACATCTTTTTGGTGTTACCTCTTCAGACGAATCTATGTGAGAAAATTCTCACTTTACAGCGTGACGATGACTGGTACAAAGAAGTCAAGGATTTTATCGGACAAAGCACAATGATGGTACCATGATATGAGGGATTTTCTTTTGATAACGATGGGTTGTTTAGGTTTAGAGGTTGGATTTACGTACCACCAAACGACGAATTGAGGATGTTGATCCTGAGCGAGGCACATAGAGCAGTTTACATGGCTCACCCAGGAGTTACGAAGATGAGGGCAGGCCTTAAACCCTTATTCTTATAGAAGGGAATGAAGGCCAACATAGTCAACTTTGTGGTTAGATGTATCGAGTGTCAGTAGGTAAAGGCTAAACATAGACACCCGGCAGGATTACTTCAACCGCATGCCATTCCGGAATCGAAATGGGAAGTTATTTCGATGGATTTTATTGTTGGATTGCCACTGACGGCAAGGAGACACGACTTGATTTTTGTAGTAGTAGACACTCTGACAAAGAGTGCTCACTTTATTCCTGTGCATACGATGTATCAGTCACCTGACATAGCAAGAGTTTTCATCAGTGAGATTGTGAGGCTGCATGGCGTGCCTAAGAAGATTATATCCGATCGAGGATCGGTGTTTACTGGACGATTTTGGACGAGTTTCCAAGAGGCCTTGGGAACTCAACTTAACTTTAGTACTGTGTATCACCCAAAGACTGATGGACAGACGGAACGAACGAACCAAACCTTGGAAGACATGTTGCGCATGTACGTGATGGACCAACAAAAGCGTTGGGAGGAATTCTTGCCTTTGGTAGAGTTTGCTTACAACAACAGTTACCAGAGCACCATTAAGATGACACATTTTGAGTTCCTTTATGGGCGACCGTGTCGGACGCCCTTGAGTTGGGATCATCTTGAGGATAGGGTCCTGGTGGGACCAGAAGTGATCCAAGAAATGGAAGAGCAAATGCAAACCATAAGACAAAGGATAAAAGAAGCGCAGGATCGACAGAAGAGTTATGCCGATGCGCACCAAGTCGACCGTAGTTACGAGGTCGGTGATCGAGTCTTCTTGCGGGTTAAACCACATAAGAGTTCAATCAAGTTTGGAAAGGGATCTAAACTCTCTCCTAGGTTCGTGGGACCTTTCGAGATTGTGGAGAGAAAGGGGCCCGTGGCCTATCGACTAGCCT
This sequence comes from Picea glauca, assembly GCA_000966675.3. Classification (NCBI taxonomy): domain Eukaryota; kingdom Viridiplantae; phylum Streptophyta; class Pinopsida; order Pinales; family Pinaceae; genus Picea; species Picea glauca. The sequence goes on from JZKD02S1000157.1 coordinate 24,651, forward strand.
TGCATGATTCTCTGAAGCGTATGCATGATGTTTTTCATGTATATGTTTTGAGACATTATGTTAGTGATCCTACACATGTGATCGACGTGAGTTCCTTGCAGGTATCGGATGAGGGAGCTCTCATGGCTGAGCCAGTCCGCATTTTAGATCAGTGCATTCGACAGTTACGACGTCGAACGGTAGATCAGGTCAAGGTCCAGTGGGACAGTTATAGTCCGCACTCGGCGACCTAGGAGGACGCATATGATATGCGCCAACAGTTTCCATTTTTGTTCGATAGATAGACTTATGATACAGTGGTACTTATGATATTGTGGTACATTTATTTCGGCATTTATATTGAGAAACTTCGGGATGAAGTTTAGACCAAGAGGGGGTGTATGTAACATTCTGATCTGGCGCACTTACAAAACTTATTCTTTGAGGACACTTGCTCGCAAGTGATCTGGACATTTCTAATATTAATACATTTATTCTTGATTATGGTGCGTTCTGATAGACGACATGATGTTTTACTACTTGATGTAGACAGGTGCTATTGACTCAGTTTTGTTGAGTGTGCAGGGTTTTGGGACCTTGAGGATGCAGAGGCATCGGTGGAACCCCCTTGGACTCTGGATTGAGTCAGGGAGTGTGTTATTTGGGTTGATTCATTTACGGTGATATTGCTTTGTTTTGATGATATGATATTGATTGATGATATGTTGTTGACATGTTCTGACATGATGGTTGATTATGCAGGCTGACGATAGCTTGTCGACCAGACTCACATATGGAGTAAAGGGGCCACACACGATTTCCAGAGAGGTTGAGAGAGAGGTGTGGACAGCAGACCTGCCACAGCCTACTAGCACTCTCGTTGTGGCTCGAACTGTAGGTTAACGATTACCTAGTTCGAGAGGATCCACGATGCCGTGAGGGAAGACTGGGACAGTCGCTCACGATGATTCTAAGGGGCACGCAATAAGGCGGGGGCCTTATTCCTTAGAGCCCTTAGTCTCCCACAAGTTCACCTGGCGGAGTGTTGAATCCAGGGGTTTTAGATGTCTACCAAACAGTCAAGTCGGTGAGTGGCACCCTTGGAGAATGTGGTGCATCCTGAAGGGCACATCGTGCAAAAGAAACACATGTTGGCGAGTGGCACCCTTGGAGCACGTGGTGCATCCTGAAGGGCACGTCGCGCAACAGAAGCAAACGAGGCGAGTGGCACCCTTGGAGCACGTAGTGCATCCTGAAGGGCACGTCGCATTAACGAGGATGATGAGACAACCTAGATGACCCCAAGACCTTAACGCCTTAAGAATTTCTCAAACGACTCCCCTAATGAATTGTCGCCCAGTTCAATCTAAACCTAAATTTAAAACATCTCAAAGATAAAATTTTGATAAGCCCTAAGAAAAGATCCTACAAAAATAAACATAAGGGCRTAAACTAAAACCCTCCTATGTGTTAGYTAAAGTCTTCTTAAAYTARGGGGGGGGGTAAAGTAATGAGGGGGATAAATTAATTGAAACCCATGGTTTTTAAATTTTAAAGAAGAATTAAAATTATTAAAGTGTGGGAGTATAAAAATTTAGGATTTTAAAAATATAATGAAAAGGTTAATAAGTGCATTTATCTTACTGGGTTTTAGAAAAAAAAAAGGGGGGGAAGGGACAATTAATAGAAATAAGGAAACTTGTATTAAAGGAAACTTAATAATGGAAAGTCGGAGACATAGGGTAAAAAGAGAAAAGGAATCATCATTTAAGGAGTTACTAAAAATCAGAAACTTCATTTTAGGAAAGTTATTAAAAGAATGAGAGGGGATATAGGAACCATAGGAGTAATTTTAGGAGCGACTTTAGGGGGAGTGAGGGAAATGAGTCTTTTATTTAAATTAAAGAAATTAATTTGGAGAAACATGGGGGATGAGTAACACTTGGACGGCAGAGAATTTTTAGAGGATTGTCATTAAAAAATTAAATTAATAATGATTTAGGAAAGTAGGTGGGTCTCAAATTTCTATAAAAGAAGGGGAAAAGAAGGAAGAAGGGCATGAACAGTGAGCGTAACGTTACGCTGTCGGATTGTGGCTTGATGGTTTGCTTGTGAGGAGTTGGGAATTTCTCAGCTGTGTTGGAGTGGTAGCTCAGCCTTGGAGGCGAGTTGAGAAGCTAGTCTTATCTCTGGATCTTGTGTGGCCCCTTTGTGGCTCGGGGGGCTAAGGGGGAAGCAGAGTACCCCTAGCGATTGGCTGGGAGGTACCGGTGAGGTCGCTATGGTCAGCGAGTGGGAGCGACACGGAGCAGTAGCGCGGGACAGCGTCTTCGAGTTATTCGTCGTCAGTCCCAGGTACACAGTACATTGTTTAAAACAAAAAGAAAATGTATGAGTTACATATGATTTTGAGATGATTGATTGATGAAACTAATTGGGATGATTTCATTCCCCTTGTGATTTCTGCATTTTCTGTTATGTTCGGTTACTCTGTAACCCTTCTCGGGTTGGTGTTGTCTCGGCGTGGTCTATTTTTAAAAAAATATATAGATGTGTATATGGCGAGAGGGGTTTATCTCAGCGTTCTAATGTTAAAAACTTTCTCTGCGTTGGGCGTTTATCCCAGCAATTGATGCTTAAAACTTTTGCGTTGATAGTGTCTCAGCTTTAGATAAAAAGAAATTTCTCTGCATTCTGTTGTTAACCCTATGATTGATCATTTGTTTCCTTGGCCGAATGGATATGTGTTCTGCCTTTAACCCTGAGTTGATCGTTTGTTTCCTTGGCCGAATTGATATGCGTTCTGCCTTTAACCCTGAGTTGATCATTTGTTTCCTTGGCCGAATTGATATGTGTTATGTTGTTAACCCTGCGATTGATCATTTGTTTCCTTGGCCGAATTGATATGCATTCTGCCTTTAACCCTGAGTTGATCATTTGTTTCCTTGGCCGAATTGATATGTGTTCTTCCTTTAAACCCTGCGATTGATCATTTGTTTCCTTGGCCGAATTGATATGCATTCTGCCTTTAACCCTGAGTTGATCGTTTGTTTCCTTGGCCAAATTGATATGCGTTATGCCTTTAAACCATGCGTTGATCATTTGTTTCCTTGGCCGAATTGATATGAGTTCTACCTTAAACCCTGCGATTTGATCTTATGTTTAGTTGATGAATTATCTCTACATTTTTTCTTGGTTTGTGAGTCGTTGTGGTTGATGGAGGATACAGCACGTATTCCAACCACTCCTTCTGTTTTCATGACGAGATCCGAGGCAATTTGGGAGCGGAGGACCCACACGGATCTCACGCACCCTTCTCGGCCCTTTGTGTTCTAAATATGCTGGAGGAAACCCGCGTCTGTCGACCACAGATTGTTGTTCTTCTGCGTGGTATATCTAGGCGTCTTGGGGAGGATACACCCCACCTTCAGAACTGCTGCCATGGCGTTTTACCTTTTATTCATTTTCTTGAGTTTCCTGCCAAACCGTGCTGTGACTGGTGCGTTTATTCCTACCTTTTTAAATTTATTTTATTGCCTCTCCTACAAATCCATTCTATGTGGGCGTCATATCCTACTGTGTGCACTGACAGTGGTCAGATTTAGTTAATGCGAAACCAAGGCGTGCATGGTGGGTCTGGATGGCCTGAGGGGTGGCTTTTCGTTTGGAGCTACAATTGATATTTCCGATGTAGATTAGGTTCACCTGAGAGTTTAAATCGCATCCTTTCACCTTATTTGATCCAGCGACAATGCTATCCATGGCTGGAAATATAGATATTCTTTATTAAAAAAAAAAATGGAATTCTTATATGGATCAGACAGCGTGAGCTAAAGGGTTAATCTAGGTTTTACATACTTATTTCACCACTACTGGATTATGTTGTACTTCATCATTATCCTTGTTTACATTGATATATCGTATATAGAGATATATTCGAACTACTATAATGAGACACGATTGTGACATTGGGTAGTAATGCTCCTGATTTACATTGTCTTTCCTTAATTATGATGTTGTTTATAGTTATGTTGTCATCCTTAAACACCCTTAAACGTTTTCCAGTTTTAACCATTTGATATTGTCATAGGTGTGTCATTTAACTATGATGTTGCAATGTCATTTTTAAATAGGATGCTAGTTATCATTACGAGGTCATCTTAATTGCTATTACCTTTAAAAATTTGTCATAATTAAACATTGTATTTTATATGTGGTCCTTTTGAGTATGATGTTACCTTGTTACTTTTAGTTACAATTATGATGTTAGCCTTGTATAATTACATTAGGGTAAGGGTTGTCCTTTAGTGGAAAGTTTGCTAACATTTTACCGTTGAACAATGTAAATGTAATACCCTCGCCTTGGAAAAATGCTATGTAGTCTTGATAACTCAAGAACGTAAGGACGTCATCATTTGTTTACATTGATGAGGTAGTATAATGAAATATGGAGGTTAAATCATTATAATGACATTGTTTTATTCTATTGGAAGTAAGTGGTTTTTTTTCCGCTAGAAGTTTTATTGTTTTAATGGTAATAATGGCTAGGGTAATATCGATGAAAGTTGTAATAATTGTTAAAGTGATAGTAGTAAAAGTAATATGGTGTTGATGGTAGTAGTGTTAAATAGTCATGGATTTATAAGGTAGCAATGTTAAGGTAACTATCGAAATGATGTAGTGAAATGAAATGTTATGTTAGTGAATATAAATTCCATGGAACGTAATGAAGTGAAAGGCACCGAATGGTTAGGTTAATGCTTTTGGCCAAGCTAAGGCTAAGGCCCTTAGGGTGCTTGGAATGATTAAGGGATGTAATGTCTGATGTTAAAGCTTATGGACTTGCAATAGGTAAAGGAAGAATGTTACGGCATACATATGTCATTTAATAATGGTTTATAAATTTCGTAATTATAATGTATTGTTGAATATGAAATTGTATTGTTCTTACCCTATCAGCAATTTGCAAGGTTAGAGTTGAAAAGTATGACCATTATTTTTATTTCAATGTTATTGTAATTAGAAATGAAATGATATGGTTATCTTATTGTAATGTTAGTGTAAACTATTGATATTGATGAGACATACATGGTGAATGTCCTAGATTTACGTACATTAAATTACTTGGAGCTAGTAAATGAGGGTTGATGATTCATTGAATAATGTTGAACTTGGGTTTCGTTGTCGGAGTCCTTCTGTCACGCGCCTTCTGTAAGGGGCATAATTGTTCTTCTCGTTTATGTTGTACATGATAGTATTCAGTTGGTTGCTTGGTCGGTTGTGTCGTGCGGGATATAGACACCTCTTGTAGCTTAGTATATATGTCTGTGTGTATTCCGGTGTAAATAATATTGAGCCGTATTAGTAGTCTCGGGTTGTTTAAAGGCACAGTTTCCACTACTGTGACTCCCTAAAATATTTATTAGTTTCTGCCTGAGCAGTCGGCCAGGAGCCTATCTAATCTTCTTTCGAGAAGACATAAGACTAAACGCCCTGCTTTTCTGTGCAGAAATAGTAAACTCTACTGTTGGATTCTTCCATCTGAGACTGTATTGTACTTAACACCTGGTGTCATTTTCTGCTTACAGCTGCTAGATGTACGTCGTATGTCTAGGGGCGTTTATTGCTTGTTGTCACTGTGATATGTCGAGGTCATATTGTTGTGTTCGTCTTGCTTGCGTCTTATTCTAGGCCGGGTTACTAGTTACTGCCTGAGCAGTCAGCCAGGAACCTGTCTAATCTTCTTTTGAGAAGACATAAGACTAAACGCCCTACTTTCCTGTGCAGAAATAGTAACGCTAACACCATGGATTCTTCCCTCGGTGTTCTTACTGTGCACCCCCAGTATGTCTTAATGTTTGTGTTGTGCGCCTTATGCCTATGGTCGTATATTGTTGTAGTTACTCGTTGTGTGCCTTCAGTTTTACCTTGTCATGCTTGCGTCTTGTTGGTCGTCGAGTGGCAACGAAGAGTCAGGTGTGTTGTTACTTCTACACGCACGCACACACCTTACACAAAAAAAAAATTGCACCTGTTACTAGAATGGTTGTCGTAACGAGGAGTATGTTACAGTTTCTTGAAAAAAATATCCTTTCAATACAATGGATCCTCTTTCATATATAAAACCGTTATCATCAAAATCTTCTAATAGCCTCATCTTTTGTGACGTGCATCGCATCAAATAATATTTCACTTTTTTTCTGTTGTCTACAGGTGCAACCACGGAAAAAACATATCCTGCAAATAATTGAATATGTTGTACAACAATTAATTCGTGTTAGATTATCACACAAGTATGTATCTATAAGTTATTTGAAAAATTTTAAACATAATTTAATTTTACCTTCTCTAACAAGATCAGAAACTCTATCGCCATCAACTGAACTATAGTTTCATTTGATTCTATCTCCTCTAAGATTGCAAGTGGCATTTTCCCTTTTACATTAAGTTCAACATGTCTCCAAGCTTTAACATATCTTGCATTTTCGTTCTCGCAAATATCTGTGGATTCTGAGTTGTCTATGCAAACTGAACAAAAACAAGAGTCATTTCGTCTATCAAATGCAAACCCATTTTGAAAAAAATTTGTTTTAACTGAATGTATTTTTCTTGTTCCAGGTATTGTACTGGTGTCATACGCGATTGATCTATTTACATCTTCTATTCCAACATGCCAAAAATACCTGCACAAGACAAGAA
>JZKD02S1000157.1:71203-87997 GCA_000966675.3 Picea glauca
ATTGTAATCATCTTCTCATGGATGCGAGTAGCGGCCACATCTCTTCTCAGAGATAAGCTACCAGCGCCCTAGCTAGTTTATTTCCATTTTGTCTGTAAGCATATTTCAGTCATTTATTATTAATGAAATGAAGTCTTATTTCCACTGCATCTCTGTGTTTATGTGTATTTATGTATTTCATTGTGTTCCTACATAAATCCGTATCAACTATCCTGTTGGACAGGGACAGGGTGTAAACCAAGAGCCTTCCTGGCCTGCAATTTCTCAAAACCAATCTTTCCTTGGACCTTGGTCTCAAATGCAGCAATTCACCACCGCCACAAGTCCAGTCACTACGTGTCATACTGGCATTATATCACCAACCACTACTATTCATGTTGGAAATTGGTCGACAACCTCTGTGAGTCATGTTGAAGACCTGCAACCAACCACTGCAAGTCATGCTGGGAGCACAAGTCCAGTCACTGTGTGTCATACTGGCGTTATATAACCAACCTCTAATAGTCATGTTGGATATTGGTCAACAACCTCTGCGAGTCATGTTGAAGTCCTGCAACCAACCACTGCAAGTCATGCTGGGGGCACATGTCTGGTCACTGCTAGTTACATTGCACATCCATCACCAACCTCTGCTAGTCATGTTGGGGATTCATCACCAACCTCTGCTAGTCATGTTGGAGATTTTCTACTAGCCTCTGCAAGTCATGCTAGGAGCATGTCACCAACCACTGCAAGTCATGCTAGGGTCATTCATATGATTGAGAATCCTAGACGTCTTAGACGTAAGCCTAGATTCCTTTGCAGGACTTGCAAAGGAAGTCACATTACTCATTTGTGTCCTTTTACTGCTAGGATACCAGAAGCGTGGGGCTCACCTAAGGGCCCTTCGGGTTATGAGGCATCTATGGTTTCAAAACAATCCGTTCCTTCTTTGGTTGATACAACAATCATGCCGATGCAATCTTCGGCTGACACCTCTTTTCCTTTAGGTGTTGATGCATCCTTTGACCTTGTTGTCTCACATCCCGTTCAACTTGTGGTCGTGTTGATGCAATCTTCGACCGACACCTCTCCTATGTTCAGGGGTGATGGGTCTCTTGACCTTGTTGTCTCGCATCTTGTTCAACCAATGATTGTGTCGATAGAATCTTCGATCGACAACACTCCTATTTTTTGGGGTGATTCACCTCTTGACCTTGTTATCTCGCATCCTATTCAACCAATGATTGAGGAAGTGGTCATATCAATGCAATATTCGATCAACCTCACTCTTCTCTCGAAGAGTGACAAGTCTAAGGAAGCGATCACGCAAATGAAATTTTTGGTCGATCCCTCTCTTTTGGTTCTGGTTCTATACCTTCTCTACCATGTCCTTAGCATTTCTGTTACTTCACCTTCTGAACTAGATAGAGTTTTACTCTTCCTAAGTTCTCTCCCTCCAAGTATTGACGAGGTTCCCTTTGATTGGGATGGTCTTGTGGGTATTCAATGCCTCCGCCTATGTCTTTTCTAGGAAGAGACATTATCCTATATAACACAGAGATGATAGCCTCCATTAGCACTTTTCCCTCCTCGACTTGGAGAGCTTTGGGTCTTCTCGAGCTTGTGTCGGTTCTTCGTAAGATACTGACATTCCACAGAAGGTCCGCACGGGATCCTTGGCCTCCCCTGTGACTTTCTACCTAGAATCTCCCAATGAGTCCAAGTTAAGCCCTTTTCCAACTCGTTCAAAAAGATAAAATATTGTCAAGTGATTTGTTCCTTTCATGCTCGTTAATTTGGATTTGAAAGGTCTCGAGTCTTAGTTAAGCTTTTTTTCGACTCGTTATTAAAAATTGAAAAGATCGCCGAGTGATTTGTCCCATTCACATTTGTTAAAATTAGATTTGAAAGATCATGAGTCTTAGTTAAGCTCTTTTTCGACTCACTATCAAAAATGGAAAAGATCGCCGAGTGAACTTATCTTTTTCACACTCGTAAATTGGATTTGAAAAGACGTCTATTTGGCACAAGTTTACCCCTTTTTCACACCAAGTAGACTAAACGATATAAAAAGGACATTTTTTTGTGTTAAATTGTGATTGTATATCATGCCCTTGCTTGTAGTATTGAGCCTTTAGATGATTCTTGCTTTGCGTTATAAACCATGGCCCAAGCAATTTGCATCCTCAACCAAGAAAAGCCTTGTTTATATCCTTCACAATTTGACACCCTATACCCTGGAGGGAACATCACCCTGAGTGTCCATCTCCCGCATGCATTTCCTTGCATTGAGCATAGGTATGTTCCACTACTGGAACTAGTTTTTCTTACTTGCGACACTCGTTCCCTCCTTTGTATCATAGCATTCACTTGTTATGAAAAAACAAAGAAAGACGGGCGAGAAGGGAGTACTATATTGTAATTGGAAGCAATTGTGTTGCCTTTGAACAGAGCACAAAGTTATTGAGTCCCCATGTCATCATAATTTTGGGTTTAGCATGGCCTTAGGAAGATGATCTCGTTACAAAATTTTCTCTACTGACTTGTTAATCTTCCAGTCACTATAGAGAACATTATGGATGCCTCCTGCATCTAGTTGTCACATCATTAAGTCTATGCTGCCGGAGTCCACTGTATGTCTCATGCTCTTGTTCAAAGGAAGTCTATCAACTTGTGTCAGCCACTCCTCAGAAATATTGACTTTGCATGTCGGCCATACCCTCAGTTTGTCTTAGAATCACATGATACTTTGGTCTTATGATGCACCCTGGCTCTACTTTCATCATTGGTAGGTCACCTTGAACCCAACAACCGATATTTCATCATGGGTTGTTGACTGGGTGGTTTCCCTTGTGTTCGACGACAAGACATCTATTCACACTTTGGGATTCGTGCATTGTCTTGGATGCCATTAGCCTTATTGGTGGTTTCCTTGCCTTTGTCAACATTTTTCATCATTAGATGCTATTTAGAGGGCCTTTTTCATGTACCGCTTGCATTTGGCACACACAAAAGATGCATAAGGTCGTTGGTTCATGAACATGTTCTTCATCCGATCTCCACCAAATCATGAAGCTCCTACTTTGTTCCTCGTGCTGACTAATGAGAGATGGCTTAATGCTCTCCTTTCAACGGGTCTCTTTCCATCGACTTCAGCTCATGTATTCTGGATATGAGACCTATAGTTTTATGAGTACCTTGAGGCTTGCAGTCATTAGTGGTAGGATCTCTTGCCATTGACAAATGGGAATACATCAATGTCTCCTGATCAATGGATCTCTCAAGTGTTCGATACCAGCTCCTTTATTCACATTTGTAGAGATGTACTCGGTGCCTTGAAACCTACTTTCATCATTGGTAGGTTGTCTCGCGTTTGTTAATGGTATACCTCAATGTCCGGTAATCAAACGATGTCTGATCATGTTCGACATCAACTAATTTATTCACATGATGTAGACTTGCACCATTGGCAGATTGTATTGAAGACTTGAATACACCACTTTGTGGATGCAACTTTCCTGAGATGTTTCTTTCATTTCATTGGACCAATACCTATTTGACTTCAATGATCATGGGAGATTGTATTGTACTCCATGGTATACAAATATCTTCAGATTGATTTTGACACTTGTTTCAATGGGCCTTGTTCATGACTATGAAATCTATTGGCCATGAACAATTGTTGGTATATTTTCCACATGGATCTGCATTGTATTCTTGGCAGCCATGTATGCAAAGTCAGTACATAATGTAATGAGAAATTGAGTTCATCCAGCTGGTTCTCTACCACTCCATTTCTGGGTTATTTATAATGTAATTCGGACATCACATATACTCCTCTGATATCACACATTAGGGAGCATCTGTTATAGAAATATTTGCCTCACCATTGCTATCTTTCACAGAGGGCCTTTTTCCATTTCCCTATGCAAACTTATCAACCCCTTTTTGATAAATCCAGAGCCAAATATATATATATATATATATATATATATATATATATATATATATATATATATATATATATATATATTTCCACATATACACTCCCTAACTACTTTGCAATATGCGTATATGCTTGCTGCTCCACTACAACTCGCGTATATAGGGATTTGTGACAAAAAATACAAAATGAGGTTGGGTTTCCATGTCATGAAAGAAGATATCTGATATTTGGCCTTCCATATACTAGAAACATTCCGACTCGGCCCTTCAGTTGCATTCTGGAGGCTATAAGAGCACAATTTCGAGCTATGGAAAAAGAGGAGAAAGCATTCAACTTTGAGAGAAAAGTTACTCTGGAGAAATTACTTCATATTGAGTCTACATCCTTTTGTCCCTCAAGTCTGAACACAGTGTTCAACCCCCAAGCTCTTTCCTTATTGTCAAGAGGACCTCATTACCTTTTTGCTATGAGCCTTCTTTTGGTGGAGGATTGAAGTGGTGGAGACCCAGTTGGAAGGAACTTGGTTTCTTGGTTTCGAACCGTGACGACACAGAAGTCTGTAATGTTGATACTTCTGTTGATCAATTATTAATAGAAATACTCCTTTCCCGTCTTATTGATATCTTGCAAATATATGATTATTATCCATGGGCATGTTTGTAATTTTTATTAATGGATTGTGCTATATGATGTGTTAACTCATTTTATATATTGTCACTATATGCTTGCATCGCTTGTTTGTTGAGAACTTCTTACAGGTGTAAATATTTGGGTCAAAGTGCTGAATGGTGGAACGATATCAAACGATTGGATCGAGGTAGGCTTGTTCCTCATATTGCACATTAGTTTATATAGCACATGTTGGAATTGAGTTGATTTCTGCAGTCATACCTGTCTGTTGTGGTTTACCCTTGGCCATAGAGAGTTTTTCCCTTGTAACACTCTTGTAATTGTTGAATGATCTTGCATACCTCTTGATCTTGCTTCCATTGTATCTTTGCTTCTTCCACTAAATCAGATTGTGGAATAGAAATAACACATAGTGAACCTTTTGTTTCTTCTTCATTTCTTGAAAAGGCATCTACCACAATATTATGTTTTCATTTTTTGTAGATAATTTCAAAGTCATAACCTAGCATCTTTGTAACCCATTTTTGTTGCTCTTCTAAAGATAATTGTTGCTCCAAGTACTTCAAACTATCATGATCTATTTTTACTTTGAAGTGTCTTCGTATCAAGTGAGGGCACCATTTCTGAACTACATGTAGTATGACCAACATTTCTTTTTCATAAATGGGTTTGAGAAATTTTTTTCTTTCAAGTTGGATGCCTTCAAAGGAAACCTTCTTGCATTAAAACTACACCAATTCCATGGCCCGAGGCATCACACTCCACAATAATTTTTTTTTTCAAAGTCAGATGTGGCCAGGACGACAGTTGTACACATAGCCTCCTGAAGTTTTTCAAAATATTTGGTTGTTGCTTCAGTCCAAGAAAATGCTTCATTATTTAATAATGTTGTTAGAGGTGTTTCTATTTGACCATAGTTCTTGACAAACTTGAATTAATAGCTTGTCAATCCTAAGAATCCTCTAAGTTTATTTAAGGTTTTGGGAATTGGCCATTCCCTCATAGGTTTAATTTTGTTAGACACTTTTACACCTTCATGAGATACAATATGACCCAAATATTCCACTCCTTGAACCCCAAAGGCACTCTTGAAAGTCTTTGCATAAAGTTGTTTTTCTTCCAATAGTTGTAATACTTTGTCATAATGTTGTACATGGTCTTCCGAAGATTTGTTGTAGATTAGTATGTCATAAAAAAATACTCACACAAATTTTCTAAGGAAAGGATTGAAAATAGAATTCCTCAAGCTTTGAAATGTTGAAGGTGCATTAGTAAGTCCAAATGGCATAACCAAAAACTCATAATGACCTTCATGTGTTCTAAAAGTTGTTTTGGGAATGTCTTCATGCCTCATTCTGATTTGATGATATCCATAACGAAGATCCAACTTAGTAAATAATTTTTCTCCATGCAATTCATATAATAATTCATCAATGATAGGAATATAAATCTTATCTTTGATGGTCATTTTGTTGAGCTGTCTATAATGTGGACACATACACCATGAACCATCCTTTTTTATAACCATCACCACTGGTGAAGAGAAAGAAATTTCACTAGGTTGAATGATGTCATCCTCTAACGTTTCCTAGATCATACAATCAATCTCACTCTTTTGTGCATATGGATACCTGTAAGGCCTAATTTTAGGGGATACACTTCTTGGTTGCAACTTAATAACATGGTCATGATCTCGAGCAGGTGGAAGACTCTTAGGCATTTCACCAAATACTGTGGAATGATTATTGATAACTATTTGGAGATCTAATGGAGTAGAGGATATAAATGTTTGAACATCAAGTGAGCACAATTGTGCAATTACACCACAATGTCCCTTTTTGAGTAGTTTTGTCATGCTATTAGAGCTCATAACTTTAGAGGGTTTCCCTTGGATACTCCCCCAAGTATGGCATTTCCCTGAATAATTTATGGCACCTCCATTTGCAGTCATTACTTACTTGAAACTGTGGTACGAGATATACAAAGCAATTGAGATATTTTGCTAATTTGTAAAAGATGGACACTTGAAATGATGAAAAATAGTAGAATAAGTACTCAAATAGAGTCTCACACATGCACATGAATTTACCCTAACTATATGACTAGAAAACAACAAAATGCTTCATTGTGCCTCACTGTTGTTATAAACCAGCACTACTAGAAAAAATCCTTTGCTTCCCTTTTAAAGAGTAAATTATACTTTGTTGTCTTTGAAACTGTGTATATCAGCAACAATAAATTAACTCCAACGCTTCCCTTTCTCACTGTGAGAATAATATGCAACATATTCATACGTCGCCCACTCTCGTTCACCTGCAAATAGTCACCTTCCCTCCACTCTTTCACTGCATAAAAAGTGAGTGATGAAGAGGGGTTGAACTCTATATATAATAGCCACATGAGGGAGAGAAGAGTGAACTCGAGTTAGGGAGCAACATGCATGTATTTACAACTCAACTCGAAGTGTAACTTGACTTGTGACTAGAATTTGCATGACAACTCGCCGTTGAGACTTGGCTTTGCATGGCATGACAACTCGACATGCCAAATTGACATGAAATTTGACATGAAACTCAACATGCAACTTGAGTTTAAACAACTCAAACTTGACATGCAACTTGACTTTTACAACTTGAGTTTGACTAACTTGAACTAGACATGCAACTCAACTTTTACAACTTGAGTTTGACAACTCAAACTAGACATGCAATTCGATTTTTACAACTTGAGTTAAGAAACTCAAATTTATTTTCATGATAGATCATGTTACACGTGCCAACGCACATGATCAATACATTTACATTATTTGCATAAGGAAGATTGTTTGTTTCTAGCTCATAGGAATTTTACATCCAACCTAACTTTTGCTAGATGCCTTGACTTTTGTTCATGGCTCACAAGGCTTAACTAGTCTTACAGAGGTTTTATGTTCCCCCTGAATTTTTCACTAGTCTATCTATGCTCACATAGGTTGTACGTTGCCCTTGACTTTTTCACTAGACTGTCGATCCTCATAGAGGTTGTATGTTCCCCCTGACTTTTGCATTAGACTTACATCTTGAATTTTTTCTTAGACTTACAAGGCTTCTTCCTTTTCCTTGGCTAGAATCACAAGATCATATAGCATCCTATTCATCCTGACTTTTCATTTGAATCACAAAGGTTCGTACATTCCCCCTGGCTTTTGTCAATACCTCACAAGACTGGTTGATTCTCCAAATCTCCCTGGCTAGCCTCAGGGTCGCCCACATGGCCTCTCATTGGAGAATGCCTATCGATGCTGCCAAATTTAACAATCCTTGGGTGGAAGATAAATTTTAATCAAATAAATGCTAGAGGTTATACCAATATATTAGCATTCCCAAGCCTATATTCTTGTTGGTATCGTAGAAAAGATAAGAAAAATATTCTTTCATTTTCTTTGGAAGGAAAAGAAAAGAAAAGGAGGCGTCCCTCTGGTAAAATGCCAATGGATTGCCAAGTCAAAAAATGTGGGGGGTTGGATACTTAAGAATATTCATCATTTTGGGGAAGTGTGGGTTTCCAAGAGTCTTTGGAGGATCATATAACACCCAAGTTTGTGGCAGGATGTAATCAAATCAAAGTACATTATACCCTTTCATTTGAATATTGGATAAGATCTAGGATAAAACTTGTGGCAAGTAGGCTTAGATTGGTGTAACACAGAGGTAGTCCTATCACTGTCACCCCAATAGGGTACCTATTTCTCTTTAGGAGAAGGATAAATTCACTCCAAGGGAGATATCCCAAGACCTAGGGGGTTTGAGGAAAGGGAAAAGGTAAGGCTAACCACCCCCCTCTCTAGGTCACTCAAAACAGACTTAAGTCTTGTTGGATGAAGAAAAGGGGAATAAAGTGTACCTGCCCCTTACCAATACAACAAAAAAAGTTATGGCAACAAAAAGTGATGATGAATGCTTCAACAAGACTTTGAGTTTATAGATATGACTGCTATTAATCAATGTATGAAGCAAGTGACAAATATATAGCAGAAATAATTAATTAATGACAGTTGTAATAACATCCAGAAAATGCACTTGAATAGAAAATATAACAAGAAATTGTGAAGTATTGAAATGATAATACTTGTCTCATACAATTTCTAGATATGTCTCAATAAGAAAATAAACTCTAACAGACTGCCAATGATAACTGTAGCAACAACAAAATAAAGTAATGACAATAATAGTAAAATCTTCATAAAAGTATTTAGAAAGGTAATTTGATGCACACTTTAGTCTTGGTTGATTGTACCTTTCCTTATATAATTTATGGATTGATTTAAGTGTTCAAATAAGTTTGTATAGGCTGCAAAATGATGGATGTAGCAGTGATTATGACATCAACAACTTAGTGGTCAGTATTCCTAGACTAGTTTAGCAAGTTAGTTTAGGTTAGTAGGGTATTAGGTAAAGAGATTGGGTTTGAAGTTTGATGATTCTTGTCAAGAAACAAGGGTTGAATACTAGTGCCTTTTAGGGGTAAGTGGAGTCAATGTGGGTGGCTCCTTCTAAGGCTGCAAATTAATGGTGATACACAAAAGTATAAGAGGGAAAATGCCTAGGAGAAGTAGTAACTTAAGTCCTCCTAGATTTTGACCCCAAGAGACAAAGTGCTAGGGTGTAGGAACTTCTAGGCCCTAGTGCCTTGCTCTCCTTAGCCTTTTTATGGAGTATAACTTATGCAACAATAACCAAATGCAAACCCTTAGAGTGCTAGCAATTCAGGGCTCTAGGGTTTCACTAGTTACTAGATCAATTTAGTGAAAAGCTTGGAAAATAAAAAGTAAGAAAGCAACAACTTAAGTTTCTTACTTCAAGCATTAAATACACCATGCAATTTAATAATCTTGTATGAGCAAATAAAACCATACAATAAACCATTCAATAGATGATAAAATGCATATTTCACTTACTTGCACCAAGAATAATCATGAGAATACCATGCAAGATCACCATAAAACTTCAAAAATTGATCCAAGTTGCAAAGATGAGCCTTAAACAAGAGTGGCTCCTCACAATTTCAGACAATAACCCTAATAAGGCGCAAATTTCAGACCTCTTGTCTACAAGGACAAGTTATGATTAAAATGAATGTCACTTTCTGCTTATTTATACAAAATTTAACCTAAAATTAATTTTAGTTCATAATTATTGGGTCAACCTGGCCAGTTTTTTACACAAATTAAATTTGGACAAAATAAATTAATTTTCATCTAAAAATCACTCTAGGGGCGACTTCATGACCTTCTAGGGTGACGTTGAGCCCCAAGTATGGAATATCGGGCAGGGAAGGTGAAACTTTGGGCCTCCAAAGTCTTGAAACCCTACCCATATGTGCCAATGCCTCATAAATTCCATCCAAGATGAAACCCTAGCTCTTGATGACATCTAGGTATATCATGGTGATGTTCAGGGCCCTCAAGGGCTAACGTTCATGTTGGAAAAGCAAGATCCCCTGGACCTAGGTCTGCTAGGGTGCCTCCAAAGGCAACATCCTTCTTTCTCCAGGTGCAAGTTTTCAATCTCTTCTTACCCCTAGTTGGGGTTTCAACATCCATATGTGGGCTTTAAGTCCCCATGAAGATCTAAGGTAATCATTCCCTCATGTGTACTTGTCCACTGAGAAAGGTCTTGCAACAACAACAAGTACGCCCTCCAGGGGTTCATAAGTCACATGGATCATAGCATGTAAATCACATCTAATAATTAAATTACCTAAACATGTGCATCAAACCCCTCTTAACCCAAAAAAATGCTCAAAGACATTGTGCAATTTGACAAGTTAGCTTTGGATAAGGTCTCAAGGTGTCCTATTGAGCTAACCTCTCTTAATTTTGGGGTGTTTCCCAGTTGAGATCTAGTCCAAGTCATGTAAGTGTATGAGGTGGCATGGGGTGCATGTAATAAAATGGAAATGTAGAGTCTTACTTGTGGGTGCCTTTGTAAAGGGCGAGTTGCACCTTGTCATAAATGCAATTGTTTCCTAGCCCATTTGTTATCACTCCAAGAAATTACTCTCAGACTGTAAAGGGTGTAAGCTTGGTAACTTAAATACTCAATAATGTAGGAAAAAGAGGATCAAGTTGGATGACTTGAAAGAGTCACATTCATCTAAGAACAGATGAATCCTCTCAAAGATCAAAGGATTTCTACTATACTGTTCAACATATTTAAATAAAATGTGTGAAGGCATGGAGAAGACTTATTATGCTAACAAAATTATACATACAATATCATATGTGAATGGCCAACTATGACAGTTTAAATACTTGTCATACTAACAGAGACATATATAAGATTTCATATAATATATGCTCAGACATAATAGGTAGAATACTTGTATCTCTATCTTATCAACGCAATGACACGATGACAACTTTCAGGCATTGGACAAACATGGGAAGCAATGTATAGGTTTAATATATCAATGAAGAGATGAGATGACAATCATCTGTCATTAAATATATATAAACATGGAAAAGAAAGAAGATGAAAACTGAACCAATACAATGAAATAAGCTTGATGTCAAGATGTATTCATAGATATTTCCATGGATGAAATATGGTTACAAATCTCCAAGGTTGAACCACAGTCCTTAGACTGTTCCTTCCCTCTGTATCTTTAGAATTCATTGACTTTATAGCCTTTACATAAAAGTTTCAAGATCCTATTTAAATGGATCTGATATATCTAAAATTGAACATAATCAAAATAGATCTTGGCAAGTAAGATCCAATCTTATCATCATAAAATGAATTCTTATCATAATCTGACAGTCTTCAGTATTGTATGGTAGTTTGAAGGTGAAGACCATAGAGCTCAAAATCCTTCTTTGATAGCTGGGCGATTTTTACCATGAATAAAAATGCCATTTGGTTTCATTCCCTTATCATATGCCTCAAAATATTGAAAAGGAGGATCATCTGTATTCATATAATATTTATCTTTCATTTAAAATCATTCCCACAGATTATGGAGATGATAAAACGTGATCTGGGCAAAAAGAAGCTTAATCTGGACTCTTCTGCGCTTTCGGCGGCTTAAGCATCCTGTGTCCATCATTTTAGTCGCTGAAAAGGAGAGCTTTCGGCGGCTTAATACACTTTGAAATTGACTAGTTAGCTGCCAAAAACTAAAAGTTAGATTTTGGTATATTTTGAGATACAAGTTTATTTATTAATTTGAATAATATGTTTTAACGCCTGTCCATAAGACTTTATAACTTAAGATTTATAAATAAATCTTTAACCTCATAATCATCTTACCATGTGATGTCAAAATAATTTGAAAATTATTTTTGATCGCTAACATCTGGCTCCTATTGGGGATGGAATCTTCCCTGTGAGGTTTCAAGGACCACAGATCTGATGCCTTTCCTGAAAAATATAAATCTGAACTTAATTTCTAGTGTTCTATTGGGCATGGAGTCAGTGTTCCATTGGGCATGGAGTCAACCATATTACCTCTTTCTGAAAATATTTTAAGACCTGTATAAGTGATCTCTGTATATCTTCAAAACTTCTTTTATTCACACAAGCAAACTGCTATATCTGCTAAAAACTGGAAGAAAAGAAATGCTCAGGCAGTGAGTTTATTTCTTACTCTACTCTACTCTAACCAACTTTGCAATTTGGTTAAGTAAAAACTGATTTCCATAGAAACCATCCAAGCAAATTTAATACTGAAATAATCTCATCTTTCTCACTAATAAACAACTGATGTTTAAAATGTAACAACAGTGATAAGAACTCATTCACAAAACCATATTCACCCGAAAAAATGAGTGAGCTAAAGAAATCTAAAATTTTCAGGTTCTCTGAAATGTATGATTCAATGAAGGCTGCCACTGGATATTTGAAATAGAGATTAGAAAAATACTAATTCTCGGGAAACAACTGCACATCTATAGCAAACTCTTGCTCAGCCATGTCTTTTCCTCTGCTTGAAAACTGATTGTCTTCTTGTTCTCTTGAAATAAGATCTTGATTATCAATCATTATAACTTTCTTTTCAGAAAAATGATCAGAAGATGATGATACAACAATGTTTAAATCATATGAATAAGGATCAGTAGAAAATATATAATTCTCTATGAAACCATCATTTATCATAGGCTCTACTTGGTTTTCAAACCGATCATAAAATTCACACGTATACATGTCCATTGAAACATCTGCAAAAACTAAAGAATCTGATTTATAATTTGAAATAAATCCGCTTGTTTGTTGCTGTTCCAACTTTGTTTTATAGTCATAATCTTCCTGCTCATGTATGTCTTCTCCTTTGTCATGTTCCCGAGACTTTGATTTATCACTCTGATGTAATGACCTATTACAACTGACAATTTTGGAGAAAAAAGAAGAGGTATTTCTTTGGACTTTTGAACATCAAATTCACAACTTCCATCAATCACAACTTGCATATATTGTTGATCATCTTCACGAATCTTCAAATCTTCTTCTTCAGAATAATCATCACAAGAGGATATCCTAATAGGGTTGACATGATATGGATTAAGATCAACTAAAAAACTATAATTTCCTATGCAATCATTAGTTATCATAGGTTCAATTGGGCTTGCAAACCGATCATAAACTTCATACTCGTATCTGTCTCTGGAGTACCCTACAAATATTGAGGAATCTAGATCTAATCTAAAATAAATCCTCTTGCTTGATGCTGTTTCAATTCTGCTTCACATTCATTACCTTCCTGTTCAAATTTTGAAACATACTAACATTTAGTCTACTCATGTGCATATAGATTTTCAAATTTATCCCGCTCTTGGATCCTCTTGGAAGCACATATGTTCTCCTCCACCTCTAGAGCATATTCAAACAAAATGCTTAATGATGAAGATTTCCTTTCTAGAAGAAGAAGGGAAAGCTCTGAATGCAATTCCATAACATAATATATCATGGCAGTTGTCTCTGTAGGCTTGATCTCCAAAGGCATATCATGGTAAATGCTGCAAAATCTTCGATCGAAAACAAACAATGTTTCATTTTGTTCTCTTTTTAAAGCATAAAAATCAACAAGGTATGAATTTGGTGATTTGTTTTCACCCCAATGTTTCATAAAAACATCAGAGAACTCGATCCAAGAGCTAATGGAGTCATCTCTTAGACTCTTAAACCATATGGAAGCATCTCTGATCAATGAATTAGAGAAAAATCTCATAATGACATCTTCATGAACAATATGAAAACGATCAACAAAATCCTCAAACGATTCCAAGTGCCTCTCAACTAAAACTTGATTCTCTCTAGAAAACTAGGGAAGATATTCATAACAGTAAAGAGGATAAGAATGGAGGAGATGGGGCAGCCTCAAAGGCTTGAACATCTTCAACCTAATTTTAATTTGAAAGGGAGTGGGTTGATCATGAAATTTAACAGGTTGATGACAAGGTTCAACAATAATGTCAAAAGATGTTGAGCTCTGAATAGTGTTGGAACTGATCTTAATTTCTTGAAGGTTACATGGCTTATCGAATTTAGAAGGAATTTGAATACAATGATAATTTTTATGAATGAGATGAGGCAAAAAGACTGAATCAACATCTACAATGCAAGCAGACTGCAAATCTTATTCTAAGGATGGATATATAAAAGAAGGTTGATAATCATTAGAATATACAAAACAGAGGATAATTCTCTTAACATGTGAAGGGAAAAGTATGAAGGAGCTGATAAAGAACAATAACAACTCATAAAGCAAACTAATGAAATGATACCTGGTTTTAGAATCCAGTCTCTTCATCTTCTGGAAATCAGATCCTTCCCAGTGGAGTCTTCAAAGGTGGAGTCGCTAGGTAGATGCTTACATTCAAATTTTATTTTTGTCTCTTGTCTGCCATCAAGAATCAGATCTATTTCGTTTTCCCAGGGAATCTCTGTTCACTTCCGTTCCCCAACAACAATGCCAATTTGATATCACTCTAAGAAATTACTCCCTGACTGTAAAGGGTGTAAGCTTGGTAACTTAAATACTCAATAATGTAGGAGAAAGAGGATCAAGTCGGATGACTTGAAAGAGTCACATTCATATAAGAACACATGAATCCTCTCAAATATCAAAGGCTTTCTACTATACTGTTCAACAAATTTAAATCAAATATGTGAAGGCATAGAGAAGAATTATTATGCTAACATAAATATACATACAATATCATATGTGAATGGCCAACTATGAAAGTTTAAATACTTATCATACTAACAGAGACATATATAAGATTGCATATAATATATGGTCATACATAATAGGTAGAATACTTGTAGCTCTAGCTTATCAACGCAATGACAAGATGACATCTTTCAGGCATTGGAAAAACATGAGAAGCAATGTATAGGTTTAATATATCAATGAAGAGATGAGATGACAATCATCTGTCATTAAATATATATAAACATGGAAAAGAAAGAACATGAAAATTGAACCAATACAGTGAAAGAAGCTTGATGTCAAGATGTATTCATAGATATTTCCATGGATGAAATATCGTTACAAATCTCCAAGGTCGAACCACAGTCCTCATACTATTCCTTCCCTCTGTATCTTTAGAATTCATAGGATTTATAGTCTTTACATCAAAATTTCAAGATCCTATTTAAATGGATCTGATATATCTAAAATTGAACATAATCAAAATAGATCTTGGTAAGTAAGATCCAATCTTATCATCATAAAATGAATTCTTATCATAATCTGACAGTCTTCAGTATTGTCTGGAAGTTTGAAGGTGAAGACCACAGAGCTCAAAATCCTTCTTTGATAGCTGGGCGATTTTTACCATGAATAAAAATGCCACTTAGTTTCATTCCCTTATCATATGCCTCAAAATCTTGAAAATGAGGATGATCTGTATTCATATAATATTTATCTTTCATTGAAAATCATTCCCACAGATTCTGGAGATGATAAAACGTGATCTGGGCAAAAAGAAGCTTAATATGGACTCTTCTGCACTTTCGACGACTAAAGCATCCCATGTCCATCCTTTTAGCCACCGAAAAGGAGAGCTTTCAACAACTTACTACACTTTGAAATTGACCAGTTATCCGCCGAAAACTAAAAGTTAGCGTTTGGTATATTTTGAGATACAAGTTTATTTACTCATTTGAATAATATGTTTTAATGCCTATCCATAAGAATTTATAACCTAAGATTTATAAATAAATCTTTAACCTCATAATAATCTTATCATGTGATGTCAAAATAATTTGAAAATTATTTTGATCTCTAATACCATTCATTGCCTTTTACTCTTAGCTTTATTTATTTTGATCTTTTTCTCTTGTGCTTCAAGAAAATAGTCGAGGGCCACTGTCCCGACTTGATGACCCGAGGTAAAAATGTTATCCAAAAATATTTCATGTAAATGAGAAGGCAGGCTCATGATGAGACCCCCTTTCTCTTTGCTATGCCACCAAGAGACACTACCTCGACTTGGTGACTATATAGATGGTAGTGTCATACCACTACATGCCCATGGTCATAAAATGTTGGCTCATGATGATACCTCATATCCATCAACTAGTACCTTGAGTGTTTATGTTATCTTATGGGTCCCCTTTTCTTAATGAAAATATTTTCACTGCTTTCACGAGGATCCTTGGGCGAAGCATCTGGACAAACAACATAATTTCCTAGGGCGCCATGTCACCCTTCCCGGTATGAACGAGACAAAGAACATAATTTCCAAGAAAACTTCATGGAATGAAGAAGGATTTAATACACCATATTCAAGTGCTTCAAAAATCAAAGTGATACATACCATGATACTCAGATTCATTACCTCATGGAGCAAGACTCACCGCTACTTCAAGACTAGGCTAGTATGATGGATAATGTTGCTGGTGATAAGTGGACTGCACTAAAGAAAAGAGGGGCCCTCCGAGGCCATGCTCAAGTCGCCTGGCTCTCGATACTCCATGTCTAGGACCTGTGGGCCTTGAGACGTGATATCCTTAGTTATCCCTAGGTTAGGGGATAACATCTGGCTCCAACTGAGGGACATGTGCTCACCGTAGAGCACATGAGAACCTCAACATATCTAGTATGACTTGTGCCTTCTAAATCTCAACAAAAGACAGTAATCCCTAGGGTGGTAATATCACCCCTCGTTCATATATGATAAAATAAACAAATAAGAGCATATCTAGTCTAGCATATGATTATGAGAATATATATATATATATATATATATATAT
>JZKD02S1000157.1:88054-102784 GCA_000966675.3 Picea glauca
AGACAATATGAAAAATGCAACTGTAACTATGCTAGAATGATATGCAATGGTATATACAATGGAAGAAAATCCCTACCTACTCCTACTTACATGTTGGTTTAATGCTAGGTGTAGTCATCTAACTAATGAAACCATCCTAGTAATGCCTCATAGTACCTGCCTCTGTGCTTCATCATAAACCAAAACAATGATAGGTTAAGCACAAAAATAACATGAGTTAGAATATGTATCATATCATAGGAAATCCTAAAGTCTAGCTCATGGAGGCGGGAGGGAGGGACAAAATTATACCAAGTTACACTTCTAGGAAAGTGCTCAATCCATCTTAGAAAAGGATCGTGAAAAATCAAAGGCTCAAAAGACTAACTAAAAGAGTTCGAAGGTTTGATACCTTGGATGTCATCACATCCCGAGGTCTGGGAAGGGACTAGAAAGAACCTAGAGGATGACCGACAACTTCTCAGGGGAAGGTTGGAATACTGAGATAAAAAATTTCTTCTCAAGGCATTCAACCTACCCTTGAATTCTAAAAGAAGGATTTTTCCTTGGAGAAAACTTAGGACAAGGGACATGTTTCCCAACTACACCCTTAGTGACATAGTGAGGTAAAGTAATTGAAGGAGGCCGGAAAACCTTGTCACAAGTACCCTGCTTCAGGCAAGCAATGTCCTCACCCTTATCAATATTTGAGCACAAAGATGGTTGATAATCTTCTTCATGGAATAAATCCAAGTGCTCAAAGTAATACTCATCAAAATTCTCAAGGTATGACCGAAAATCATCAAGAGAACATAGAACTGGGTCGCCCTTGGGTTCTTGGAAAACATCTGCAACTACATCATCTCCTTGTTTCCAAATGTAGTATCATATGATAGTTGTAAAGGAAACATTTGGAAATGACCCTCAATGTTGTAAATGGGATCTGCATCATACCCAATCACATCCCATATATGTTTCCCAACATGTATGAACTCATCAATATTATCAACCATGTCATTACCTTTATCATAACATGAAGGGATTAAAACATCCAAGGGCTCCTCTAACCATTCTTCACTTTCCAAATCACAAAATAAAGCATCTTGAAAATCTTGGAAAGGGAAATAACTTATCGTATTCACTTCTTGCTGTGCAGGAGCATCAAAGACTTGGATGACTTCATCAAATGAAAGAGGAAGCATTAGTGCTTCATCCTCATGACTTTCCCCTACATCTTTAGCTTCATAATACAAAGGGTCTAACTTGTCCAAGGATTCCCTTTCTTCTTCACCTTTTCAATCATAGAATAAGGTATCGTCAAAAAAATGAAAAGGAAAATGAATAACCTCATCCTCTTCTTTTTGTTCAGGAGGAATAGGATATTAGATGGCTTCATCAGAGGGAGGAGCACACATTAATACTTTATCATCATGTTTGATATATTCAGGCTCTCACTCTTCAACCAAATCTTCATTATCCTCGATAGAAGCATGAGTAAATTATTACTCTTCTTCATGGGATTGGAAACCTTCATTAGGATCCCTCTCCTCAACCTCTTGTTGTTCGACGACTTCTTCCCTTCTTTCATGGAATTTACTAACAAATATCTCAAGGGAATCTAATCCCTCTAGACTAATAGTATTTGGGGTATCTTTGGGGTCATCAACATTGATTTCTGGACTAAAGAGATGTTCTCCCTTGAACAAGGAGATATTTGCCTCGATTTGTACATCCGTGTGATAAGCTTCTTGGATTGTTCTTGGCCCTTTTACTAAGGATAAACCCTAATTGCACTAAGAATTCATTGGTATAGAGGTAAACAAAGTACTTTTCTTAAGGATGATGGCTTCTAGGAATTTGTTGTAGCAAATTCTCAAACCTGGTATGGATTTTTTTGACAGTCTCATTCTTAGTTTGTTTCATGTACTCGAGTATTTTTATTAGCATGTGGATATCTTCTAATTTAATACCCCATTTCTTGAGAAAGTTTTCTTCTAACTGGTCCATAGATGTGATACTAGCATCGGGGAGATCATCATACCATTTCCTAGCATTTCCATGAAGAGTGACAAAGAAAAGTTTCATTGCCAAATCTTCAACATCATCACTGATAGGGTGGAGTTGAAAGAAAGCCCAAAAATTACCCATGTGATATTCAGCCCTAACCCCATCATTACCAGTGAATCTAGGGAGTCAATTTTCATACCTTGAAGGCATTTGTCGAGGGTAACCCAAAATTTCACTCATATCTGATGCAGGAGCATTGTAGGCAAGCCAACAAAGAGAGAACAAAAGCCAAGGACAACTAGAAACGTACCAACGCACATTTTGAAGACATTTTGAATTTGAATGATAAAAAATTTAATGTAATAGATAGGAGGAAGTATTTGCATTTATGTTTAGAAGATTGTAAACAGATCTTGAGCATTGATCTCATTTGTCAGTTATGGAGGCATTTAATTGTAATAAATGTAAAGTAGATAGCTTTTATTTTCTGATATGATAGCTTAGAGCAGTAGGAGGGAAAACTCGTAAAATACACCCTTGAATGTATTGTAAGGTATTATTATCATTGTCATTGTAAGTTGTAGAGTAAGAGAACCCATGCATATAGCTTTTTCTATAGAACCCATGTACAAAAACAATTGGATTAATATAAAGAATCTTGGTCCAAATTCATGGTGTTGTGATAAATACTATTTGCATCTATTGAATGGTATGTTCACAGTTTGCTTACATTCTCTTCTATGAATTTTGTTCCAATGCTATGTGTGTGTATGCTTGTAATTTCATGGTGAATATATGAAGTCCGTGAGAGGAGAACTATAAGTTTCAATTATTTCTCTTCCTGAGAAATCCTGCAAGGAGTGCAGTGAAAGGTCCGCATAGAGTGCATGACAGAGTTCTGAGTTTCATCTCAGAAAGCTTAGGAGGGGTAATGTTGGATTATATCAGCATAGGTGTGGCTGAGTCACAAGATCCGTGAAATGAGTGCGCAGGTTGAGGAATGAATTGAAATTCTTCAATCCCACAGAGTGGTTGGAGAATCTCTGCTGCGAGGAGTGCACAAAGTCAACATCGTGGATAACTAGGGTTTATCACAGAGCCATGCTAAGTGTGTGCACACATATTCTTTGAATCCAGAAGCCAACAAAGAAATCTAAGCTCAGGAGGGTTAGAACCTTCGAATAGCTCAAAGGGAGGCAGATATTTGAGTTGTGTGAACTCTAAGTTCAGATGGGTTGACATATGGAAGAATTACCAAAAGTTCATCGAAGATCAAGTGAACGGTGGAGCACTTCCAAGGGAGAGTGCCAAAACCATGAGAGCTGTTTGATCATGATAGTCCACGACGAGGTTAGGCAGAGGTTCATCTGGCATGTAACACTCACAGGAGATTTGAGTCGTTGATCCAGTGGGATCAAGGCCATCCATCGAGTTCAGGAGCTCAGGATTCGTTGTATTGGGGAGCAAGGTTGAGCCTTGTATTTCAAAACCCCGATATGCAAAATCAGGGTTAGATATGAGCCGTTGATTAACGTGCTCTGTGAACCATTGATCAGGGCACATACATTTAGGGAAATTTGGCATAGGAGAAAAGGCACACACATCATTTTCGAATCCTCAAAAAGGAGAACGCCAACAAGAATCCAGGGCTGTCGGTTTGTGGCAGATCTAGACCATTGGATCTAGGTCATCAACTTTCGGGAGTTGGGAGTTTTGAAAGCAAAGGGGAAGAACTATTCATAGATTTCTAGATTTGTGAAATCCCAGGAGAAATTTAAAGGTTGGGACCCAATTCTCAGCAGAGGGTCACGTCAATTTCATTGAAGGGGGGGCTAGCCTTTGATAGGCCCTAATCGGGTTTCGGGATTCCAAAAGTGGAGGTGTTGAGTTGCTTCACCTCAACATCCCTGAAACTGTGAAGTGGGAAGTGTCGAAAGAGTTGGGCCCCCAGTCATATCACATGATTTTATTGGGAGAGGACCTATGCCTAACATCTCTTTGTTCAGGTGGGGTTCTATTGAAGGACCGTGGGTTATTTGTTGCAAGGGTTCCAACAAGGACCTGAGGGCTACTTTGGCTCAAGGAGAACAAGAGCTCCGTGACTGGGAGGTCAGCCGGACCCCTCGAGGTAGGGGGTCCACATCACATGGTATCAGAGCCTGCAATATTTGTTTCTGTAGGTGAGAGAAGATAGAAGGAAAGGTGTGATTTAAATTCTGTGAGGAAAAAAATTGAACAATGCTGCCCAGAAGACGTCATGATAGACCAATGCCCGATCCATCTGTAGAGAGGGAGATGAGAGAACTCTATGCTCGATTGGATGCTATGGAGACAACACTGAGACATATAGTTGATGCTGGAGATGTCAGTGAGGCTGAAAGCAAAAATTAGGCTAGAGCTGAAGAAGATGTTGCAGTTGAGGATGTTGCAGAAGAACATCTATTTAGAGCTATTGCAAGAATAGGTGCTAGGGAAAAGATGGATAGTTCGATGTATGAAGGAAACTTAGATGTTGAGGAGCTGCTAGATTGGTTTAGAGCTCTGGACAAATACTTCGAATTTGAATATATTGAAGAGGATGAGAAAGTTAAACATGCTATCACTAGACTTAAAGGGCATTCAACACTATGGTGGGATGAACTGTAGGTTGACAGGCGTTGCAAGGGCAAGCAAAAAATCAAAAGCTGGGATAGAATGGTTGCAAAGATGAAAGCCAAATTTATACCCAGAGATTACCAAATCAATCTGTTTCAAAGAATGCAAAATTTGAGACATAAGGGGATGACAGTGAAGGAATACATTGAAGATTTCTATAGGATAAACATTAGAGGAGGTCATTGTGAAAGTGATGATGAGAAGGTTGTCGGATACATGAATGGTATGAGATATGACATTCAGGATGACATGATTATGATGATGATTAGAAATGTGGAAGATACTTATCATATTGCTCTAAAGGCTAAAGAAAAGTTGGCCTGAAAGCAAGGTCAAAGGGGTAGAGGTAGAAGTCAGAGAAGAGGCAAAGTAATTTCCCAAGACCGAGTACAAAAGCCTAAAGATGAAGAAAATAAACCTTATACTCACCTTGTAAGAGGAGGAAGCTCACAAGGAAGACAATATGCCAATAGGAACACTTTTCCGTGAGCAAGAGGAAGAGGAAGAGGTAGAGGAGGTGAGGTAAAGTGTTTTGTCTATGAAAAAATTAGACACAAGTATTTTGAATGCCCCGATAGAAAAAGAGATGGAGGCGAAGCTCACATTTCAAAAGCACAAGGGAGAAATGTTGAGGTAGAATATGCAGAAGGTGGAAGGTCACTAATGATGAGGAAAATTCTCTTAAAGCCAGAGAAAGAGATAGAAAATCCAGTCCAGAGGAACAATATATTTAGGACTGCTTGCAAGACCAAGGACATGGTATGCAAGGTAATAGTGGACAGTGGAAGCACAAATAATTTAGTATCCACAAAAATGGTGGAGAATCTGGAATTGGAGATAGTTGCACATCCAAGCCCATACAAAGTCTCGTGGCTACAAAAGGGACATCAGGTAATTGTCACTAAACAATGTTTAGTTGAATTTAAGATAGGGGGATATAAGGATGAAATTTTATGTGATGTTATTCCCATGGATGTCTATCATCTTTTGTTGGGGAGACTGTGGAAATATGATAGGAATGTTGTTCATGATGGGAGGAAGAACACTTACACTTTGGAAAAGAATGGTAGGACGCATATGTTGCTGCCAATTAAAGACAAGGAGGTAAAAACAAAGACGAGAAATACTATACTTCTCATGAGTGGGAAGGAACTTCTTGATGAAGTCAAGAAAGATGAAAAAATGAAGTTTGCTGTGGTGAGAAAGACTAGAGTCATCTTAACCAGTACCAATATAGATGGCCTACCTGAGGAAATTCAGGAACTGCTGGAGAATTTCGCTAATATAGTGGTGGACGAATTACCTTGTTCGTTGCCTCCCATCAGGAGAAAGTTTACCAAAAAAAGCACCGTAAATATTGATGTCGCAGGAGAATGAAGAGGTCAAAAAGCAAGTTCAAGATTTGATAGATAAAGGGTTGATTAGATAAAGCTTGAGTCCATGCGCTGTACCTACAGTGCTAAGCCTGAAGAAATATGGTGGATGAAGAATGTGTATAGAATCAAGAGCTATAAATAAGATTACCATAAGGTATATATTTCCTTTACCCAAAATGGATGACTTAATGGATTGCTTGAGTGGAGAATTTTTTTTTTTCAAAAATTGACTTGAAAAGCGATTATCATTAGATTAGAATGAGGGAAGGTGATGAATGGAAGATAACATTCAAAACAAATGAAGGACTGTATGAATGGCTTGTCATGCCATTTAGTTTGACGAATGCACCCAGTACTTTTATGAGATTGATGAATGTTGGCATAGGGGCAGACCCAGGGTTCAACGCTCAAGAGTGCACCAACAAAGCCCTAACTACCGACCCTTTCGACAACACCTGTGAAGCAGATGAAGTCTCACCCAAGGTAGAGGCAAGGGTGGTTGCAAGAATCAGGTGTTTGCAACCTTAGCTAGGAATCAAATTTTTGATTATATCATTTACAGATCACTTAGCATCAATCATTCGTCCATATTTAACCCTTATTATACTTCGCAGACATCACAGAGCATCACGATGTACACTCAGATCTACAATATTTCAACACTTAACCATAGTAACTCAGATTAGATCCAATAGATCAACACTAAGCATCCTCATACACATCAGATCTAACAATCAGATATATCTAAGAAGCATAGAGAATAAGTGGATATATCAAAGCACATAACATAAGCAAAAACACATTGAATCAAAGCACAGAGCATAACACACAGATTTACGTGGTTCACCCCCCACCCTGGGGCTACGTCCACAAGATATTCTTCTTTATTATCGTCTTCAATCTGTTACAAGCACATAGCGTCCAAAACCCTTCTTCGCATAGGACAGAATATCTGCGCAGCTTGCTAGATCCTTCTTCCTTGCGTTACAACTCTTAGTTTCCTATAGAAACCTCACATTAACTTGCACTTAGCCTTGTGAGCCTTACACAGTTCGCATGGAGCACTTATTCAACATCACATAGATGCACTACCAATTGCACTAAGAAATCACATCTACTTCACATCTACTTCTTACATTGCCTATCCTTCTATTTATACATTACAAAAGTGGGAATAAGTGTGGGTAAACCCACGGGCTGACATCCCTTTCTCATTACATTAACCCAAAACCCTAAAAGGGCCCAAAAGTGGATTGAGATCTTGTGATCTCTGCTTCACCTGGTGCTCTATCTTTGATAGTCTGTCAAAGTCCAAAAATGGTCAAATATGACCAAGTGTTCCTCAAAACTTGGTCAAGGGCCAACAAGCCCCCAACACTCACCTGTGACTCGTCCCGAGTCACTCTAGTCTGATCAATTCTTCCTTGAATGCCTCGAGCTTGGCTTGAGCTACTTCGACCTGTTGCAGTGCGATTACCTCTTGCTCAGTGAACTCCTGGATCACTGCATCATTTATTGGCCCTTCCAAGCATTGTTCTGTGGTGATGATAACCTGTTCAAGCTCATTTCCCTGGCTTTCAACTTCAGTGAACAGTTGGCATGCCTTTTCTTGGATTGGTCAAAGTCATTGGGAGACTTCCATCACTTTACTTTGCAGCGTGTGTACCTTTTGTTTGGTGATGCGTTGTTCTACAAAACTCTTCATTCTTTCGACTAGGGTCAAGGCCTTTAGCTGTGCCTGTAGAATATCTGCGTGCTGCTTTGCTTGTTGGAGCTGTGCCTCCAATGCCTGCAACTCTGGATTCTTTGTGAGGTTATCATAAGTCTGGTAGCTTCTAGCACTCAACTTCTTGCATTCCAAGGCAAAGGTTTTTAATCGGCCAACTGTACTACGGGCAGTTGCCTCCATTAGATCTCTTATTTCTTAAGGAGTCTCGGACGCGGTACAAAGTTCCAGATCTACAATGCCCTACTGAAGTTGTTGGATTACTTCTTCAAGTTGTGCCACCTGCTGTGGGACACGTTCTTCAATCTTCACTTCTATGACCGTCACAAAGCAAAGTGCTTTATGAACCCTTTCCTGCACTTCAAGTTGCTCTACTAGCAATTGGTACTTGCTCTACTGTAACTATGCTTTTTCCTCATCCCACTTCACTTGCAGGGAAAATTTTTCCTGTTCTTCCTTACTCTTTTGTTCTACAAGTGCGCTCTATACTTGTGGTCAAAGCCTGGGTGGCTTGCGCTGTGTCTTCTTGAGCTCGTCGAAGGCGAGCTTCAACTTTATCGACGATCTGGTGTAATTGGGTGGGCTCATCGCTTGTTCTTGCTGTTCCAATTGTCAAGGGTATAGTAGAAACTACTCGGATGGACTGGAGTGCCTGCTATACTTCTTGAAGTTCACCCTTTATCCAGATGAATACCTCCTCCTGCTTCGCTTCTTGCTTTTATGTGATCTCTAGTGAAGCATCATTCAGCACAACGATTAAGAAGTCGAAGTCATCCGGTGTGAGGGTAGTCTTAAATGTAGTCCAGGTGGCCTTAGTTTTATTTTGGGATGAGGGATTTGGTGGGGTAATCTTCCTTTTCTTAGAGGGATCCTCCTCCTCTCTAGGTGGAGTAACCTCGCCTTTGTTTTTCTCAACTTCTGTGCCACCTAGTTCTTCACCATCACCTCCCTGTGCAGGTGAGATTGAAGTAGTCTTCATGGATGTGCTATGGACATCTTGAACTTCATCATCCTTCTTAGTCTTTCTTGGTCCAGGTGTATCTAGGATAGCTTCAGGGCTTTCCAAGTCAGACATTTCTATGGGGTCCACTGCAACAAGGAGGTCTGTCGACCATTCCTTGGTAATCTGCTCCAAGTCTTCTTCTGTCAACTTGTAGTACGACTGGAGCTGCTGTTTGTGCTCATCAGCGCACACTGTGATATACGTGAAGTGGTGGTCCATGCTAAATTTTATCAAAGGTATAAACCTATGAAGTGTGTTTAGGGTGAGGCGTGGTATAGACTGGATTGCATTCTTCAATTGGTTGTAATAGGCGTGGAAGACGACATTGGACTGCCACTACTTGTTCATGTCGCTGGAGTGCCAAAGCGTATAGAACTTCACGGCCAGTGGTTCAAAGGGTTCGATCTTCAGAAAAGTGGCACCTTCTGGTAGCTCCCAGGCAATGAAAGTGATTAGTATGAGAAACCAACTAAAGTGGAACTTGTACCCTTGGTCTTGCGCTTCTCTGCAATCAAGCTCTAGCTGGTTTACAAGGTACCGCACTTAGTTCATCTGTAGTCCCTCGACACACTTCCCTGTGAGGTCAACTATGAATCCAGTAACTTGTGTTGGTCTGTTCTTGCGAACTAGCTTGCCTGCGATCAATTGATAGGAAAGGTGCACTGCGCCACTCTAGATAGAGGCTACCTTGTAGCCTCATGTGCCTTTCTCAACATCACCATAAGTTTCTTTTATCCTTTGCGCTAGTGCTCAGTCTGAGGTCTTTATAGGGTAAAAATCCTATGGGTCAGGGCCTTTCATACTAAGGCCCGTGATCCAATTGATCAAGGTCATATCCATAGTGATGAAGTGGTCCAACCATAAGTATCCTCCATGGTAGCAGGACAACAACAACTTGACGCATGCATTGACTTCCTGGTGTTTGCCGAAGTGTGGGATCTTCATTACATTAAACAGTGTGCACTGCATGAGGTTCTGGGTCCATGACTGCGGGACAATCTTAGAATTCTTGCCTTTGGTCCTGGTTAAGTACTTATGTGGGGCTAACATGCTATAAACTTTATGATCTCCAAGGTTAAAATCACTAAATTTCAGTGCTGCGAGCTTATCTAGGTCAACACGAACTGTGCACACCCCTTTTGGAAGGTACGTGGTGATCAAAGTGTACTCGAAGTCTCAAGGTATACTATCACAGTTGATAATACCACTTAGAGGTGGTAAGTAAGTAGGTAGAATGCATGGGATAAGATTGGCATTTGCGATGTCATCCCTGTGCTTGGTCCGTTTCTCATCGGTAGGCCGGGATGGACCGATGCGAGCAGTGGAAGGGGAGGCCTGGGGTCCTCTCGTTGATGATGCTTGGACTCCTATAGATAATCCTCACTCCGACATGACTCTCTCAGTCATTAAGTCAATCAAAACTTCTTCAACTACTTTCTCAGTAGCGCTGAGCTCGTTCGACATACAAGCTTGGTTCAACTAGCTCGGGTGCGAAATGAATTCAGAGACTACAGTGAATAGTATGGGAACAAGGCAATGATCACAGGGTGAAGTAATCTCAGGTTTTGGGCTCAAATTATCACTTAGAAAAAATTATTCTCAGTGCATGGTGCGACGGACTAAGTAGGGAAGCTTAGAAACGGTTTGCTTGCAACAGGTACGAGGCTGCATTAACTTATGTTCTGTCCATTATGGCACGGTCTAACGGTCTAGTGGCGAGCCATAAATTCTTTCCGACCCGTTCAGAGCGACAGTCAAACAATTATATTGGCTTCCAACGACTATATTACTTCACCTTGACGAAGTGGCATATGTTGCTGTTCTGATATCCCGACGAAGCTCCAATTCTGCAAAGTGTCTTGTTGCGAGGTACCCTCTGGGATCTTCTCTAATTTTTCAATCTTAGCCTTCTTCTTACTTAGCTTTCTAGCCTTCTTTCTAGTGAGATTCATCTTGGTGACTCTCTTCTCATTTTGATTCTTATTTTCCTTGGACATAGTCACTTCGTGCTGGTGAGATTCTCTCCTAGGGTTTAGGTATATCACTTCTTCTTTGTTTGGGGTAGAAATTTCAGCCTTTTGTGTAGCTTTGGTCTCGACATTTGGGCTTCTAGTGTTAGATGGCTTCAAGTAGTTCTGCTGTTCTTCTATTAACTGTGCAATCCTTTTAGTCATGAAATCTTTTAACTCTTGTCTATGCTATTCTAAAACCTCTTCTTCTTCCTTATTTCTGGCTTGATCTCTTTCAATCCAAGGTTTTCCAAGTAGCATAGTAAACGGGGCATTGTCCTCAACGAATTTGATAATCTCAAAGTCTTATTTTGTCAAAGTTCCATTGACTATCATAGGTATCTGAGAAAGTTTTCCACATAACATAATCAATTTTCCTCTGAATAGTCTTATTCCTCCCAATGAAGGAATCATGGCAGGCTTCCCTATAGCTTCCCAAGTTCTTTTTGGCATAATGTTCACTGGTGTTTCTTCATCAAGAATACAATCAATGTCGAAGTCCCCTATTCTTGCTTCGACTTGCTCCTTTTATTTGAAGATCTCTGGTAATTGGAAATCTTTATGTTCCTTCAGGGTTTCTTTCATTTGTATTAATACTTTCTTCGATTCTTGCTGGGGTTATTCTATAATCTTAGCCTCTTGATCTCCTTCAGGGTTTGTTTTCTCCATATTCAACTTTTCAAGTCTAGCAATCATTCTAGGGCAATCTAGTACTTCATGGTCCATAGCCTTACAATAGAGGCAACTAGGTTTTCTCCTAGGGCATTCCTTAGCAAGATGTCCTGGTCTTTTGCAACTGTAACAAAGAGTTAATCCTCTCTTTCTCTTCAATGATCCCCAACTCTTCTTGTACTACGCGCTAGGATCATAATGGCAAGCCTGCAAAAATTTATTTCTAGGATCCTGCATCCATTTGTTAGTCCAAACATTCTTTCTATGCATGGGTATAACATATATATCATTATACTTATCATATCTATTCATATCAAACTTTCTTTCATCTATTAATGCCCTAGTTTTTAAGCTAGGACATAATCTATCAAACATACCTAGATCCATGCTCGAGAAATAGAAAAATTCACTTATCTTACTTCTACAAAGCACAAAGCTTCCAGATCTAAGAAATTTTGACTATTCTTACCTTTAATAGAGCACAAAGCTTACAGATCTTACCTCTTTTCTGCAGATCTGACCTCTTTCTTCCAGAAATTTCCACTTTTACTTTTCTTAGAGCACATAAAATTCAGATATAACTTCTTTTCTTCGAATCCAATCTTTATTTCTTTAGATCTGACCTTATTCTTGGCACAAATCTTCACAAGTCGAGTAAAAATCTGCACACTAGGGCAACAGATCTACGCACAGATCTTTCTTTTGCACAAAGTTTCTTCTTCCTTGGTTCCCAACAAGCACAGTTTCAAGTCCTGGCAACAGAACCATTTTTTGGCACAGGGGCAGACCCAGGGTTCAACGCTCAAGAGCGCACCAACAAATCCCTAACTACCTACCCTTTCGCCAACACCTGCAAAGCAGATGAAGTCTCACCTGAGGTAGAGGCAGGGGTGGTTGCAAGACTCAGGTGTTTGCAACCTTAACTGGGACACAAATATGTGATTTTATCATTTACAGAGCACTTAGAATCGATCATTCATTAATATTTAACCCTTATTATACTTCACAGACAACACACAACATCATGATGTACACTCAGATATACAGTATTTAAGCACTTAACCATAGTAACCCATATAAGATCTAGTAGATCAACACTAAGCATCCTCATACACATCAGATCTAACAATCATATATATCTAAGAAGCACAAAGCATAAGTGGATATATCAAAGCACATAGCATAAGCAAAAACACATTGAATCAAAGCACATAACATAACACAAAAGTTTACGTGGTTCACCCCCCACCTTGGGGCTACGTCCACAAGATCTTCTTCTTTATTATCATCTTCAATTTGTTACAAGTAGAAAACCTCCAAAACCCTTCTTCGCATAGGACAAAAGGTCTGCCCATCTTGCTAGATCCTTCTTCCTTGCGTTACAACACTTAGCTTCCTATAACAACCTCATAGTAACTTGAAATTAGTCTTGCAAGCCTTACAAATTTCACATGAAGCACTTATTCAACATCACATAGATGCACTACCAATTGCACTAAGCAATCACATCTACTTCACATCTACTTCACATTTACTTCACATATACTTCTTACATTGCCTATCCTTCTATTTATACATTATAAAAGTGGTCCTAAGCGTGGGTAAACCCATAGGCCGACATCCCTTTCCCATTACATTAACCCAAAACCCTAAAAGGGCCTAAAAGTGGACCAAGATCCCATGATCTCTGCTTCGCCTAGCACTCCATCTTTGACAGGCTGTCGAAGTCCAAAAATGGTCAAATATGACCAAGTGTTCCTCAAAACTAGGTCAAGGGCCAACAATGAACGAAGTCTTGAAAGATTTCACTGGGAAATTTGTAATCGTGTATCTTGATGATATACTGATCTTCAATAAGATTGAAGGAGAACATATGAAGCACTTAGATGTAGTAATGAGGAGGTTACAACAAGAGTAATTGTTGATAAATCTGAAAAAGTCATCTTTCATGAAGACATAGCTCATATACTTAGGTTTTGTGATCTTTGCGAATGAGTTAAAGATGGATCCGAAAAAGGTAAGAGCAACCAAAGATTGGCCATCGCCAAGGAGTACCTTTGAGTTCAGAAGCTTCCATGGATTAGCTAGATTTTACAGGAAGTTTATGAGGAATTTCAGTGGGATATGTGCACCAATGATGGACATAGTTAAGAAAAGACACAAATATTTTCATTGGAAAGAGGAAGCATAGAAAAGTTTCAGGTTGCTGAAAGAGAGAATAAATGGATAGGCAGTTTTGGTTCTGCCAGAATTTAGCAAAATGTTTCAGGTAAGATGTGACATGAGTGGATTTGCGATTGGAGCGGTATTAAGTCAAGAAAACAAGCCAATTGCATACTTCAATGAGAAGCTGAACGAGACCAAGACGAAATATTCCACTTATGATAAAGAGTTCTATGTAGTCATACATGCGTTGAAGAAGTTGAGGCATTACTTGGTTCCAAAGGATTTTGTTTTGTATAGAGATAACCATGCTTTACAATTCATAAATCGACATGAGAAATTAAACACGAAGCATGCAAAATGGGTTGAATATATGCATAATTTTACTTTTGTTATAAAGCATATTTTTGTAACTGCTAACCAAGTTGCTGACGCATTGAGAAGGAAATGTTTGATTCTACATGAGTTAAGAGTGAAAACTTTAGGTTTTGACAATCTCAAGGAGATGTACAGAGATGATTTAGATTTTAGAGAAGCCTATGAAGCATGTGAGAATCTATTTCTCAGAGACAGAAGCCAATGGATTGAATACTTGATTCAGGATGGACTGTTGTTTAGGGGAAACCAGTTGTGTATACCGAACTTCTCTATGAGAGAGAACCTCTTGAAGGAAAAAAATATTGGGGGATTGGATGGTCATTTCGGCCATGATAAGACTTTTGCACAATTGAATGGCTCATACTATTGGCCAGGGATGCGGACGGATGTCAATAAATTGATGAACAAATGCAAAATTTGTCAGCATGCAAACGGGAAAAGACATAATACAAGGTTTTATCAACTGTTTCCAGTACCAGAGAGGCCATGGGATGCAGTAAGTATGGATTTTGTGTTAGGAACGTCGAGGAAACATAGAGGTTGTGACTCCATATTTGTGGTAGTCAATAGATTTTCAAAAATGGCACATTTCATACCATGTCAAAAAACCAGTGATGCAACTCACATTGCAAATCTATTTTTCAAAGAAGTTGTTAGACTTCACGGCTTACCCAAGAGTATCATTTTAGATCGAGATACCAAATTTGTTGGTCGTTTCTAGAGGACCTTATGGAAGAAATTGGGGACAAATTTATCTTTTAG
>JZKD02S1000157.1:141746-158524 GCA_000966675.3 Picea glauca
TTGCTTGATGACACATGAAGAAATATTAATAATTGTTAAGAAGGTATAAAATTGTTTAATCTTATAAACAACTGATTCACCCCCCCCTCTCAGTTGTATTAGTATTTCCAACACCAACAAACCTGTTCAGTATCCCGACGGGTTTACAAGCACTTCCCACAACTCTCTGAAAATTTATTTAGTTTTTTAAAGATATTTAATAGAGCAGGGTGACGCTGAAAATTCTAGTTTTTTAACACATCTTAGTATGTCACAGACCTTGAAGAAATTTCATAGCAGGGAGACATCTTTGAGTTGTTCTCTTAAGGATCAAGGACATCGTAAAAATAATTTTTTATGGATGATCGTGAATACCTTCAGTTGCAGATTGAAATCAAGAAACGCTTTTCAAACAACAAGTTATCTTCAACATGGATGCAAACTTAGAGAAATACCACAATTGATGTTTAAACAACTTTCAACAGTCATTTTGGAGGGGAAAATTTTCTGTTCTCTTCATCTAAGCTAGCCCGTGATGTAGGCATGTGTGTTTAAAAAAGAAAGACCGATAAGCATAAAGAAAAAAAATCAAAACAAACCAGCAAAGAAAAACAAATAGCTAACAAAACAGAAAATATTTACACAGTGTGCATGGGAGTGTCATCAGGCAAAGTACCTTTTTAGATCTTGGCCATTCACCGGAAAGGTGTCTGGCTGTCCCTCTAAATTATGTAATCGGAAGGAACTGAGACACAATTTCTCAGCAATTAAAAATGGTCCTAACCACAAGTTCTAAAACTTAGTATGCTCTCCTTTTCTCTCATGAGGTTTGTCCCGTTTTAGGACAAGGTCACCTACCTCAAAATTTCTGTCAGAGGCAGA
Organism: Picea glauca; assembly: GCA_000966675.3. Classification (NCBI taxonomy): domain Eukaryota; kingdom Viridiplantae; phylum Streptophyta; class Pinopsida; order Pinales; family Pinaceae; genus Picea; species Picea glauca. The sequence continues at coordinate 142,608 of JZKD02S1000157.1, forward strand.
ATTGGAATCAAACCAGGTTTTAACAATGAGTTGATGTTGATCCAATTTCCGTTTTTCTTGAGCCCTCACTTCTTCTAATTTTAACAAAGCGTTAAATCGACTCTCCAAAGGGGGACAATATTCTTCCTGTACTTTCTATGATAAATGCAGAGATGGAAGAAGGACATGTGGTGGAAGAATCGCCTCCCTACTGTAAATGAGAAAGAAAGGTGAGTTACCCACAACAATTTTAGGAGTTACTCTATCAGCCCAGATTGCATTTAACAATGCGTTATGCCAATTTTTATGGTTTTCAGAGACCGTTCTCTTGATAATTTTGATCAGATTTTATTAGTTGATTTTGCCAAACCGTTGCCTTGGGGGTAATAGCTGGTAGATTACTTTAATTTAATTCCTTTTTCTAGAGAGAAATCACTCATTTCAAGAGGCGAAAAATAAGGAGCATTATCAAATACCAGGCATTCAAGGATACCAAAATGAGTAATAATATTTGAATTCAAGAAGGATATTACCTGGTTGGTATTTACAACTTTTAATGGGGCAGCCTCGGACCACCTGGTGAAGTAATCTGTGGTTTTTATGATATATTTATGTTGTTGCGAGGATGGTAGATTGATTGGGCCTATGATATCCAGAGCCCACGGCTGAAAAGGGGAGTCTACCGAAACTGGTTGCAAAGGGAAAGTTGGTTTCTATATCCGTCCGGATGTTTTTTGACAAATCACACACTTGCGACATAAAGCATGAGATTCTTTAAAAAGGGTAGGCCAGTAATAACCTGCTCTTAATAATTTATGGGCAGTGGTGTCCCCACCGAAATGCTCACCTGCTTCCCCTGCATGTAATTCCAATAAGACTTTTTCGGCTTCATCTTTCTCAAGACATCGCATTAGTACTCCATCAAAATTTTGATGAAACAAAATACCATTAATCAGCTGAAAAGAAGTAGATTTTAATCTTAGTGCTCTCCTTTTTGTGGGATCAAGGTGACGGGGAGCTGATCCATGTATAAGACAAAATTTTATGTCATCGTACTAGGGACTAACATGATTTTGCGCACAACATATTTGATTTTGATAGTGTTGTCCTGGATTTAACATATCATTTTCCTCTTGCTGTCCTACAGCTGAATCAATGACCAATTTGCATAAACCTTGGCCTCTTACAATTTGTGATGGGGTGATTTGTATGTCATATTCTTGTAAGGATGTGACCCAGTTCGCCCTTTTTTCGCCTAGTTCTTTCTGTACTAACAAATTTCTGATAGCTAGGTAAGGGACAAAGATTTTGTCCTAGATTTCAACAGATAAGATCGGAAGTGATTTACTTCTTTGAAAACAGCATAGGCTTGCTGATATACTATTGGGTAATTAAGTTCTGCCCCCTTGAAGGTTGAACTCATAAAGGCGATTGGGACCTCGTTGTTTTCAGCATTCTTTTGAGTTAGGAAAATAGCGTAAGATCGGTCAGAGGAAAACGTGTAGAGGGTGAAGTCTTGCGAAAAGTCAGGGCTCATTAGAGAAGGAGAGTCTATTTGGCCTTTTTTATTGAATCAAAAGCTTGGCTTTCTAAAGGTCCCCAATGGTACTATACATCCTTTTTTATTAAGTTTTGGAATGGTCTCACCATTTCTGAAAAGCTAGGGATGAATCTCCTGACAAAGTTTATCTGACCTAAGAAAGGTTGCATGGACCTTTTTGACGAGGGAGGGGGTAGTTTCGAAATGACTTGAGTTCTTTCAGGGTCAATAATCATCCCTTCGCTCGATACAATGAATTTGAGGAGCTTACCTTGTTCTACTGCGAAGATAGATTTTTTAGGATTCAAAGAAATGTCGTACTTACGACATCACTGTAGAACGAATCTTAAATGAGCTAGATGATCTTCTTTAGTTTTCGAGAAGATAGTGACATCATCTACATAAAATACTACAGATTGATTGATTAAGCCTTGGAAAGCGATGTCCATTGATCTCTGGAAAGTGGCACCGACGTTTATGAGTCCAAAGGGCATCTTTCTATAAGCGTAGGTCCCCCATGGAGTACGGAAAGTAGTTTTGAGTTGGTCTGAGGGAGACATAAGGACTTGGTTGTACCCTAAAAAACCATCCAACAAGGATAATCTTTTCAGAACCAGATACCTGTTGAAGGATCTGTTCCATGGGAGGGACAGGGTAGTTGTCATTATCAGACGGTCAATTAAGATTTCGAAAATCGACACATAGTCAGATTTCACCACTCTTCTTTCTGACAGGGACAAGATTAGAGACCCATTTTGTGTGCCTAAATGGGAAAATTATCTTAGCGTTCAGGAGTTTGTTTAATTCCTTCTTGACCGTTGGTTCGATTTTTGGGTGCATTTTTCTTAACTTTTGTTAAAAAGGTTTGGTTTGGGGTTTCATGGGAATAACATGTTGTATGATGTTAGGATCAAAGGTTTTTAGGTCATCGTACGTCCAAGAAAAAACATCTTTGAATTCCTTAAACAAATTAATAAATGCTACTTTTTCTTGCTCAGAACACCCCAACACTAAATTAATGCACTGTGGATTGTCTTTAGTTCCCAAATTTACTTTTTCATGCATCACGGAGGAACTATTTGTTTTACAGTTCACAGATTTTCTGAACTTGTCATGAAGATCATAAAAATTTTCTAATCTAACCACAGATTTTAGGATAGAGTTTACCATGTCTGATGAAGATTCTGGAGATCTCGGATCTGGTATTACCTTAAAGTCACGAAGATTTTCATCATGGGTACCTTCGTCAATCACTGCGCCCTAGAAAGTTTCTTCCATATGAAGAAAAAATATAATCTGTTGATCGTCATCAAAGACTCTCCAATTCGTGATGTTGTTTGGGACGGACGGTCTGAACAACAGTTCGACGAAAAATGCATTCGGAGATAAGCCTTCTGCAGGAAAAAGTTTTGAAGCGACATTAGCTAACAAATCAGCTTCCGAATTATTCAATCTAGGAATAGAATTTATGTTAAATGCAGAAAACCTGTTCATCAAATTCCATACCTCAGTTTGATAGATTTTAAGGTGCAGAGATAAATAGTGGATATAATTTTTTACGTGTCTAACCATGATTTCCGAATCACCAAAGATAGTCAAATTTTGAATGTTTAGATCTAATGCTTTCTTGAGGCCTTGCAGGAGTGCCTCATATTCGACTGTATTGTTTGTACATTCGAATTCTAATCGGCAAGCAATCAGAGTCTTGTTACCTGCTGGATCGATGAGCACGCACCCTGCACCAACTCCTTCCTTAGATTTTGACCCATCAAAGTAAAGAGACCATATTTTATTTTCGTCGGGTGCATGTGACCACTGAGAGAAGGTTGTTGACTGCGTGCATGTCATAACGTCAGATTGTTGTTCCAGATCAGTGATGGTAGAAGTTTCAGCCATGAAATTGCCGAAAAAAGTATCCATCCCCTGTATTTCAGGCGAATTGGCAGAAGGAGTGAATGGTTCATTGGGATCATTTAAATTAGTCATCGTGAACTTCAGATAGCGTTCATGATTTACCTTGATTCTGTTAGGCTTTCCATTCTCGGGCAGCCACAAGTGAGACCAATCCGTCACAAAATAGTCGTGTAATTGTTCCGACCAATCTCTACTTAAAAACAAACCATATACTTCTGGAATATCTACAACAATAATATCAATCACTTGATGAACTTTAGGATTAGACGACAATCTTATAAGCACATTCTTTAATTCGCCTATCACTTTAACACTAGTTCGATCAAGCTGGATAATTTTCAAGCTGGATGGTTGAACTTCAGCATTAGTCTTTTGACAGACAGACCAAGGCATTACATTAGATGATGCACCTGAATCTACCATACAGTTATGTACATTCCTATTGAAAATTTCAAAAGTCAAAAAAAATGGAGGGACATTTCTGCGAGTACTAACAGTAGAAGTTTGCTATTTTTTAATCCCAGCCTCTGAAACTGGTTTATCTACATTCGTTACATTATATACAGGAAGGTCTCTTTTATCATGAGGCTCGGATGTAGTTTTGGTGGAGGCCTTCTGAGGAATTTTGGGGCTGTTTTTAACACCTTTGTTACTGCTTGGATTGCTATTTTTGCTGTTCTCAGCAATATTCTGCAGCATTTTTTGCAGAAGAAAAGGGAATTTTAATAATTCGTAAATAGAAATATTAGCCCTAAGATTTTTTAGATCTTCAATTAAATCATAATCTAAACTTGGGTTTACTGAATTCTGTTTAGTCTTAATTGATTTAGACTGTTTTTTAGGCAAAGTCGTCGTAATTTCGGAAGAAGGCTTATTTGTTGTCTTCCTCCTAGTATTGTAAGGATGCACTGTTTTGAAATTAGCTTGAAAAATGCTATCTGAAAAATGTCCGAAAATATTCAGAGAGGATTCATCTTCTTCTACTGTCTCTTGTTTAGCTACTTCTTCAGGAATCTTGGGAGGAATCAAGTTATCGTGTGCTTCTAGGATCGTTTGAATAACAAATTGTAGGCTTTCTAGATTTAGGCCTTTAGTATTTGAATTAGGTCGGTTAGTGGGAAAAGGCTTCCTAAAAGGGGGTTTGTAGGGCCCTTTTCTCGAAGAAGCTTCTTTAGCTGACCTTTTCAAATCTATAACTTGATTGGACAATTTCTGAACGACTTTCTGTAAGTTTTCTAAATCCGAACTCTCAGGTTGAGCCTTGTTTTGGGAAGGTCTAGAAAGGATTTCAATTTTCTTTTTGGAAGATGAACTAGTCTCTATCTCATTGCTAGTAGTGTCTTTTAAACTGAGAATGTCTTTCTCAATCTGAATGGCCTCTTTGAAGGCTTCTAACAACGTGGCTTTCTTGGATCTCTTTACCCAAATGGTTGTGTTTTGATGTAATTCTTTCGTGTAGTATGCGACAATAAGATTCTCGACAGGTATCAAATTTGTGGGGATTCAATTCTTTAGTGTCAAGAACCTTTATTAAAGTCTTTGATCTTTTCTTTGGGGTTCATTTTTAGACCAGAAATCTCCATGACTAGAACTTCAGGAGACTTGTCATCTCCAAACTTCTCAAGGAAACGAGATTCAAATTTCTCCCATGACATGATGGTGTGGGGATGTTGGGAAAAGTACCAGGTAGAGGCATTGCCTTCAAAGGTGTAGGGAAACAATCTACAGACTACTTCTTCATTCTCAACACTATGGAGTCTAATGGCTAACAAAAACTTTTTGATGTGATATTCAATGATCTGTTTGGAGTCTGGGTCAAACTTATGGAGCCATTTCTCTGGGTGTTTGGGCAAAGGATGATGAGGCCCAGGTATGGCCACTGTATCTTGGTCAAGCCAGGGTCTGGCGGGATTGTTCGCATTGGCCATAGGTGTGGGTGGTGTCGAAGGTTGGGATGAGGAACTGCCTTCATCAGAGGATTCTTCTCCAGAAGAAGAAGGAGATGAAGGGGGTGGTGATGGTGGAATACTAGATCCTCCTGCTGCAGGAGTGAGGATTGGATTTGTAGGGTTTAAGGTAAGGTCAATACCTCCAAGTTGTTCTCTAATATCAGAGAAGTCTAATGGTTGATTCAAAGTTCGGTTTGGTTGTCTTATACAGGCTAAGGCACTGTGCGTTCTTATGAGAGATTGACGAACAATCTCTTGTATATGACCACCCGAAGAATTTGGAGTTGTTGGTTCAACCGTGATTCGTAGATCATCTTTTGATGTGGTTATTGTTTGAGGGACAATGTTTTCATCTGAAAGACTTCTAGTTACTATAGGTGAGTGGGTAGGTGGGGGAGGAGTCTTATGACCTCCTCGTGCCATTAATAGTTTTCAGGCCCTCCTTCTAGCGCCATTTGTTGACAGGTGAAATTGACCGCTCGTCAACTAGAGGAGTGAATCCGATCCGGGGTTGTCTAATTAACCCAAGCCGTTTGGATTAATTCACTCCGACGGGTTTAGCGGCTCCATTGGCCGATCTAAGTCCTAAAGAAAATGAAAAATATAACTAAAGAAAATACAATAACTTAATAAATAACACTCCCTGAAAAATATATATACATCTAATATTTATCTGCAGTCTAACTAATTAATACTTATAAAATAAATCTACTTATCATATGCACAATATATACAAATAATTATATTTCTAATATATATGTAATATGTACAAGCTACAAATTTTAATCTAAATCCGTGAAAATCGAATGTAATTGATTTTTTAAACAACATGAAAGCTGTTATCTAATCTTTTTGATTTGTTTTCTTATGTGTTTATATTTAATAAATCGAATATCAAACTGTCTAATTTAATAAAAGAAATAACAGATGGTAAAAATTGTTTTAACTACAGGGAACTTCTATATCTATTATACTAATGAAATCAAATAACAATGTTGACCTGTTATCACATCCAATATCTGTTCAATGCATAGCATCCAATCACCTCATCTGATGAGGCAAACCTGCACCAGATCCTGAAATTGATTCTAATAAATGTGAAGCAATAGTGATGGAATTCGAATGATAGAACACCTAAGAGATACGATCACAACAATCTCATAATTTTACAAGCAGCCACAATAAGATAAATCTTGTTGTGAGAAATTACGTATAAATGTTCAATCAAAGATAAAAATAAATCTCTTAATTCAAGTTTGAACGAATGATTACTGTGTGTTAAATCTGGGACATGAAACATGGATAATATATAAACTTGTATCATACCAGCTTGTAGTAAACCATGACAGCTAAAGCAATCATAATCTAATTACAAATTGAAATAAACACGACTTGAATAAAACCACAATACGGAAAAGCTAAAGCTGTGACGAGTATTATATTCCATTCAAGTCTGTAAATGAAAAATCCATAGTTTTCCCCGAGGCTGAGATGATGCAATGTGTACAAAATAACATGATTATATAGGTTCCAGGAAACAAAACTATTTCCTGTTGATAATATCAAATCTGTTTCAAAAATATGGGGGATGCAACCTCCCTGATTTCATTAGATATCAAAACTATCAAGAGTCTAATTTTGTCTATCAAAATGGATCACAGATATGGCTAGGAGATCTCAACAGTGCCTCATATCTTCTTGGAAATCATGGAATCCTTAATCATCTTGAAAACAAATGAAAATGAGAAGGTTTCAAATATTTTTTCAATTGTCAAATCAAACAATTCAAATTTTTCTAACTGGCTACAGAATCTTACGATTCTGTAGCTAGTTATAATAGCAACTACAATCATATTTTATTCAACAAACAAAACAAACTAATCTTTATAAGAAAGATAATCTATTCAATCAAATCGTATATCCTAACTTAAGAGTGAAAAAATCATGCTAAAATTTAAAAACAACATACCTCAAATCATGGAATTAGAACATATCAAGAAATCTTGGAGTTTATGATAGCTGTTGCTGCCTCTACATTCTTGAAAATGACACGACCTGTAGTTTTCAATCGTTTATCCTTCCCTTGGATAATATATTCGAGTATGCTATTTTCATTTGTCAACCTGTCGACTTGGCCTCTTAAAGACTTAAGTCGGGACTGTAGCAAAGGCACATCAATATAGTACCTGTCGATCCACGATCGACACTCATCACACTGTGGTTGTAGGGACTGTGCATTAGCACTGACAACATTAAGGGTTGGAGAATCATCCACACGAAAGGTAGGTTTATCACAGAGTTGAATGCCTAAGAATTCCGGGTTATCCTTTAGACATGGAGGCATGTTGTTTACATACATAGTCATAGGGTGTGTCAGGATAGAGCCCGTATGACACGGGATCTTCTTCAGCCAAAAATTTCTCAATTTCTGGATCTGAGTCTTCACTTACTTGAATCGTGTTGTTTGTGTCTGCACAGGGTTTGATTTTATTCCAAACACTTCGTGAAATCAAACGACCAACCCTTTTATTCTTGAAATTAACATCGACACTGCCCTTATGCTTCTTCCCTGTAGGTTTCATAACAATTTTAGTGCAACTCTTTGGGTCTGAGACTGGTCGATTGTCCTGTTCGATAACATTAGGGTAGCTATGGAGTTCATTGTTAGAAGCAATATCACAGGACTGGAGCGGTGGGGAAGAGGCGGTAGGTTCCACAAGGATTTCCACGATAACTGGCTTATCAACCTGTCCCAATTCATGGTTTTCGAAACCATTTCGTATGATAAATGAATCCCAATAGTTGTTTTGGTACTGTAACTGGTGTACAAGGTTAATTTTAATAATCCCATGGTGGAATAAACTTGAATCTAACCTCTGTTTCCTAAAACGTTTACCCATCTTATACAAACTTCTAAGTAGGAAGTAGGGCATATTCAACGGGAAGCCAATAAAACTCATAAGCAAGCGCAGATGATACATGAAAACTAATTCAAATCTTCCTTCACACATAATGAATTGCATCACAATAGCAAGTAGATCATGCCACCTAGGTTTTAAGGATGAGACTGGCATACCTCGATCGCAACTAGTAATTTTTCGTGAGGTGAACATCAAAGTCTAGGGGACCTCTTCAACTTTCGCATTCTTGAACCATTTTTTCTCGACAGTTGGTAAACCCGTGGATTGGCTTAAGAACTCTTATGTTACTTCTAACTGCATGTCACCTATCTTTGCCCTACAGTCATCGAAGGTCAAGGAAAACTCTTGGGCAACTCAAAGATTGAAACCCTTAAATTTTTCGATGAACAAATGCCAACCGTTCCTTTCTAAATTGTCCCTGGCATTATCATATGATAGCAGGGTTTGGATGCCATTCGGCTCTATACTTACCACTGGAGCCATGGAGAATGGAAGGGAATCAACATAGAACTCACAGGTAGGGTTTGATAAAAAGCCACAGAGCCATGACCCCGAGTCTTATCAAAACAATGCTATGACAGTTCAAATGGTGGGCAGAGGCGTTAATCACCATGTGTGGGAGAAAAATCGTGAAGCTCGAGACCGTACTCGGGAGTAATGGCATGTTGTACTTCGCATGCCACCTTGGAATTGGGTACATATTAGGATCATAGCACTTTGACAACCAAAGTACGCACATTCATAGATTAATTACAAAGGTAAGTGCATCGAATAAAAATTGAATAATTCAAAGTTTCATGAATAAAAAATCCATCAATGTCAATATAAAAAATCAAATATTAATGAATGGAGGTCTTGTGCTTATGCAACCAAGACATGCTTAGAACCAAAAGGGTCATAAACAAGGAGGACAACATGTTCATAGCAAAAATATGACAATTCTATAATAAACCACATGAGCAGTCTTCCTTTAATTACAAATCAAAACAAAATGTCAATTCCAGCTGCAAGTTTTCATGCTTACAGTCATGAAAACAAAAATCGAAAAGAAGATATGTAAAAAGAGACAAGTGACAAGTGTCATTTAGTGAGAATGCTCATGACGAGTAGTAAAAATTTAGAGACCCTGTGTAGGCAGCTTACAAACAATAGAAATTATATTATTACTTCCAACACCTTCAAAACACAAATTAGGGTTTTACCAAAGTCTCACTCTCTAAAAATATAGCAAGGATCTCTCTCATCCTCTAGTGCTTAGCTAGTAGGGACACGTCCACCTGTGCTCACCCACATGGATGTCACTCTCAACAGATTAACTCAATTGAGTCCACAAGAGTACCATTTGGAGAACCATCTCAAGCCGACTCAATTAAGTCCATAGGAGTACAAGGCAGAAGACCATCTCAAGTTGACTCAACTCAATCTAGAGGAGTACAAGGCAAGAGACCATCTCAAGTCATCTTAACTCAGTCCAAAGGAGTAGAAAAGAGACCACATGTCATCACAACTCGTTCTAGATTCTGACGCACATCCATCACATGGGCTCTCTCACAGATCATCTCAACTCAGTCCAGAGGAGAATGACCTAGAGAATGTCACATGTTGGTACAATCATCAACAATGCCTAGGTTAGGGGATAACATGCCCTTCTTAGTAAATACAATTGTAGTTGATAGCCTATCCCACCTAGCTGCTATCTTTGTAGCTTCCCCCTGTAGCCTTTCCTCGTCCCCTACCCCAACACACCTAAGTGCTCACTCACTCTTTATGTACCATCATTGTCTTCTACGACCCTAACTTGACCCTCTCTCTCGCAAGCACCATTTAGCTTTCTGCTAGATCACACTTTGATCTCCCTGTCTCTAGCTCAGATGCAGAGAATCACTTGTGATGATGAGAAATGAGGCTCTCTTGGTATTTTATAAACCCTAGCCTTTCTCTCATTCAATCTTAGCCCTTAGATATTCATCTCAAGATCTAGATTTGAATGTGGGGACTTAATGAATCGTTGAGATAACTTAAGTCACATCCAACGATTGTGACTTAATTTCATGTTGAATTAAGTGATCCCCGCCATCATTAAGTTGTCTAGACATCATAGGGGTTCCTTCCACACTACTAGACACCCCCAGTGTGGAAATACCTGCCCAATATACACTTTCTAACAGGGGAAACAATCCAGAGAAGACTAATTTAGAGGATGGAGCCATGGTTTTAGAATGCTTGGAAACTAAACTTTTGGGTGATCATGATGGTGATCATATTCCTAGAGAAAACATGCCACCCCCATCCACCAACAGGTTTCTAGATGCATAGTTTTTCCTTTATTTTCACAACATCCCATGTTACGTGGGGGCCATTCAGTTGTTGATCGTGTTCCACAGACACTTCCACATACTCCTGCTCCTCTTCTTCATAGATCATGAGAAAAGAAACTAGAAGTTTCTCGGGGGAAGAGGAAAACTTTGTGCGTAATACTTAATAATATATACTAGATCTCTTTTGTAAATTCTAACCTTGTACAATATCTATTGCAAACAGATATTTAGAAAAGAACATAAAAGATACTATGGAAAATACAAACATTACACAGAGATTTTTCCCCTGGAAACCCAAACTGGGAAAACCAACATATTCTATATTCATTCATTGTGTTACATTGTTTACAATACAATATACATATAGGAGCCAGCGACATCCAAAACCCTAACCCAATGACTTGGATTAGTCCAAAACCCTAATTCCTTAACCGAAAATAGAAAACCATTGGAAAAAACCATGTGTTGAAAAACCACCTAAATACATGACATGTTTCTAGAGGCAAGTGACACTACTACTCGTGCAAAGAATATAACACATACCCAACATTCTCCCACTTGTTGTTTTCTTTGCATACAAGGGGTTATAGGGTTACATAGTCAACAATCTAGGGCAACGATGCCCATGGATCCTCTACACCAAGAGAACTTCTCAGTGCTCACATATTTTTTTAATGAGTTTGAAACATTCTTCAAAGTGTCCACCTTCATCAGTGATACTTTCTTTTCTTCAATCACGTCTCTCACAAAGTGATATTGAACATTAATGTGCTTTGTCTTTGAATGATAAGCAGGGTTATTCACCAGAAAAATTGGACTCTGACTATCACACTCTATCCTTACAGCTTGTTCTACCAACTCAATACATGAACACAATCTTTGTAACCATACTACTTCCTTACTTGCATGAGTGGCTGCCATGTATTCAACTTCTGTAGTTGAAAGTGCCACTACAACCTATATTTTTCTCATCTAACTTATTGCTCCTCCAAACAGGTTAAACACATACCCACTTGTAGATCTCATACGATCCAAATCTCCAGCTGAGTCTACATCCACAAAGACATGTATATCGACCACTCTATCCAATATCGGTCTTCCTTCGTAGCACAATCCATAGCTAGCAGTTCCACACAAGTACCTGAAAACCCTTTTTACTGTTATCCAATGCTCCTTCCATGGTTTTGACATATACCTGCTCAAAACTCCCACTGCATGTGCAATGTATGCTCTAGTATAGACCATTGCATACATCAAACTGCCAACTGCACTCACATATGGAACATGAGACATGTCCTCCTCTTCTTCATGTGTCTTGGGACACTGATCTGCAAACAACTTTACACCAACATGAATAGGAACCTTGACCGGTTTACATTCCTGCATATTAAACCTCTACAATATTGTCTTGACATATTTTCTCCGATTTAACCAAAGTTTCCTCCTTTTCCGATCTCTTTTAATTACCATGCCCAAAATGAAATTTGAAGCACCGGGATCCTTCATGTCAAATTTAGAGGACAATTGAGTTTTCACATCTTGGATAATATCCTTGTTGTTTCCTATCAACAACATGTCATCCACATATAAGACCAAATGAATCAAATGATCACCAATTAATTTAAAATACACACAATGATCTTATTTGCTTCTTGTGAAGCCAAGTCCCAGCATATAAGTATCAAATTTTTGATACCACATTCTTGGTGATTGTTTTAAACCATACAGGGACTTTTTCAGCTTGCATACCAGTTCCTTCTTTCCCTTCACAACATAACCTTCTGGTTGCTTCATATATATTTCTTCTTCCAGATCCCCATGAAGGAATGCTGTCTTCACATCCATTTGTTCTATTTCAAAATCAAATGAAGCAACAACAGATAAAAAAAATCTTATGGAGGTTAACTTGGCAACAGGAGAAAAAATCTCACCAAAATCAATTCCCTCAACTTGGGAATAACTCTTTGCTACTAACTGAGCTTTGTATTTCTCCACTTTTCCTTCTGCATTCAAATTCTTTTTAAATACCCATTTGCTGCCAATGGGATTTGTTCCAGTTGGAAACTCCACTAGATCTCAAGCCTCATTCTTATCCAAAGATGCCATTTCTTCTTCCATAGCCCTTTTCCAGAGATTTCCATCCTTTAAATCCACTACCTCCCTGACAGTTCTAGGGTCATCATCAGTAATAGACAAAGCAAAATTTGAATGAAAATCAAATGGACTATACCTTTCTGGTAGCCTTCTTTCTCAAACCAATCTCCTTAATACTAGAGTATGAGTATCTTCTTCTTTTGATTCACGTTCTTCTGTAGAGTCTGATTCATCATCCTTTAAATCAAACTCTATCTTCTCTGGTTCTTCCTTACTTGGTAGGACTTCCTGTTTAATGACATTCTTTATTTCTCTAAATACCACATCTCGACTATACACTACCTTCTTAGTTTCTTGGTTCCAAAGCTTATAACCTTTGAGACCATATTTATATCCAATAAAGATACATTTTTCAGCCTTCTTATCGAGCTTACTCCTGTTTTCCTTTGGAACATGAGCATATGAATCACAACCAAATACCTTAAGATGTGTGAGAGAAGGTTATTTACTAGTCCATACCTCTTGTGGAGTATTGTCATCCAACACTGATTAGGGTGATCTGTTGACCAAATAACATGCAATACCCACTGCCTCTACCCATAATTCTTGCCCTAACCTAACACCACTAAGCATGCACCTTGATTTTTCCATCAAAGTCCTGCTCATCCTTTCTGCAAATCCATTTTGCTGAGGTGTATATGGAGTAGTCTTTTGCCTTGCTATACCACACTTCTTACAGAATTCTTCAAATTCATTCCCGCAGAACTCTCCACCATTATCTATCCTCAACACCTTAATTATTTTCTCTGTTTGATTCTCAACAAGAGACTTAAACTATTTAAACCTGTCAAAGACTTCATATTTCTTCCCGAGGAAATATATCCAAGTTTTCCTCAAGAAGTCATCTATAAATGAGACATAGTACACAGATTTTCCCAATGATGGGACCGACATAGGTCCAAAAACATCACTGTGAACTAGCTGTAAAATTCCTTTTGCCCTCATTGCACCAGAGGGGAATCTTACCCGATTCTACTTCCCATATAGACAATGTTCACAGAAATCAAAATCTAGAGAGAAGTTAGACATACCTTCAACTATACCTTTTACTATGTAGTAGTCGAAGACCCTTCTCTCCAATATGCCCCAGTCTTTGATGCTACAACATAACCTTTTCTCTAGAGACTATAGGAGTTCTTTCTTCTTCAACTCCAATATTAGGAACAATGAATATATTACACCCATCACTAATAGTGTTTCCTAACAGCTTATATAGATTTCCAAACCGAACTCCCTTCATCAACACCATTTCTCCTCAAACCATTCTGCAAGTTCCCTTTTCAAATATTGTTTTTACCCCTGCATCTTCCATTTTTCTTACAGAAATCAAATTTCTAGCCATACCTGGGATGTGAAGAACACCAGGTAGTGTTCTAATCCTTCCATCTATGAGCCTCAACTTGACCCTTCCTCTTCTTATGATTCTAGTTGTCGAATCATTACCTAAGAAAGAATTACCTCCATCATACTTTTCATATTCACAGAACCACTCCCTGTGGGGAGTCATATGAAAGGATGCACCAGAGTCAACCAACCATGCCTCATGATCTGCATGTGTTCTTGAAGAGGCCAAGTACACATCTCCTCTTTCTTCCTTGGAGGTCTTTTCTTCTGTAGAAGAAGATTCTTCAGATCCCTTCTTTTTCTCAACTTTGGATCTACACTGCTTCTTGTAGGGCCCTTCTTTTCCACATCTCCAACATACCCTAACAAAATTTTCGAGAGATTTAGATCTACCCTTAGACTTAGATTTCCCACTTGAAAAATTAGATCTATTTATTTCCTGGGAACGTCCTCTTGCAAATAATGCGTCTGTGCTATGTCCTTCCATATTCTTCCATCTCATCTCCTCCGACAACAAGGATGAGACTACTTCTTCAAACTTAAAGGAAGTTGTATTACTACCTATGGCCACAACCAGACTATCCCATGAGTCCGGTAAAGAACATAACAAACTGATACATTTATCTTCATATGAAATTTTAATATCAATAGATACTAACTGACTTACCACAGTATTGAAGGCGTTCAAATGCTCTGCCACTGAGTCTCCATCTCTCATCCTCAGGTTATACAACTTCTTTCTCAGGAATAGTTTATTTACTAGGGACTTAGACTGATACAACTTCCCCAACTTTTCCCTTAAATCCTTGGCTGTAGCTTCCTCTGGCACATTCAATAATATTGAATTAGAGAGACACATTCAGATTGTGCTCTTTGCCTTCCGATCCAAATTTTTCCAGTCATCTGCAAAAGTTCCTGTAGGTACAGTACTTGGATCTACCATGATCCATTGATCTCTGTCCACCAATAGATCTTCCATCTTGAGCTTCCACATCTTAAAAATTTTCTTATTAAACTTCTCGATCTCCGTCTCCGAATTGCTTGCCATTTCTTTTCACCTGAAAAACAATATCGCAGATCTCCCACTGTAATATAGCTTATCATAGTCCTGAGCCAAACCCTTGACCACAAAGGCATCCCCCTGAAGCCAATAAATCTCTGATACCAAATGTAAATTCTAACCTTGTACAGTATCTACTGCAAATAGATATTTAGAAAAGAACAGAAAAGATACGATGGAAAATACAAACATTACACAGAGATTTCCCCCCTGGAAACTCAAACCGTGAAAACCAACATATTTTATATTCATTCATTGTGTTACATTGTTTATAATACAATATACATATAGGAGCCAACGACATCCAAAACCCTAACCCAATGACCTGGATTAGTCCAAAACCCTAATTCCTTAACCGGAAATAGAAAACCATCATAAAAAACCATGTGCCAAAAAACCACCTAAATACATGACACGTTTCTTGAGGCAAGTGACTACTACTCATGAAAAGAATATAACACATACCCGACATCTTTTTCTTTTTCTTGTTTAGATGTAGTCTCTAGAACTTAGTATTTTGTTTTTATTATGGCTTAGTTCGTAAACAATGAACATTATATGACAATTCACCTTTGAATTTTGAACTATTGACTGAATCTTACAACTCTTTGGTAATGAATAATATGCTCTAGATCTATTTCATTTTGTGGTTGGTGTTGTCTGTTGCAATCTGTTGATGACAAATTTGATATGATTGATGTTATATGTGTCCTAAATGGTTGATACTCTAATGTCATC
>JZKD02S1000157.1:162228-193880 GCA_000966675.3 Picea glauca
AAAATCAAATTATTAATTTCATGAACCTTTTTACTCCAAAAAGTGATTAATTTGCCTTTATGATTTCTCTGGCCACTAAAAGTCACTTTTCATCACCCCATCTTGTAGATATTTTCGCCTCGGTTCCAACGATCTATTACACTAAGGTATTTATCCAATAAACAAGCTCTAAATAGTACCTTTAGTGTAATTAATTAAAATATGCCCATTAATAACCCCATTTTACGAAAATCGTTGGAATGCAACGGAACCAAGAACAAGTTGTGCGGAAATGATCTTGATGATGAATAATGGTAAATAAACTAAGTTGGGCCCCAAAAAACTCATCCAAATCCTTCGAGCTCACTAATGACATAGTGTCACCCCTATGACTTGGCTGACTCAAGCCTCCTGAAGTGACTCTAACCGCAAAATAAGGGAATCCAAAAATGGGGACATGACATGTTCATATGCACAACAAATATGGATAGACACAAAGCACGTTACAAGTGTTAAAATGTATGGGTGGGTGATTCTATGGAAGATAGCTTGAAAGCATAGTGCAACAAAAAAAGAATTAAAGGAGTTTAATTGGGGTATCTAGTTGGCCAAAAACTCCCAATATTTTGAAGAAGAATATATTCCTACCCTTCAATGCTTCTCCCGGGTGAGATCAATTGTTTCAAACTTCAAAATCCTTGTTAAGTATGGGTCTCCTCGACAAATAGGTAATCTGGAAATTAAGTCTCAGGCCTAGAGTTTCTTTGATGGAGCAAGGTAGCCCCCCCCAAAGTTTACTAGTGTTGGTGGATGCTTATACATCTATCGTCAAGTTCAAAACTGGATTGGAGAAGGATAAAATAATCATTTTTAATTCATGGCTTTGAGATTACTTCTAAAATGTGCCTGTAGAAAAATTTCAAAAATATTGAGATATTTTGGGATTCAATCCTAGTCATTCATTGGATTAAAGGCATTTCTCAGTTGAATAACATCATGCTCAGACTTATTGGTGATTAACTGAAAGAGGTAGCAAATTCCTTTGGACTGATCCCTTTCACTCATATATACAGGGAGCTGAACGAGGAAGCAAACAATTTCTCAAAAGAAGCAGAATAGATAGCTGAAGGGTTCATGTCCCCATAGGAAATTAGAGATGGAATTCTGTCACTTCTATTATTAGATTCTGAACTATGGTTTTTTACTTTTTCTTACATAAGTTGAAGGTCTTTTGGTTCTAATTTGGACATTTATTATCATGATGCTAATGTTATAGTTTCCTATGTTGTTTTTGGACCTATTATGGTTTGTACGTAAGAAAGTGTATATGGACTTAGGTAAGGACTGTCGTAGTGTTATTTTTTTTGGGTTTTTTCATTAATCTACCTATGCTTAGATATGATAAAATATTTCTTTGGGTCAAGGATACCATGCCCATGAAATATTCTAAGTGTTGTATGCACATGAACAATGTAATTTCCATCTCTCTATGAATAGATATTGCAATTTTTTCTTTGGAAAAAAGGCCAAAATAGGGAGTAAAACAAGATATTCTTCAAATACAATGAGGAGGTTAAGAACATAAATATGGAAATCAATTTTCACCAGATCAAAACAATAAAACCAATACAGATCTTTTCCTGGGGATACCGACAAGAAAACATACAATTTCCCTTTTATGAGTATAATATATGCATTCTAATGTAACACATCTTTGGAATATCATAGGACATGAGAGGAGAGAATATTTTAAAGTCATAGAAACTATTGCAAGATGTCAAACACGTTGTCAATTGAGTCTAGCCTGAGTGGTTGTATGATGGAGTGTTCTCCTCCCCACCTAGGTTATATTCCTGTTAAGTGACATAAAAAATCTTCAAGCTTCTACAAAATCTGGTTTACCCTAGGTAACATCCTTGGACTGAGGGGAAGTGCCCAGTGGGTTTCTCCATAAATATACATTGTGTGGAATATAAAAAAACAAGGTGCCAAACACAGTGTATCAGAGAACTAGAAGGAAACAATTATATGATGAAAGACTAAAAAATCAAAAAGATGAAGCAAACAAGCTACAAGATAGCTCAATGTGGTGCATATAGGTTTGTGCAAGCCAATGAAAATGATAACGTAAGGTGGGGCTCCATATTTATTGTTTACCACTCTGATTTTGTTTGTGCATTTTCAACATCTTGCAACACATAGATAATAGGACCGGTAACTGTGAAAGGGAGCAAAATACAATTCTAGATGACGAATCCAATGGATAGTTTTGTGATGCATTACAAAACTTAGATTAGGAAGCTGGAGAGTAAGATTTACACTCAAGTTTGGCTAAAAATTAGGAAAAAATCAGCTAATTTTTCCAAGCAGAATGGAAATTCTTTTCTCTTTGAGTCATATAAAATTATATTGTGGGGTTACAAATCTTGGCTCAACGAAAAACTTAGGGAGTCTGGAGAATAATATTTAGACTCGGGCTTGTCTAAAACTCAAGAAACGCTCAGCTAATTTTGCTGAGCAAAATGGCATATAAACTTATAACGTGGTGTTGAAAAATCAAACTCACTGACCTGTCAAAAAACAGGGCAAGTACTCATGGGTCAGACTCATGTCAAACTACTGAGTTTGACTTGAGAGTACTTGACAAATCAACAAAGTATTGTAACAAGGGAAACCATTAATGCTCAGTATAAAGTAAGGTTCAACGAATAAGGACTTCATAACCAACAAGAATCTACATTGCAACAATAAACTTACCTTCTGAACTTCATCATAGCTGTCCAAAAGACCGGAAAATTTATTGGCTTCTAGTGAGGATCAAGCTTTCCCCACATGTGGTGTCCCCAAAGCCCAATAAAAAGCATCAAATCTGAACTGAGGTATCATTTATAATTTTGAAAAAAAAATACTAGAAAAATAGAAAAAACCCATTAAAGACACATAAAAATCATATTGCTATGCTCTTCCATAATTTCTGTACAAAAGCAGAATGTGGCAAACAACCTAAATCTATAGTTTCTTTTTGCCCAAAAAACCAAGAGAAAAAATATAAAAATCTTATCCTGTGTGAATGAAAACCCAGAGGATAAAGAAAGGTTCAAGAAACAAGGACTTCATAACCAACAAGAATTTAACATTGCAATGATAAACTTGCCTTTTGAACTTCATCATAGCTGTCCCCAAGACTGGAAAATTTCTTGGCTTCCAGTCAGGGCCGAGGTTTCACAACATGTCTTGTCTCCCATCAAATCTGAACAGAAAAAAAGACTAGCAAAAGGGAAAAATCCCATTGAGACACATAAGATTCATATTTTTCTGCTCTTCCCTAATTTCTCTAGAAAAGCAGAATGTGGCAACACCTGAAATATATCATTATTTTTTGCGGAAAAACAAAAGAAAAAGATAAACATTGTATCCTCTGTGAGAGAAAACCCCAGATTTTCGGTTTTAGGGAATTCATGAATGTAACTTACTAGAAAGGCAAATAACTTGTGGAGATTTGGAACCAGTGCTCGGTTGGTCGGAACTCACCTTTTTCATCGATGTGACTCAATGGGGCATCATTGTTGGCCAAGGTGGCATCAAACCCTTCCTTAATAGAGAACCCTTGAAAATTTTCAACGAGCTTGGAAATTTTCAATGAGCCATGCCATTGTGATTTTGAAGGATTTATCAGTATGGAACGACATTCTCTGTGCTGAAATCACTACATAGACCCACAGAGAATGAAACAAAATCTCTCTTAAAATCCCTTGAAGGTTTTTGGACAGCAACTGGACCTTCAACAAGAAGAGATAATAGGGGTACTATTTCCATGTTTTCAGTATGTACTTACATCGTCAATTTGTAGACGAGAAGGAAGACGTGAATATGGTCACAAATAAAAAGGTGATATAAAAAGAATAATATTTAAATGTTGTATGGTAAATGTGTTGTTTATTTAAGATTCGACGAAAATGATTGAGTTGATTTTAATATTGTAATTAAAATTTGTTTTTTATTAAAATTAATAATTTCATCCATTCAAAATTGTAATTTTGGTAGAGATTGGTTGGTCAATTCGATAAATTGGAAAAGGTTAAAAACTTAAAATATCCAACCTTCTTCTATTAAAATTTCATTGATATTAGTATCAAAATAACAAAGATATCATTATGTGAAATATAGTATTAAAATAAAAATATTAAAGTAGACAATTTTCTACCACACTACCACCTCATGTTAAAATGGTTAAATTTGGTTAGATTCATTGAATAACTTAAGTGAAACTCACCAAGTTTGGGTGGAACTAGTCAAATTTGATTAAACTTGGTCTTCACTATAGTCATCTGATTATGTAGAAAACTTACTCTTGGTTGTGGAAATCCAACAACATAAGAAGTAAAAGTTTCATTTCATGCAAAACCTTGATCAGTTTTTTTAAGGATTTGGGCCGATTTAGAACTAGGCAAAATCCTTACAGACATAGTTTCATCATGCATGAAACTCAAATCATATTGGAATTCTCATCATTCCTTAAATTTATGTTGGATTATTGTCGGAGTTGTCACTTTTGCTACAAGATTATATTACTTCGTCTTAACTAGATATAATAAATTATAATCTTGATTAATAAGTTAATGATATATGTCACTTATTACATTAATTTTGAAAGTTTGTTCCATTTTGAAGGAGTTGTTTAATTATGTAGCAAACTTTTCTTAGTTGTGGGAATCCAACAATAGACAATACAATAAGTCGAGAGTTTTAGTTGATATCGAACTATGATCATCACCATCTAGGTTGATTTAGAATTGGGTAAAACCCCTAGGAGCATTGTTCCACCTTGCATGGAGCTTTGATCATGGTTGTACTCAAATCGTAACTCAAATTTCAGCAAAATTGATGACCATATTATCATTGGAAAGAGGGCCCTTTTCCTACAAGATTAACTTACTCTCATGTTGAATGATTTTTACATGTGGTTTTAAAGATGAGACTATAGACTATGAAACCCATAGGTTTTGCTTGTTAAATAACAAAATGCTCGTCATTTTCTCCTTATAAACATGTCGTGTATTACATTTCCCCCCTAAGAAATCTTGAAATATTGTATTATTTTGTTTTATTTTATAAATATAATATAATTTTATATAATAAAATCATGATGTTTATGAGTGAGATAGAGGTAGAGGAGGAGTCATTGGATTATATTGAAGACCCATTCGAGGGGCAATAATTTTGTGTGCATTTGATTTCAAAGGGGTTTTGTCTGAAGCAAGAAGACAAGGTTTGGACTGCCCTGGGAGGCTCTTTTGGTTTGGAGAAAATATTAGAGGAATTTACCAAAGTGGAGAGAGTGGCTCATATTCCCATCCAAGCAAGCATTGTCATATATAATAAAGTCATAGGTACAAATGTCAATATTGATGAGGGAGGAAGGATGGAGGAAACTATTGGTGTGAATTTTAAAAGAGATAGTCTTGGTGGCGTAGTTAATGTTGGTAGATGTCCATATCAACTTTCACAAGGCACAAAGTTTGCGAAGGAAATCCCAGATAATGCAGTGCTAACCCTATTATTCATTCCAATATCACTTAAGAAGATAGTCACTCTGAAGAAGAGTATTTGTCGGGATTGGGTTTCATAGGGAAAGGTTTAAATATAGAAGCCCTTTCCAATGAGAAGAAGTCAAGTTGGTGCGGAAAAGATAACCCTAAGATACATAAGGTGAAAAAATCCAAGAAAGTTGTGAAGTAGATGAAGTCAAGGTTCAAGATTGTCTTAGGCAAGGACCTAATGGTGGAGCAATCTCTATGTTAGGGTCCTACCCTAACCTCCCTACTTTAGGCTACCTATGAGTTAGTTAATTGATGTAGGTGGTCATCCTCTTTGAAAAAGGCCCATTGGATAATAATGGATATTTATTTAATGTAAAAGGGTCCACTTTATAAGGCCCACTGGGTAGTTGGTACCCATTAGTGAAGGGATCACAAGTTGTTGGGAGGAATGATTTTTATCCTCCCCACCCAAGTCCAATTCCCACATGTGACATATTTGAGCTCTTAATGAGTACATTGTTGTAATGGCCTTGAGCCTTATGTTAACAAACCCTAAAGCTTCCATGGAATCCAATTTAACCTAGGTACCATCCTCGGAATGAGGGGACGTACCTAGTGGATTCCTCAGATATGTTAGTTAGTTTTAGTTATTATTATTATTATGAAATTATAATTTTAGTTATTTTGTGAGTTTCAAGTTTATTATTAAACATATAAAAATAATAATGGTATATTTAATCAATTGTGAATCATTTTAAATAAAATATGAGTCAACCAAACTCAATTAGAGTCAACCATATTTAGTGTAAAGATTTGAGTTGATGTGATCGTGTCCTCCTTTAATTTGCTAGTAATGATGTTTATGGTTTTGGTATCACATAATGTATGCATATATTTTTCATTTTTTTTCATTAAGATCGATCTCAAGAGAGGGACATAGATGTATTTGAATAGCTCCAATACTAGTTAATATGCAACAATTAACGATGCAAATTATATATTATATAATATATCCATAACAATTATCAATTAGGTTTAGCTTGGGTGGTTGGGATGAATTATTGTTATCCTCCCCTCTTAGGTTAAATTCATTTAAGTGATATGTTTGAGCTCTTAATAAGTATATTGTTGTAACGGCCTTGAAGCTTATCTCAACCAAATTCAATTAAACTCAACTAGAGTCAACCGGATTTAGTGTAAATATTTGGGTTGATGTGATCACATCCTTCTTTATTCTGGTAGTAACAATGTTTATGGTTTTGGTATTACATGTTTACACACCCCTACCTATGTGAGTCATTACACACTTATTATAGTGGCATATCTTTATGTGGTAAATAGTTCCAAATTGATAAATATTGCATAGAAAATAACAAGCCAGGTTTCCCCAACCCATCGAGCTAGGTCGAACGGTGGACGTCCCATTCTGGAGGGTAGTGTCTTCCTTTATAGGGCCTCGCTTAAGTTTGAAACTCGAATTACTTTCTTAGCATGGTCTGCGAGCACCTGCACTAAGCCAAGGTTTATAGGGGAGGTGTCTCAGACTCGACCCCGAGGCTCCTCGATGACAAATGGCGGGTCTACAAATTCTCCTAGTTAAAAATAATAATAATAATAAACCATGTTTATGTCTGTGTGTGTAGAGAGAGAGAGAGAGATTGAAATAGTTATAATTACTATCATTCTTATTAAATTATAATTTTAGTTATTTTTTTAGTTTTAAGTTTATTATTAAATAAATAAATAAATAATAGGGGTATATTTAATCAATTATGTATCATTTTAAATAAAATATAAGTGAACCAAATTCAAACAAACTCAATTAGAGTCAACCAGATTTAGTGTAAAGATTCGATTTGATGTGATCACATCCTCCTTTAATATGATAGTAACAATGTTTATGATTTTGGTATCACAAATTGTCCACCCATCTTTTTCATTTTTTTCATTAAGAACAACCCCAAGAGTGGGACATACATGTCCTTTAATTGCTCCAATACTAGTTAATATAGAATAATTAATGATGCAAATTATATATTATTTAATATATCCATAAGAATTTTCAATTGGGTTTAGCTTGGGTGGTTGGGAGGAATGATTGTTATCCTCCTCACCTAGATTCACTTCCCACGAGTGACATGTTTGATCTCTTAATGAGTATATTGTTGTAACAACCATGAGCCTTATGTCAACCAAACTCAATTAAACTCAACTAGAGTCAACCAGATTTAGTGTAAATGTTCGAGTTGATGTGATTGCATCCTCCTTTAATATGATAGTAATTTTTTTTTATGGTTTTGGTATCTATAGTATACCCACTCCTACCTATGTGAGTTATTACACACATATTATAGTGGCATATCTTTATGTGGTAAATAGTTCCACGTTGATAAATATTTCATAGAAAATAATAAGCCAAGTGAGCTACTATTTGATGAATGGTCGTGATTATCCAAGCTAAATACCATTGAATTATTATGCTTATGATGGAATTCATTAAGTTTTTTACAGTGGATTCAGATTTGATCGCCAATCCATGAGATATCTTTGTATCCATTAAGAGGTTCTTATCCCACAAATGATGTAAAAGAATGCACATGAACAAGAAGAAAATAGGTTCATCAAAAGACATACACATAATATTATGATATTTCATGGCACATACATAGAGTGATGCTTCATGATTCAAATAGAATGATTTAGGGAGTAGTGCATGTAATTAGGACAAGTATCCTTCTATAGGATGGCACATGTCAATTAAGATAAAGGGGTACAACATCAGGAAATTCTCAGCAACTTGGACCAACTTAACCACAAACTGGATAACTTGACCATAAGTATGAGAAATTGATAAATACCATATGTGAGGAAGAGACATGTTAATCCCCTAGACAAAGCCCCATGTAAAGCCCTAAATAGTGAGTTGTTTTATTTCTATTGTTGTATTAGTATTGTCAGCTAGACCTTTTAATTATAATTGTATCCTTGGTCTCCCATATATATACCAAGGAGACCTAGTTTTAGGATCATCTCATCTTGTCTTATGCATTGCATATATTGTAAAATGAGGTTTCCCCCTCACATAGGATTATTCATTGACTATTTTTTGGAGTTTGGTTCGTAACATTTGGGATCAAAGCTATGATCCCAGGGTTTCGGTCCTTCAACCGAGACATCTTGGAATTTTTTATAAAGTTTTTTTTTATGGGATTCTATAGAAAATGAAATTTTGAGGATACCTAGGAGACATATCTAGGTACATGTGGTAAACATTTTAGGTATTGGTTCATTGTAATTTATGAGATATATCCCATTCAAGATAGGGTTTGTGACTAATCTTGAAATTAGTTTCAGACAAGTCACCTTGTAATTTTCATTATATCTTTTTTTTTTTCAGCATGGTTTCAAATGGTGAAATTTTAAGGATCCCGAGGACACACATCGAAGTACTTGTAGTAAAAATTGTAGGGTTTGCATTGTTTTACTTTATGAGATATATGCCATGAACATTAGGGTTATTTGACTGGTCCTAAAACTAGCGTCAAACAAGTGTTCTTGGTATTAGTAACACATCTGAAGATTGGTAAGTCTAAATTGAGTGCCACTATTAACTTTGGAAAGAAGACAAAACCTGTTATTTTAGATATAAATCTTATAATCAAATCTGAAATATTGGACACATAGCATTCCATTCAAGTTCTCTATCTGGAAAGGGATAAGAATCAACAAGTTTTAGGAAGTTACCATAACTTTCACTTGGCACATAAAATTTTTGTCAAACCTATGGCATTATAGAGAAGACATATTAGAGTAATACAAGCCAAAATTTTAGACTTAGAAAGGCCAAAATTTCAAAGATACGTTGGGACAAAGATCAACCAGTAAGACAATCTCGAAATATAGGGTTTTAAAAGTACACCACTTACAATTGGCATAACTTTTAATTGGAAGATTTGTTTTAGGTGATTCAAAATTTGCGATAAAGAGAAAATAGAGTATTATTATTGTTACCCCACATGGAAACAGGTTTTCCAAAAATTACATCACCAATTAAACCTCTAGAAATCTCTTCCATGACTCATTAAGAAATTAAAGAGATACATAATAAGCTATCCAAATTGGAGGACCGATTTATTTAATTGAGTACTAGGTCAATAAAAATAAATGATGTTGTAAACATACAAAGAAAAATACAAGAGATGGAAAACAAGATGGGTGAAAATAGGGAACAAATGGAAGAAATGAAAACTTCCATG
The DNA here is from genome assembly GCA_000966675.3 of Picea glauca. Lineage (NCBI taxonomy): Eukaryota > Viridiplantae > Streptophyta > Pinopsida > Pinales > Pinaceae > Picea > Picea glauca. Next base: position 172,004 of record JZKD02S1000157.1, read on the forward strand.
TCAACCATTGTGTTACATACCCTAGATGAGAAATTCCCTCAAGGAGATATCAGGGCACAAGCAAATCATGTAAATGTGGAGGAAATAAAGATTGAGCCCCACAATCATGATTATTCATCACCTCTAGTTCCACATCATTGGGGGTTCTACTCAGCACAAAGGAACTACTTAATTCTCATGATCGATACGAGGACGTTTGATGGAAAATATCTTATAATATGGATATTCTAGATGGAGTAGTTATTTGATCTACACCAAGTGCCAACCTTACAAAAGGTAAATCTTGCATCCTTGTATTTAGAAAATAATCAATTTTTCTGGTATCAATGGCTTTGTGAGAGAAAAAATGATTTTATTACCTCTTAGTCCATTTTTACGAATGAATTGATAGCACATTATGGGGATATTAAGAGAAATACACTATTTAGTAATTGATAAATTTTCGACAATGGAATTGCAAATTAACTATACCGCGTGCTTCAATCGACCTTCATGGATTCATACTTTAGAGGGGGTGGCTCCCCTCCCCCTCCCTTGTCTAACATTGATGTGTTCTAAGCTCTATTTTCTTCCCTTGGTAAATCTGTTAAACAACCTCCTTCATGATTTGTTAAGTGCTTGGATGAAATCCCTAAAAGTATTATTCTTCCCTAAAACATACGTCAAATTAAACTAAAGCACACAGATAGAGATATGATCAGAAACATTATGAGGATGTAGCTCTCTCCCAGGGTTATCCCAATCTAGATTCAGAATAATTAGGCAAGTTTAATCAAAGGTAAGCTCTCGCATTACTTATCTAGTCAGGGGTTTTAAGAATTTTACTTTGAAAATAAATAAGATAGGGATATAATATTCCGAAGTGGGTTGTACTTCCATGGAACCAAAGGGTTGTTTCTAAATAGGTTGACACCATATTTTAACCTAGAAAATGATATTCCCTCAACAACCCCAGTAAGGGTGAGGTCACCCCATCTTCCATTACACTGTTGGAATGAAAATATCATGAGAAGTATTGGTAACACCCTAGACACATATGTAGACAAAGCTAAACCAAAAGATGGAATGTTGGTTGTGATCTCATTTATGCTAAGTGGATTTGGAAAAAGGTTTTCCCAAAGCGGTCCAACGAACCATGGACAACTGGACACACATTCGCCCTGTGGATTATGAACAACTTTCATTCAAATGTAAGCAATGCCATGAAAATGGGAATTTTGCTAAACATTCTCAAAAAATTATTGTCCTAAAACAAGAGGCTCACAAGAAACAAGATCAATGACAATAGGCGAAGAAAAAAAAGACATGAAACAAACAACCAGTCAATGCACCACAAGTCAATCCAACACAATCTATAGTTGTAGCAACAGAACCTTCAGGAATAGGTTGAATAATGGATCAACCCTCATTGTTTGGTTCATCAAATGATACATTAAAAAACTAGAAAGGATCACCTTCAAAAGGTAAATGGACCACCCCAATAAGAAAGAGGTATGAATCCTTTCTCATGGGGATAATATCCCTACCACAAGAACAATTTGAATTCCTTTATTTAATGTTGGTTTCTCTTTGGAGGTCCCAATTTTGGAAGAAAATCCCAATTTTGTGTCCTCACCAAAAATGCTTTATGAAATACATGAGCAAGAAGAGGATTTAAAATATAAGTCTTTCAAAGGCCCTAGTCCCATTGACATTGACCCTATGTAGAGTAATATTCACTTAGAATATGATCCAAGAGTAGATGACGTAAAAGATGAGCTTGCGGAAAAAGGAAAGAAACAAGAGAATGTTAGTAGGAAACCTCACAAGGAAAAGAGGGAAGAGGCAACTGAAAAGGAGAAATAATTGGGATAGTAACTTACATTGGATAAAGTTATGAGAGCCACAAGAGGAGAAAGGAATCAAAGAGGTCCCAATCCACCCCTAAGTGAGACCCACAAAAATACAACCAAATGATGAAAATTGTATACTAGAATTGTAGGGGCTTGTGGGGAACAAAATAAGGTAGAATTAGTCAAGGACTTGAAAATTTTAGAGAAAAATTCAATGCTTCTACTCCATGAGACTAAATTAGAGTCTGAAGAAACCCTAGCAAAATGTAAAAGAATATGGAAATACAATGAGGGTTAAACAATTAGAACTAGAGGGGCCTCTCGGGGTCTTTGCACAATATGGAACAACACAATTATGAGATTAAATTTTTAATAACAAACCCAACATTGGTTGTTGACCAGTCTTACACATCTCTTTTTTGGGTGAAACCTTGAATGTAGTAAAAATACACACGCCCTTTGCATACTCTGAAAAGGTTGAATTGTAGGACTCCCTAATGGCTTTGAAAGGGTATGAGTTTTGGAATCAAAATATTGTATCGAGAGATTTTAATACCACCATGTGCCAGAAAGAGGAGCAAGGAAGTAGAATTGTTAGATATCCCTCGAGGGATCAGATGTAAGACTTGATCTCCATAAGGGATTTAGTGGATATAAAAATATCAAGGGGAAAATTCACATGGTCAAATAAGAGGGAAAGTCTAGGCCATATTGCTACTCGAATGGATAGATTCCTTGTACATAACTTGTTTTTGGAGAGTTCCTATACAACCTTGATCCAAATTATGTTCAGAACTAAATGAAAGCAAATAAATTACAATGAAATACTCATGAAACTTATCAGAAACAAAGAATGCAACAATACTTGATTTCTATGAATGAAAGAACTTGAAAGAGACTGTAAAAATACAGAGTGCAAGACTCGTTAGAATGGTGGCAGCCTTATCTCTAAGAAGAGATGTGACGACTGTTGGAGTTACTTCACAGACACCTAGGATTTATTTTTATTAAGGTCCTAAGGTTTTTCCTATGTTTATTAGTCATTATCCAGTCTCCTAAATTTAGGTAGAATATTCCTCTAGGAGAATATTCTCTTCAGTTTTCACTTCAGTTTGATCAGTTGAGTGGAGTCTAGATGCTACATTGGGATTATCACCATGAAACATTGGGATCATAACTAGATAATTCACATCATCCTTGGGATCATCTCCAGACTATCACATTACTCATGATTCCACAATCTCCTCCTCACTTCACTATGTTTCAGTCGGTTAACTGAAGACTAATAGACTAGTTAACTCAGACTAGGTGGCAATTCACTCCCATAACTTCCTGAGAGACTAGACTAGGTGGCAGTTTACTCTCATAACTAATGGTGTGTGTCCAGATCACTCTAGACCACCACTATGGCATATTATTTCTCATGTATCCTATATCTATTGTAAATTATTCACTCTTTGAGTGTGGATTACGGTTAATGAGAATTCTTCCATTCTTTCTCTCTTGCTTCTTCTTTCTCAATTTATCTATGCAAATGTGTGTGGTATTTTCTAGTTAGATCTATTCTATGTAGGTTCAACACATTTACATGGTATCAGAGCCGACGGAGTGCTGAGCAAAAGCTACACCAAATTGTTTTTGCAGGTACAAAATATTGAAGACAATGAAAAGATGGATTTCCAAAAAGAATTCATTCTTACACCTTACAACTACTTTGCATGGAAGGATAAAATAGTCATACATCTCCAAACCAGAGGATTGTACATGTTAAACTTGAATATAGATACATAACCGACATCAACCATAGAAAAATCCAAGTATTTAGATCACATGGATGAGGCACTTGGAACAATTTGCAGTCTTATTTCTCCCGATCTCCTTTTTCACATATCTTCTTATATGCATGTCTTTTTCATTTTTTTGCATTAAGATCGATCCCAAGAGTGGGACATAGATTCCTTTGAATAGCTCCAATACTAGTTAATATGTAACAAGTAATGATGCAAATTATACATTATATAATATATCCATAACAATTATCAATTAGGTTTAGCTTGGGTGGTTGGGATGAATTATTTTTATCCTCCCCTCTTAGGTTAAATTCATGTAAGTGACATGTTTGAGCTCTTAATGAGTATATTGTTGTAACAAAATTGAAGCTTATGTCATCCAAATTCAATTAAACTCAACTAGAGTCAACCAGATTTACTGTAAATATTTGGCTTGATGTGATCACATCCTTCTTTATTCTGGTAGTAATAATGTTTATGGTTTTGGTATCACATATTGTTTACCCACTCCTACCTATGTGAGTCATTACACACTTATTATAGTGGCATATCTTTATGTGGTAAATAGTTCCACATTGATAAATATTGCATAAAAAATAATAAGCCATGTTTCCCCAACCCATTGAGCTAGGTTGAATGGTGGATGTCCCATTCCATAAGATAGTGTCTTCCTTTATAAGGCCTCGCTTAAGTTCAAAACTCAGCTTACTTGCTTAGTGTAGTCCACATACGGCTGCACTAGGCCAAAGTTTATAGGGGCGATCTCTCGAACTCAACCCTAGGGCTCCTCAATGACAAATGGTGGGTCTACTGATTCTCCTAGTTAATAATAATAATAATAATAATAAACTGTGTTTCCATGTGTGTGTGTAGAGAGAGAGAGAGAGAGAGAGAGAGAGAGAGAGAGAGAGAGAGAGTTATAGTTACTATTATTCTTATTAAATTATAATTATAATTATTTTTTTTAGTTTTAAGTTTATTATTAAATAAATAAATAAATAATAGGGGTATATTTAATCAATCATAGATCATTTTAAATAAAATATGAGTGAAATAAATTCAAACAAACTCAATTCAAGTCAACTAGATTTAGTGTAAAGATTCGAGTTGATGTGATCACCTCCTCCTTTAATATGATAGTAACAATGTTTATGATTTTGGTATCACAAATTGTCCACCCATATTTTTCATTTTTTTCATTAAGAACAACCCCAAGAGTGGGACATACATGCCTTTTAATAGCTCCAATACTAGTTAATATACAATAATTAATGATGCAAATTACATATTATTTAATATATCCATAAGAATTGTCAATTGGGTTTAGCTTGGGTGGTTGGGAGGAATGATTGTTATCCTCCCCACCTAGGTTCACTTCCCACGAGTGACATGTTTGAGCTCTTAATGAGGATATTGTTTTAACAACCATGAGCCTTATGTCAACCAAACTCAAATAAACTCAACTAAAATCAACCAAATTTAGTGTAAATGTTCAAGTTGATGTGATTGCATCCTCCTTTAATACGATAGTAACATTTTTTATGGTTTTGGTATCACATATAGTCTACCCACTCCAACCTATGTGAGTTATTACACACATATTATAGTGGCATATATTTATGTGGTAAATAGCTCCACATTGATAAATATTGCATAAAAAATAATAAGACAAGTGAGCTACTATTTGATGAATGGTCGTGATTATCCAAGTTAAATACCATTGAATTATTATGCATATGATGGAATTCATTAAGATTATTACAGTGGATTCAGATTTGACCACCAATCCATGAGATATCTTTGTATCCATTAAGAGGTTCTTATCTCACAAATGATGTAAAAGAATGTACATGGAAAAGAAGAAAATAGGGTCATCAAAAGACATACATATAATATTATGATATTTCATGGCACATACATAGAGTGATGCTACATGATTAAAATATAATTATTTAGGAAGTAGTTCAATTAATTAGGACAAGTATCCTTCTATAGGATAGCACATGTCAATGAAGATAAAGGGCACAACATCAGGAAATTCTCAACAACTTGGACTAGCTTAACCAAAAACTGGATAACTTGACCATAAGTATGAGAAATTGATAAAGACCATATGTGAAGAAGAGACATATTAAGCCCATAGACAAAGCCCCACGTAAAGCCCTGGATATTGAGTTGTTCTATTTCTATTGTTGTATTAGTATTGTCAACTAGACCTTTTAATTATAATTGTATCCTTGGTCTCCCATATATATACCAAGAAGACCTAGTTTTAGGATCATCTCATCTTGTCTTATGCATTGCATATATTGTAAAATGAGGTTTCCCCCTCAAATTGGATTATTCATTGACTATATTTTGGATTTTGGTTTGTAACATTTGGCATCAAAGCTATGATCCCAGGGTTTCGCTCCTTCAACCAAGACATCTTGGAATTTTTTATAAAGTTTTTATTATGGGATTCTATAGAAAACAAAATTTTGAGGATACCTAGGAGACATATCTAGGTACATGTGGTAAACAATGTAGGTATTGGTTCATTGTAATTTATGAGATATATTCCATGCAAGATAGGGTTTGTGACTAATCTTGAAATTAGTTTCAAACAAGTCACCTTGTAATTTTCATTATATCTTCTTTTTTTTTCAGCATGGTTTCGAACGATGAAATTTTAAGGATCATGAGGACACATAGCGAAGTACTTGTGGTAAAAATTGTAGGGTTTGTATTGTTTTACTTTATGAGATATAGGCCATGGACATTAAGGTTATTTGACTAGTCCTAAAACTAGCCTCAAACAAGTGTTCTTGGTATAAGTGACATATTTGAAGATTGGTAAGTCTAAATTGAGTGCCACTAGTAACTTTGGAAACAAGACAAAACATGTCATTTTATGTATAAATCTTATAATAAAATCAAAAATATTGGACACGTGGAATTCCATTCAAGCTCGCTATCTGGAAAGGGATAAGAATCAACAAGTTTTAGGAAGTTACCATAGCTTTCACTTGGCACATAAAATTTTGGTCAAACCTGTGGAATTACAGAGAAGACATATTAGAGTACTACAAGACAAAATTTTAGACTCAGAAAGGCCAAAATTTCAAAGATACGTTGGGACAAAGATCAACTAGTAAGACAATCTCAAAATATAGGGTTTTAAAGGTATGCCACTTACAATTGGCATAACTTTTAATTGGAAGATATATTTTTGGTGATTCAAAATTTGTGATAAAGAGAAAATAGAGGAGTATTATTATTGTTACCCCACATGGAAAAGGATGTTCCAAAAATTACAATAGCAATTAAACCTCTAGAAATCTCTTCCATGACTCGTTAAGAAAATGAAGAGATACATAACAAGCTATCCAAATTGGAGGATCAAGTTAATGAATTGAGTACTAGGTCAATAAAAAGTAATGATGTGGTAAACACACAAAGAAAAATACAAGATATGGAAAACAAGATGGGTGAAAATAGGGAACAAATGGAAGAAATGAAAATTTCCTTGTAAACCATCTTGTTACATACCCTAGATGAGAGACTCCCTCAAGGAGATATCAGGACACAAGAAAATCATGTAAATGTGGAGGAAATAAAGATTGAGCCCCACAATCATGATTAGTCATCACCTCTAGATCCGCATCATTGGGAGTTCTACTCGGCACCAAGGAACTACTAAATTCTCAAGATCGATACAAGGAAGTTTGATGGAAAATATCTTATAATATGGATATTCTAGATGGATCAGTTCTTTGATCTACACCAAGTGCCAACCTTACAAAAGGTAAACTTTCATCCTTGTATTTAGAAAATAATCAATTTGTCGGGTATCAATGCCTTTGTGAGAGAAAAAATGATTTTATTACCTCTTAGTCCATTTTTACGAATGAATTGATAGCACATTATGGGGATATTAAGAGCAATACATTATTTAGTCAATTGATAAATCTTCGACAATGAAATTGAAAATTAACTATAGAGCATGCTTCAATCAACCTTCATGGATTCATCCTTCACCCTCGACAACTGGACACACATTCACCCTATGGATTATGAACAACTTTCATTCAAATGTAAGCAGTGCCATGAATATGGGAATTTTGCTAAACATTGTCCAAAAATTATTGTCCCAAGGCAAGAGGCTCACGAGAAACAAGATCAATGACAATAGGTGAAGAAAAAAAAGACATGAAACAAACAACCATTCAATGCACCACAAGTCAATCCAGCACAATCTATAGTTGTAGCAACACAACCTTCAGGAATAATTTGAATAATGGATCAGCCATCATTGTTTGGTTCATCAAATGAAAAATTGAAAAACTAGAAAGGATCACCTTCATAAGGTAAAGGGACCACCCCAATAAGCAAGAGGTATGAAAACTTTCTCATGGGAACAATATCCCTACCATGAGAATAATTTAAATTCCTTTATTTAATGTTGGTTGCTCTTTGGAAGTCCCAATTTTGGAAGAAAATCCCAATTTTGTGTCCTCGCCAAAAATGCATTATGAAATACATGAGCAAGAAGAGGATTTACCACATAACATTTTCAAAGGTCCTAGTCCCATTGACATTGACCCTATGTAGAGTAATATTCACTTAGAGTATGATCCAAGAGTAGATGACGTAAAATACGAGCTTGCAGCAGAAGGAAACCTCGCAAGGAAAAGAGGGAAGAGGTAGATGAAAAGGAGAAATAATTGGGACACTAACTTACATTGGATAAATTTACGAGAGCCAAAAGAGGAGAAAGGAATCAAAGAGGTCCCAATCCACCTCTAAGTGAGACCCATAAAAATGCAACCAAATGATGAAAATTGTATACTGGAATTGTAGGGGCTTGGGGGTAACAAAATAAGGTAGAATCAATCAAGGACTTGAAAAATTTAAAGAAACATTAAATGCTTCTACTCTAAGAGACTAAATTAGAGTCAGAAGAAACCCTAGAAAAATGTAAAAGAATATGGAAATACAATGAGGGTCAAACAATTAGAACTAGAGGGGCCTTTGGGGGTCTTTGCACAATATGGAGCAACACAATTATGAGATTAAATTTTTAATAACAAACCCAAAATTGGTTGTTGACCAGTCTTACACATCTCTTTTTCAGGTGCAACCTTCAATGTAGTAAACATATACATGCCCTTTGCATACTCTAAAAAGGTTGAATGTTAGGACTCCCTAATGTCTTTGAAAGGGTCTGAGTTTTGGAATCAAAATATTGTGTCGGGAGATTTTAATACCACCATGTGCCAGAAATAGGAGCAAGAAGGTAGCATTGTTAGATATCCCTCGAGGGATCAGATGGAAGACTTGATCTCCATATGGGATTTAGTGTATATAAAAATCTCAAGGGGAAAATTCACATGGTCAAATAAGAGGACAAGTCTAGGCCATATTTCTAATCGACTGGATAGATTATTGTTTTTTGAGAGTGCCTATACAACATTGATCTGGATTATGTTCGGAATGAAATGAAAGCAAAGAAATTACAATGAAATACTCATGAAACTTGTCAGAAACAGAGAAATGCAACAATAATTCATTTCTATTAATGAAATAATTGTAAATAGAATGTAAAAATACAGAGTACAAGACTCGCTAGAATTGTGGCAACTTTATCTCTGAGAAGAGATGCAACGACTATGCTCATTCGCTAGAAGATCATTACAATGAGGCTCTGAAGGCATTTTTATGTTGAACAAGAATTCCAAAACCCTAGACATCCAAAAACCTAACCCTAGGATATGAAATGCCAAAATTCATGTGGACCCCGTTTGGGTAAGTTAGTACATTAAATTCTCCAGGTCATAATGTTTGCATACGATCTCCATTTTAGGCGTGTGATATCCCGTCAGAAAGGTCTTTTCGAAAACTACGCATTACATCGTAAAAATCTGAATCCATCTATAGTTTGACTATGATGAGCCAAAATAACATTGTTTATGGCCCCAAAACAACAATGGAAGTACATCAAGATGTGTTGACATGAAAACATACAAAATAAGCCATTTGGATTAGTTGGGAGGTTACCAGTATCCACCTGGAAGATGTGTAGGGCTCCAGACAACCCCGAAAGTGTAGAACCCACAATCAAAAATAAGTACAGAAGAATGTGTTGAACTAAAAACTGAAAAAAGGAGCCATTTGGAATAAGTGGGTGGCCACCAATATCCACCTGGATCAATCCTCCCCCCATAGGAAGCAATGGTCTCCATTACATTGAGTGCCTAGGGAAGAGGGGAAAGAATGTTCTGAATTTGAATCTTGGTGAGATGCATGCTTTACTGGAGAAGTTGTGCTTCTTGGTATGTGGAAGAATATCACAAACCGGTTGTTGGCAGGGTTGCATATGCTCCACCAACTTGTTGTCTATGGGTTTGACAGGGAATTGTGTATGTACAATATCTTATTTCTCTTTGACAATCTATTTTTGCTGGATAGAAGGTGTAAGCAAAAGTTCGTAATCTCAGATTTTTTTTTTCATAATTGGTCTTGATGAAAGGCAAGCTTGTATTTTGCAAAGCTTGGATTGAAAGGCAATGCATGAAGTTGTATTTTAACAACTCACCACCTACCTTGACTTCTATATATAGGGAGCCCACTTTCACTTAAAAAATATCACCTTCAATGGCTATCCTAGGATATCATATCTTTCTATTAAAGAAAACCATCCTTTTATGGATTTCATAGTACTACATAGAAACATACTACAAAAGTCATCAAAGTCCCAATCTCTTATTGATATCCAATAAAAGAAAGAGTCAATGTTTGCATCTTCTAGACTCACCAATTTAGTTACTGTATATTAAGTCTTTTAAAAAACGGTGTAAGCTTCAATTTTATTTAAATGAATAATTGTTACCATTTGTAAAGACAATATTTTTCAAGTAATAACTTTGAAATTTACTTTGTATCCACTAACACATTGAACAATTTTCCTTATACAACAGCCTCCAATGTAGTCATTATTGAGTTGTCTTTAGCATTTCCTAATTGGTTGACATTAACCTTCATCATCTTCACTACACCTAACTCTGGAATACATCATACATCATGTTCCAACGTCATTTTCATTCTCCCTTGTTCATAACCCATGATAATGATAAGTTGTAAGGAAATGAAAGAGACAAGGTTATTAAAAAACAAATCACTTTGTTTCTTTTTCCCTCTAACTCTATCTTTAGTGCAGTTAGGTATACATTGTTTTTGGTTCTTTGTTCATCTTCTCCTTGCACCTATCATCAATATTCTTACAGTTCTATCAAACCCTCATAATCTGCATTACATTGATTCAATTTTGTAAATTTTCTTTCTATCCACTAACACATTGATTAAATTTACTTTGTATCCACTAACACATTGAACAATTTTCCTTATACAACAGCCTCCAATGTAGTCATTATTGAGTTGTCTTTAACATTTCCTAATTGGCTAACATTAACCTTCATCATCTTTACTACACCTAACTCTGGCATACATCATGTTCCAATGTCATTTTCATTCTCCTTTGTTCATAACCCATGATAATGATAAGTTGTAAGGAAATGAAAGAGACAAGGTTATTAAAAAACAAATCACTTTGTTTCTTTTTCCCTCTAACTCTACCTTTATTGCAGTTAGGTATACATTGTTTTTGGTTCTTTGTTCATCTTCTCCTTGTACCTATTATCAATATTCTTACAGTTCTATCAAATCCTCATAATCTGCATTACATTGATTCAATTTTGTAAATTATATACCTATAATATGCATTACATTGATTCAATTTTGTAAATTATATCCTTATAATCTGCATTACAATGATTAAATCCTCAATATGAGTTGCTTCTTTAGATGCCTTGATAGTGTCAAGAAGCTCTTGTGCAATATTTATTCTATGCCTCAATGGCCTCCACTCAGAGTGGCTTCTGAATTCTTCTTAATTTGTTGGCATTGTTCTTGTTACAACATACACTCCATTCACAAATTTATCATGAATAAATCAGATTGGCATTGTTAGACATGCTTTCAATTATAATCTATAAATGAGAGAAATGAGCTTTTATGATCCTTTTGTCATGACAAATACTCCATACACAAATTCCTCTGTAATAAATTACAATGGCATTGTTAGACATGTTTTCAAATATAGTCTGGCATTGTTAGACATGTTTTCAAATATAGTCTATTTATGATCTTTCCAATATTTTGTATCACTGAGATCAAGAGTCACATAAATGTCATCGAAAAGTAAAAATGCCAAGATAAAGGTAGAACTAGAAAGAATGTTGTCCTCTAGTCAAATCTGATACACATTGCTTCCAAATGAAACTCTAGCCTAAAGCCCATCTAAAAAGCAAATTTATGGAGGTTCAAATGTTTATTAGTAATAAAAAAAGTAGAAATTTTTTATAAAATTTTCTTGTTCCTTTACACCATGTCACTTTCAGTGTCTTTTTTTCTTTTCATCAAGTTTTGTGTTCAATCTATGCATCTTTGGTTTGTAGTTATCAATCTATCATTATCTTAGTACATATAATTAAAGATTGCATTTTTACTTCTAAATCGCAAATTTGAATTTGAAAATTGCATCGTTTTTAAAAGATATCATTCATCAAAATTTAAAAGTTAGGACTTTGTATTACTTTCATATTTACTTTCCTTGCAGAGTCATAACACCATTGGTTTCATCACCATATACCTTTTTGAGTAATCACAACCATAAAATCAATGTTATAACTTAAAATTTATTAGTAACGATTTTATTTTCTAGGGTGCACAAACTAGCCTAGGATTTAGTGCCTTGGAATAGGATTTTGTGAGTAAACTTCTCCAAGGCAATTAAATCAACATATGTGTCTGAGTCAAGGAGTGGATAAATCCATTGTATAATCAGTAAGATCAGGAGGCTTCACTCACACCGGAGTTAATCACGAGGTCGCGCGAAGTTGGTTGAAGGGATATCCCTAGGATACTCGCCTAGTGTCAAAGATATTTATGTGGATTTATTCGTATTTGGGTATCTTGCTAGTGCCCATACCTCCTGAGAGGTGGTTATTTCAAGGTTTTGGGCTTTGCTACCCTACCCATACGGTCATCCGGACTTACGACTACTCACCTGTGCATCGATTATACAGTGGTTTATTAGTTGCTTGACTTAGGTATCTCATAGGTTACTTGCAAGGGTTATTCTACAGGTACCCTGGGTCAGATAAGGGTCAGACAACACACAGCCTTTATGGAGGATTACCTCTTCGAGGGGATCTGACCGACTGGTTGTTAAGCCCATGAGGGCCCTTATAACTGATTTTGTTACCTTTGATATTTAGCAGGGAGTCTCAGGTCCCTCTTGGACGAGACATATCTTCTTTAGGGAGGGAGGCCACTCAACCACTTCAGCCCGTTTGTATGCATATTGGTCGTTTGACTTTTGGTGTGCTTTTTGCTTACTAGTTGGCCTTAGGGTATATTTTTTATCTTTAGAGTCTTAAGTCATCATGGATTCGGACCAGCCTCCCTGCCTGTCTCATCGCTTGTTACAGTTACCACCGAATTTCATGTCCTTTCCTTCTAAAAGGCGTAGAGTCAGTATATGTGGTACACACACATCCACCATTCAGACTTGTGATTCTACAAGGATGAGTATTGAACCTGGTCTGTAGAATTATGGGAGCCCTTCGACTCCCATACCCACTATAGTTAATGTCACACCTTCGAATCCTGCAACCTCCATCATTGTAGTACCGGAGGCACCTATCATTACTATAGCCCGGTCTATAGTTAATGCTCATGCTACTGCCTCGAACCCATTTGGGTCTCTTGGCCACTCACCGGGCTACAATGTTCAATCCATCCCTATGGATTCTAGTCCATTTTCTTATGGTATGCCTAACTTCACCTCAAATTTTTCGAGCTCCATCCCAATTGTTGGCCCTAATGCTAGCATGGGGCTTGGGGGCAGTACACCTCCTTACATTCCTTTTTCATTTGGTGGATCTCAAATCCCTCAAATGACTCCTAATATGGGCAGGTATACCTGCTTTTAACCCTGGGTCCAATCCTCCTACTTCTGGGTGCAATAATCAACCGGGCGTACAAGCTTCAGCTCAAGTTCCATCCTACAATCCTACCTCCTCGGCTCAGATTTCGACCAATACATTTGGCATGATAAATCTGCCTCTATCCTCCAGTTTCCAACCTGGGGGAGGTCAGTTTCACACTTTGGGAAACCCCCAACCCAGATCTAATCTGGTTGGGGGCAATTTCTATAACCCTCAATAGAACATTCCAACTGGAATGATGCCCAACCAACCTTATATGATTTAGCCAGGAGGAGGGCCTTATAATGTTGGACAGGGCCATGGTGTTTACTAGAACCCTGGATGGCCTTCAAATCTACAAGCACAATCTTTCTCGGGAGGTTGGGGCCAGATGTCACAACCCCGTCTCCCTTTTCTGGCCACGCTTAATCTGCCAGATTTGTCTAAGTTAATGAATGAACCTGTGAGTCACAATCCCACATGGCCCCTGGTCCCCACCAAACTTCCTTCAGACACCCCAAAGTTTGAGGGTAAGAATGGAGAGGATCCTAGTGATCACGTCACTACCTTTCACCTTTGGTGCTCATCAAACTCCCTTAATGATGACTCTATTCGTTTGAGATTATTTCAATGCACCCTCATCGGAGTTGTTGTGAAATGGTATATTGAGATACCCAAGGGGGCATATGGGACTTTTAGTCAGTTGGTAATGGTCTTTCTTAACCACTTCCAGTTTCCTATTCATTATGATGTTGGCTTAGAATTGTTGTCAACTTTACGCCAAGATACTACCACTCACATATCGGACCATATCCAGGAGTGGCATAGAAGGAAGAGATTGATTAAGACCCCTATACCCCTGACATTTCTTTTAGAATGGTTTCTTAAGTATTTATACGCTCCTATCTCGAAGGACATTGCTACTTCTGGGGTTACCACTGAGGAGAAAGCGATCTTTACGGCCCAGAAGTTAGATTTGATTTATGCTTAGTCTGGGATGTTATACCACCTTCTTCCGGATGCACCGCAGTCTACTTATGACCCTAGGAAAAATCTCAGACCTCGTGTCGATGGCATTGTAGGTTTCGCCAATGTAAAGTCTGCAGACTCGATGACAAACCGATTGAAAGAGTTGTCTTTAATCCAGTCTATCATAGAGCCAGCTTCGTGTGTGTCTTCCAACCCCACTTAGTCAGCAGATGTACACTCAGTGCAATCATCAACCAACCCGAATGGTGACCAGCAACCAGGAGGGAATGAGAAGAAAGGACGCAATAACTGTAAGGGTGGGAAAAATGGTAATAAACCCAAGGGAAATAATAATAATGAGAAGACGGGTAGTAATGTTGGAGAGGGAAAACGAGAAAAATGTAAGGTGAAGTTTCCCTGTAAGCTTTGTATTGATGATCACCTTACACATTTATGCCCCAAACTTGTAGAAGCTACGAGGTTATTAGCTCAATCGCCCGTCATGCTGACGAATCCATTCCCACATAATTATAACTTAGCCTCGAGCTCCTCAAATGCTGAAAAACTGGTTGGTGGAGGTCAAAACCAGTAGTCGCAAGATGGCGACCATCTATGTATCAATCGGGTCGATGAAAAAATCGATGTAGCCACTCGATATCAAGACTATAGTTCTAAACAAACTATTCCTGGTCTAGAATCTCCTCCTCCTCCTCTGGAGACGACTTTACAGATTAAGAAACCAGAGCCACTGCCTCGTATTCCAAAAGGAGTACTCAAGCGCTTTACCCATAATCCAAATGCTAGAGCCGCCCAGAACTACTCTATTGTTGAGGACCTGGGCCAAACCCCTTGTGCGATGTTAGCTTTGGAGGTACTCTAGATGTGTCCCTCATAGAGGAATGCCTTACTCTCTACTCTAAGATCTCTAGAACCCAGTGGCTCAAAGGTTATCAAGTTTGACATCACAGATGTTAAGCCTCACTTGCCTTACCATGTGGCTTTCCAAATCCATGTGGAGTATTCAAAGTATACCATCAAATGTGTGGTTGTTGATGAAAGTGTTGCTACATGTGTGATGTCCCTGGCCTGTTGGAAATCTTTCGATTCTTCGAATCTTTCCAATTCATCGAACATGTTAACTGCTTTTGACGGTCATTCCTTCCATCCTCATGGTATTCTCCTTGCCTTTCCGGTCCAGTTAGGTGGGAAGACGGTAGAGGTGGAGGTAGAGGTAGTTGATGTGCCTCTTGATTATAACTTGTTACTAGGTCGCAATTGGACTTATGCTATGATCGTCGTCATGTTGTCTGTCTTTCGTACTCTTTGCTTTCCTCATGAAGGTAAAATCATGACGATCGATTAGTTGTCCTTTGCATGCTCTAGGTCTAATGCATTTATTGGACAGTCGACAACTGAGAATATCGGTGTTGGAATGTATTCTTCCCTTATGGGTACTTTCGATTTCTCAACACCAAACCATCACATTTATGCCATGTCCAGTAGGCCCGTCTCGACTAGGAGGTCCATTCCTTTTCGTACATATTATTTTAATGATTCGTGGACCCTACCTTCCCTGACTTTGTCTTGTGAAGGGCAGTCACATGCTGGGATGGCCATGCCACTATCAGCAACAGAGATTGTGTATCAAGTTGTTCTTGACTCTTCTACCGATCTTGATCATGGTCCCTCACCAACAGATGACGAGGATCCCGCGTTCAGGCCCATGTGGGCCACCTCATTGTCTTGTTCACATGATTTCCTCAATGGGACTTTGCCTTCAGACAAATCCATCATCGAAGCCATGAACGGTTTCAACAAACCTTGGGTTGATATGCATCATCGCTCTTATTTTCTCTTGGATCTTGAAAGAATCGAACAAGACAACTTTCGATCTACTTTGAGTGAGATAGTTGGTCACGCCGTAGTTCCACTTGATATGCATGACATTTATGCCAAAGGAAATATGGCTAGAATTTCTCCTACCATCCATATCGACATCTCTCATACCCCTGGTAAGGTTGAAAATGTAAATATTAGTGTGGATTGTTCGCCAGAAGAAATTATGATCTACACTGAGCTCTTCAAGGAATTTCGAGACGTATTTACTTGGTCTTATGAAGATATGTCAGGGATCGACCCTCGTATTGTCAAACATGAAATTAAAACGTATATGGATGTTAAACCTGTTCAGAAATGTCTTAGAGTTTTCAACCTTCGAAAGGCCCCTGCTATTAAGGTAGAGGTGGAGAAGCTACTTAATGTTGGCTTCATCTACCTGGTTCCTTTAACCGAATGGGTATCCTATTAGAATATGATGGATGTGCTTGTTTAACCATAGACAATATCACTATTTTCACCCAACCATAGGCCGAAGCCACCCCCAAACACCTTAACCTTGACAGAGAATCATTCTGGAAGTAAACCCTAGGCTAGATAGAAAAACAAAGGGTGGCGCACATTTCTCCAAGGATAGTGCACCAAGTAAGAGTAACAAGAGTTGATCAGATAGTCCAAACCATAACTAAGAGATAGTCCAAGCCAAAACCAAAATCTTCTAGTTGCAGCAGCGGCAACGGAAACTCTCCTCCAAAATTGCACACAAACTGTATAAGTGTTGCCTCTGCAGTTCTAAGAATACTAGCCAGAATGAAGACTGACCTCCTGTATTTATATTAATTCTAGCAAACTGCCTAGGTCGAATTCTCATTCTGGGTACTAATTCTTTAGTATATAACATTTCCTTTAGCCGAATTCTTCTCTTGGAAGCTAATAACCAAATACAGGTCATTCTATTGAGCTGACTTGTCTTTTAGGGTTTCTTCTTGCTTCCCGGAATATTATATTCTCGTCAAGTTTACACGTGAAGGTAAATACCTCCCGCATCTACCATAATATCAACACTCTCTCCTAGCTAGGGAGGTATTGAAGGTAATGGTCTTGAGCACAAACATACCATTCACCTGGTAGCATCAACATAGTCGTATAGATTATCTCATGATTAGATCATGAGCACCATCATCACTATCAGTGTCATCAACTGCATCATCTCTTGAAATCATACTCTATCTGAGTAATCAGACATGATGCTAGATAAGTCACTCACTCCATAGAGTGACACAAGAACCATTCTTCTAATCTGAACATATGTCCTAGAAGAATAAATGTCTCAGACCATTTTTCATCTGGGGAAACTCTATCCATTGATCATCCATCTAGTTGATAATCATTTCAAACACTATCGATAGTCTTCAAGTCAATCAGAACAATGTCATTCAATAGAACACAATTGTGTCTATCCATAGTAGTACACAACTACAATCCAGTGGTACATTTCCACACCAAGTAGCACACAGATACTTGATAAGTGACATATAGTCACAATCAGTTGAACACATCCACCACAGTAGTATACATCTACTATTCGGACTCCGGAGACATTCAGTCTCCATAACAATCATATCATCTGATATCAACCTGCACATAAAACAATGTTATGATATAAACTGAATCATATGGGCCATTCTTCCACTCACATCTATGAGATTTGGAAGAACATCTGCCCTCAAAAGGTCAAACATCAATGATGAGCTATCTAGACTATTCTTCTCAAGCAAGGAAGAATAATTGTCCCGATTTATGAGCCTAGACCATTCACCTATCTAGGACATTCCTCTGGCACTAAACAAAGTGCAACCTAGAGAGAATGAATCTGCCCTAGGGAATGACTGTCCGAACCATTTCCTAAGGAAATGATTGTCTTGCACCAACCTTCAAAACGGACCATTCTTTGAAACTGCTCACAATTGTGAGCTTCGAAAGAATGATTGCCTGGTGAGGTGGACCAATCTTCTTGACCACTACTGAGAGTGACCATCAATAAGAGAGATTGTCCTAGACCATTCCCAATGTTGACCACAAGGGGAATAACTTTCTATGGTACATTAGCAATCCATCGAACCATTTTCATTATGAAAATGACCATTCGATCTGGACCATTTTTCGAACTGGAAAAAGCCTATCCATCAGAAATATCAAACCACTTTCTGAACTGGAAAGGAACTATTCATCCTGGATCATTTTTCGAACTGAAAAATGATTTTCCATAAGTCAATAACATATCAGTGCTCCCTCCCAACCTGGGAGGCATCTCTTCCTTTTTTAATAAGGAAGTCTTCTCCACGAGCTCCATCTTGAGTATGCAAACTCTTTCATCTTGGATAGAGGCTTACCAAAATGTCTGCTTATCTACTCATCTGTGGAGATATATATTGGAGAACCACTTTCTCTTTTCTGGACTTCATCATGGAGAATGTAATTCTTGATCTCAATGTACTTTAGTCTTTTTGGAACACTGGTTTTCTGAAGACTTCATATAGTTCTGATCATTACAATATATCATAGTTGAATTTATCTCTTTTGTTTCTTGTTAACTCATAACATCGTGGCAAGGCTCAAACTGGAACATATCCATGTGGCACTTCTTCTGTCATCATGAGAGTTTGTCATAGATTGGCAAACCATCATCCTGGAGTTCTGAGTAACTATTCTGATATAGTATCTCTATTATAGAAATTTTTCACCACGCTTTTGTTGTGCATTGGAGGTTCTCCACCAAGTTGTCTTCTTCAATCTGTATGCAAGGGTCTCTTTCTGGTATACTTCAAAGCTTTGAGATTTCTCTACATATGCTCTCTATTCAATTATTCTGGAGAACAGTCTTGTATTTATCTTATGTAAACTCCAACCCATGGATATTTTGGACGATATAATGGCTCATGTGGAGGTATGTCTAGTTTATTAGAACAAGCAATCATCATAGTCTTCTCCCTCCATCTGGGAGAACCTCTAGTTATGGATCTCGCAATGCTTGCACTCATAAGTCTTACATACATTGTTCTTTATCACATCTTTCATTTCCTCTACTTCATTACTTTTAGTGAGTTCATATCAAGCTGGTAGTCTTGTGATCCTTGATACAATGACTAGTTGTTCTGACTTTTATTTCTCTCTTGGAATCTTTCATGTTCTTCCTCATATTTCTCTTTAGCTCTTAGGTCCATGGAGTTTTATATAGATTCCATGCCCTGAAGATTCCAAATTCTTTCTTTCATCATAGGATCATGGATGTGGATGGACAACCAAGAATCATTTGAGGCTTCTTTTCAAAGAGGACTTCTTCTAAAGTCAAACTGAACACATGATGTTTTTCATGGTTGCTACCATGGATAGATACTTCATCATCTTCAATGGATCATTAGGATTAGCTCCCTCCTAATCCTTGCTTCATGCATGAATGCATGCTCTTCTTTTGGAAATATATAATCGGATCCCTCCATCTAACATCATCCATGCTTCTGTCTGCATCCTTATTGCCTTTTGCAAAGTGTCATAAGTCTTTCTCCAATTTCCTCTTGATTGTTGACTTCTTTCTTTCTTTACTTCTTCTAGGTTTCTTCAAGTTTGATTCTGATTTCGGCTTATCTTGCAGTTGTTACTTATGTAATAGCTTCCATATGAATTGTTACCAAGGGTTATTGATGTACATCATCCTTTCATGTGTATTCCTTGACCTGTAGTCATCATGATAGCAATCCTTATCTTATTGTTCTTCCATAGGTATAGTTTCTCTTTGACCATATTATCTTCTAAGAAATAGATATGCAAGATATGTACAGAAAACATGGTATGTACAAGAACTATGAAGACTGTTGTTACCTTGCCTTTAGAAAAAGAAGTTTGTTTTATCCTGCTTTATGTTCTTTGTGGATTCCTGATGGAAACCCCCCTTCTCTCTTAAGGGCTGCACGACCTCCCAGTCTAGGATCAATCAAGAAACTGAGTTGGATCGACTCTTCGGGCCTATATTAGACCCAACCCACTTACACAGGTCCTTTCTCCAAAGGCCCAAGTCGTATGAGACCCACGGAACTTCTCCTACGTGTTTTTGAAATCTCAATGCCAAACGGGTGCCAACTCTTCTCTGCCAAGCCCTCTCTCCCTTGTGACCACCGGTAGTGACCACGTGCTCGAGTGAAAGGCGCATCATGATTTCACATTTCATGACTTTGGGAGTGTTTCTATCTCAGTTCCCCCAATAACCAAAATCGTGATTTCTTGAGATCTATGATACAACTCTTCCCTTGATCAACAGTTGTGATTAAGTTGGCATTTCATGTCTCATGACTTTGGGATCTCCTTACCTCCGCTCTCCCGATAGCTGAAATTCTGATGCTTCAGGTTTAACGGTCTAGATCCTCCCTCGATCCAATGGTCACGATGGTTTCAGGACTTCACGACTCGCGAAGTCAAAAGAATTGTCACCCCAAATATCTCGATCTCTGAAATGTCGATATTTCGTCCTGGCCAACCATTGGTCCATATCCTTCCTTGATCCAATGGCTCAGATTAAGTTGTGAATTCGCATCTCGCGAATCCTTAACACTCAAACTTTGACTTCCTCCAAGAGCGAGTCAGCGAAACTTTAGACGTTCGTCGTGTGTGCCTCCTGATGGACGGTTCAGATTCTCTAGCATTAAGATTGTACGGCTGAGATTTCTCCCTTTTTTATACTTTCACTTTCTTCAAACTTAGAAGACTCTCTAAGTATTCAAGGTTTCGAATCACCGTTCTTTCGGTAGGTTCGATGCCTGGGCCTCCTTAACACTTATGAAAAGCGTTACTCCTCCTGATCTTGGTCAGTGAGGACTTCGATTTCTTGCACACTCTTTGTGTCTCTGGGATTTCGATCACTCAGACTCCTAAGGATTTCTTGAAGAGAAATTCCTCTCGCCTTCTTGGCATTCTCCTTCTTCGATTCTCCAACTTCTTGCCAGCCTCCTCAACCTTTAGTTGAACCTCAGACCTGTGCACTACTTGTACCAGACCTTTAGTTGTTCCTTGCAGACGACTGTGCAGGCCTTACACAAGTCTCTTTGTATTCCATGCAAAGAGAAAAGTATTTGTGTTATCTCTTCTGAGCTTTGGAATCAAAACAGATCCCTCTAATGCACTCCTTGCATTTCGTGTGCACACCTTGCACTACTTCCACAGAAGAGAAATAATTGAAACTTATCTTAGCATTCACAGTTTCATTCACTCATAAAAAAACACAAACACAAATAATTGCAAACAATGTTCACACCATACATTGGATCAATTTTCCTCTTTTCTATTCATAAGTGAAGATGGTTACAACTATGATTCAAAACTAAAACTGGAAACTAAAATCTCCTTCTAACTTGCTGCTACTCGCTTGCAT
>JZKD02S1000157.1:197374-222455 GCA_000966675.3 Picea glauca
ACAGTGTTACATGTCCCTTTAGTCTAGTGACAACTTGTTTCACCTTTCCCTGTTCATCGACATCTTCATTGTCGAAGTATGCATCCATGGATCTTGTCCAATCTAGCAGCTCCTCTGCATCCAAATTGCCTTCATACATTGGGACTTCTATCTTGGCTCTGCCTCCCAATCTAGAAACTCTCAACAAGCATTCTTTGGCAACATCCTCTCCTTTAGCTTCTTCTATGACATTCTCGCCCACTGCTTCTTTTCTCTCTGCATTGCTGACGTCTCCATTGTCAGGTGGTCTCCTTTGCATTGCCTCCATCACCTCTAACCTTGCATGAAGTTCTCATGTCTCCCTTTCTACTACTCGATTGGCTATAGGTTGCTCTCCCTGTCTCCTCGACGACATTGTGTCAACTGTATATCACACACAGAGTACGACTCGGAGTACTCTTTGTCTCCTTAGTCTCTTGTTTACAGATAGAAAACGGCTCTGATACCACTTGATGCAAACCCCCCTTTTCTCCTAAGGGTTGTGTGACCTCCTAGTCTAGGATCAATCAAGAAACTGAGTTGGATTGACTCTTCAGGCCTCTGTTAGACCCAACCCACTTACACAAGTCCTTTCTCCAAAGGCGCAGGTCTTATGAGACCCACAGACCTTCTCTTGTGCGTTGTTCAAATCTCAATGCCAAGCGGGTGCTAGCTCTTCTATATCGAGCCATGACTCCCTTGTGACCATCGACAGTGACCACACGCTCGAGTGAAAGGCGCATTGTTATTTTGCGTTTCGTGACTCTGGGAGTGTTGCTACAGGTGAAATTTATCCCCTTTGTATACTTGCACTTTCTTCAGACTTAAAATACTCTCTAAGTATTCAAGGTTTTGAACCGTTGTTCTTTCGGCAGGTTTGATGCTTGGGCCTCCTTGACACTTATGAAAATTGTTACTCCTCTTGAGATTGGTCTGTGAGGACTTCGATTTCTCGTGCACTCCTTTCATCTCTGGGATTTCAATCACTCAGACTCCTAAGTATTTCTCAAAGAGAAATTCCTCCCTCCTTCTTGGCCTTCTCCTTCTCTGATTCTTTGACTTCTTGCCAACCTCCTCAACCTTTAGTTGAACCTCGGATTTGTGCACTCCTTGCAACAGATCTTTACACAAGTCCAAGTTCCTTATGGACGACTGTGTACACCTTGCATGAGTCTCTTTGCAATCCATGCAAAGGGAAAAGTCTCTATGTTATCTCTTTTGATCTTTGGAATCAAAAATGATCCCACTAACGCACTCCTTGCGTTTTGTGTGCACACCTTGCACTACTTCCATAGAAGAGAAACAATTGAAACTTATCCTAGCATTCACAGTTCCATTCACTCATAAAAAAACACAAACACAGAGAATTGCAAACAATGTTCACACCATACATTGGATCAATTTTCCTCTTTTCTATTCATAAGCGAAGATGGTTACAATTGTGATTCAAAACTAAAAATGGAAACTGAAATCTCCTTCTAACTTGTTGCTACTCGCTTGTAGCTCTCTATCTTTCTAACTAATTGACTAGCCTCATTCGGGTGTACAAAACCTCTATTTATCAAAGGGTTCTTAGGGTTTCCCCTGGCTACTTTTCTACTCTACAACTTAGCCTAACGATTATCTTGGATCAGTTGCATTCCAGAGCTAGAATGGAATCTCCCACTTCACTTGTAATCCTTCAAGTGTGCCTCCGCAATTTTCCCGCTAAGTTCAAGTGTGCCTCAAAAGATTAATTATGTCGTTGAGTTAAGGTGGTCTTCAAAATATCTGCTTCAACTGCTACCATTGATCTCCCATACAGATTCCTTGATGTTGATGGGTTTTTCTCCCCTCAGTTGACAACGATGCTCCTACATCAGTTCCCTTTCTTTGGAAATTGAAGCTTTGTGTGTTTCTTTCCTTTTCTTTAGCTCAGGACAATGATTCTTGTAGTGACCATATTTTCAATAGTTGAAGCATTGTATTTTTGACATATTGTTCTCTTGATCTGGCTTCTTCCTTGAGCCAAACTTCCTTTTATTCTTTAAATGCTTGAACTTTGTTGTGAAGGCTTGATCATCGTATTTCTTTTGGGGTTTATCTTTTGCACTAATCCTTGATTTTTCTTGTGCACAGCAAGTCCAAAGTTCTTCAAATGTAGGATACTCCTTCCTTCTGATCATGCTTGCGGCAAATGCATCTCATGTCTTGGGAAGACCATTGGGTACTATATTTACCAGTTCCTTCTCTGAGATGATTTCTTTAATATCTTGTAGTTGATCTCTTAACTAAGAGATTCTTACAAAGTATGATGTTATGTTGTCATCATCATTCATCTTCATGTCACAGAGCTCATTCTTCAAACTCATTACTTGTCCAATGTTTCTGACTGAGAAGAGGTTTATTAGGGCATCGTACATATTCTTAGATGAATCAAGATGGGATATGTAGGGTATCAAGTGGTTTTTTATAGAATCCACCATAATTCTCATGGAATTGATGTCATTGTCTTTGAACTTCTCCATAACTACAACGTTATGTGGTTCCTTCTCTTTTCTTGCCTCAAACTATGGTTCCACAATCTTTTCTTTCACGATATCCAACACTTTATTTTTGGCAAGGATGAGATCAATCCTTTTATTCCATGCTCTGAAGTTAGAAGCCCCTTCTAACTTTTTTTCTGACTTCATAGAGTAAGTCATGGTTGCTCTGACTTGGTCAACCCTAGATTTGACCAAAAATTCAAACTTGACATCTTAGCTTGCTGAGAGTACCAAGAGGTGAGCTAGGCTAGGGTGCACTAGTATATCCATAAATTAGGTCAATCCCTTCACTTAAGGTGCCTTAACGAGAGGGTTAGGGTTTCTACAACTGCACCTTCTAGTAACCCTAGTGGTAGTTCTTTAGTAACTGCTCCTGCTAGAAACCCTAGCGGTAGTTCTTCAACGAGATTAGTATCTTGATGGCAATGCTCCCTTCCAGTGGTTAGACTGAATGAAGGAGGTTTTGGCCCATAACCTATTAGAATATGATGGATATTCTTGTTTAACCATAGAAAATATCACTATTGTCACCCAACCATAGGCTGAAGCCACCCCTGAGCACCTTAACCTTGACAGAGAATTATTCCAGAAGCAAACCCTAGGATAGATAGCCAAACAAAGGGTGGCACACCTTTCTCCAAGGATAGCACACCAAGCAAGAGTAACAAGAGTTGATCAGAGATTCCAAACCATAGCCAAGAGATAGTCCAAGCCAAAACTAAAATCTGTCAGTTGCAGCAGCTGCAACAACAACTCTCCTCCAAAATTGCACACAAATTGTCCAACTGCAATGCACACAAGTGTTGCCTCTGCAGTTCTGAGAATACTGGTCAAAATGAAGACTGGCCTCCTGTATTTATACTAATTCTGGAAGACTGCCTGGGCCGACTTCTCATTCTCAGTACTAATTGTTTAGTATATAACATTTCCTTTAGCCGACTTCTTCTCTTAGAGGCTAATAACCTAATACAAGTCATTCTCTTGAGCCAAATTGTCTTCTAGGGTTATTAGCTAACTAATTAGGGTTTCTTCTTGCTTCCCATAATATTATATTCTCATTAGGTTTACACATGGAGGTAAATACCTCCCACAACTACCATAATATCAACATATCCAACCCCGTTCATGGAGATAAGAAGCAAGGAACCATCAACATATGTATGGATTTCCATGACCTGAACAAGGCATTTCTTAAAGATAACTTTCCCACACCTTTCATCGATCAGATTCTCGACGAGTGTGGGAAGTGAAGTATTTTCTTTTATGGATGGATTTTCAGGATATAATCAAATTCAAATTAAACCCGAGGATCAACACAAGACAAAATTTAATTGTCCTTGGGGTAATTTTTCATATCGGAAGATGTCTTTCGACCTTAAAAACGTCGGAGCAACCTTTCAGTGTGCCATGAATTTTGCCTTTCACGATCTTAAGAACATAATCGAAACCTACCTTGGTGATCTTAATGCTCACTCTCGCAAGAGAGCGAATCATGTTACTCATCTTCGACTTGTTTTTGAAAGATGTCGTTATTATAGAATCCAGTTAAACCCTCACAAGTGCATATTTTGTTTTAAGTCTGGTCATATTTTAGGTTTTCTAGTTTTTGAGACTAGGATCATGGTAGATCCACTTAAGTTTGAGGCGATACTTTGGTTGCCTCCCCCACACACAACTAGAAAACTTCAAGGTCTACAGGGGAAAGCTAACTTTCTTCATAGTTTTATAGTGAACTATGCCACCATCACTAAAGGTTTCATCCATCTTTTGAAGAAGGACACCCCTTTTATCTGGGATGAGCGAGCCTAGGAGTGCTTCGATGCTTTGAAGAAATCTTTGGTGTCAGCGCCTCTACTGAAGCCTCCCGACTACAATAGAGATTACTTTCTTTATATCGCCGTGTCTGAAGACACGATCCGTATGGTTCTGGTTCAGGAGGATGATGAGCTCCATGAGCACATCATTTACTATATTAGTCGAACTTTGCTTGGTCCTAAACTTAATTACACTCACGTTGAAAAGCTAGCTTTGGTTGTCGTTCACGCAGTCCAACATTTGTGCCATTATATATTACTTTGTAAGACTACGGTGGTTGTTGATGTCAATCCATTTCAATACATCCTTACTTGACGTATCATAGAGGGAAAATATAATGAATGAATTTTCATTTTACAGGAGTTTGATCTCGATTTCGCTTCCGTGAAATCTAAGAAATCCCTGGTCTTTGCAGAGGTAATATCTGATTTTCCACGATTAGATGAGGATGTTATCCATGTTGATTCATTTGTGGATGAACACATTTTTCTTGTCTCTTCATCTAACCCCTTGTATGGAGATATTGTTCTCTATCTATAGAATTTGAAGTTCCCTCACCATCTCTCACGAGATTATCGACGGCGTATAAGATATCAAGCTAAGAAATATACTATCATCGGTGACACCTTGTATCGTTGAGGAATAGACGATATCTTGCATCATTGTTTAACTCACAGAGAAGATAATTCTATACTAAACGATTGCCACAGTGGGGCTTGTGGTGGTCATCTATCTGGACTTGCGACAGGACAAAAAAATTTGCGAGTTGGTTATTTCTGGCCTACTATCTTTAAGGATTGTATTGAAGTGGTTAAAAAGTGTTGCCCCTGCCAGGTGTTCACTCAGAAAATGCGATCGCATCCAACCCCCCTTCACCCATTCATTTTCATTGGTCCCTTCACCAAGTGGAGGTAGATGTGTTGATTGCAACCCAACTTTAGCTGGGGGGAATCGACACATTATCGTGGTCATCGACTACTTTACTAAGTGAGCCGAGGCCATGCCTACAGTTAAATCTGATAGGAATACTGCAGCCTTCTTCGTATTCAATCAAATTATCTCTTGGTTCGGTATCCCGAGTGAGATTGTCACTAACTAAGGCAGTCACTTTCAAAATGAGATGATGGATGAACTAGCAGCTAAAATGGGGTTTAAACATGGTCATTATTCTCCTTATTATCCCCGTGAAAGTGGGAAAGTAGAGGTTGTCAACAAGTCTCTCAATACCATTTTGCAAAAAATTGTCAGTCAGAGTAAATCCAACTGGCACATCATGATATACACTGCACTCTGGGCATACCGAACCTCGGTCAAAATTTCCATCAGATTTTCCCCTTTCCAGTTAGTACATGGTGTGGAGTCGATATTACCCATTTAATGTGAAATCCCTTCTCTTAAGTTGGAAGTTGTGCTCCTACCTGACATTTTCAATCTTGAGCGACACCTTATATACCTAGAGAGTCTTGATGAGCAGCATCGATATGCCTCTATGACTATCGAGGCGAACAAATGACGTGTCAAGGTCCAATATGATAAGTTTGTCTATCCTCGGTTGTACGGCGAGGGTGACTTGGTCCTCTTGTATGATCAAGACAAAGAAACTCTAAGGGTAGGCAAGTTTAAACCCATGTGGCACGATCCTTACATCGTGCGACCTGTTCTAGAAAAAGGGGCCTATGAGTTAGAAGATTATGAAGGGAATAAGTTGGCCGAGCCCAAAAATGGGCTCTACTTGAAACGATATTAAGCTTGAGCCCCGCGCTTGAGCAGAAATCTTTGTATACTAATGTAATTTAGTGTATATATCTCTTTTCTTTCTCATCTTCGGATTGCTTATCGAGTTTTCACTTGGTTGACAGATGTCAACGGAGTCGTCAGTCTACTTAGGATTCGCAAACGGGACCATTCATCACACACGAAACTTGGCTTCCGTCACTTGGGTGGTTTATTCACCCGAGGGTCTACTGGTGTCTTTGGGAGGCATATGCCTAGGGCCATCCATGAATAATGTGGCTGAATATAGTGTCGTTGTAGAAATTTTACGCGATTTTATCTCACATGGCATTCGTGTTAATGTTTTCATAGCATTAGGTTAAGCATGAAGTTTATTCCATTTTAAGAATTAACCATAACCATATATGTTGTAGCAACCAAGATCACATGAAGAAGCACCATGCACAAGAACACAAGATGTATCTTGGGAAACCCTTCTCAAACAAGGGAGAAAAACCCAACCAAATCCTTTTCTATAATCTTCAAAAGAAATACCTTTACCACCAAGAATATCCTAGCACACAAGAGGGTGCTCAAAACCTAGAAACCCTAGCGCCCAGGAGAGGTGCGCAACTTTTACCAAGAAGTGTACTTGCTTAAATTTCCAAAACTTACAAGTGAGTCTGTTTCTACAAATGAAATATTTCCTCTTACTTATATTAGACTTGTCCTATCAACTGAAGTGTCTATTGGCACAATAGGGTCGACTTCACTTAGACATATTAATTGTTTATTATTATAATGATTAATATTAATATTACTATTAATATTAATTATCTTTTACAGTTTATCTTTAGACACAATAAGATAGGTCCAACCTATCTTTTCGAGATTTCCCTAACTCAACAGATCGCTCTTACATCAGATAATCATCTGGAGTTATTTTCTCTCACGTCATGGAGGAGGCCATATACATTCCTAGCCTCTGTCCCAAGATGGAACCATGAACCCTTTTTTAGGGTCTTTCTCTCAGGTTTGTAAGCTGAGAGTAAGAATTCACATAGCTGCTATATTCCACATCTCATAGGTTTGTAGGCTGGAGGATGTCTCCTATAGCTGCATTCATCAACACTCCCTCTCAGCTAGGGAGGCATTCTCCATCAAGCCAAGTCTCATATCGATGTATTCTGAGTTTTATTTTTGTCCAATGGTCATCCATACTCCCTCTTAACTCAGAAGGATTTCTTCACCAAGTAAATGTTTGTAGTTTTCTCAGGTGTAGGAAGGTACTGCAAGTATACAATCTTTCTTCTGCATCATATCTCTAATATTAAGTTATTTCATCTTGTTGTGTTTTGAACCATCGGGAAATACTGGAATATAAAGGAGCTTTACACACGGCTCTTAGCTATCATCATAGGATCCATCTCATGGTCAAGTAAATATGTCAGAATTTTGTGGAGCCACATTACTTCGCACACTCACTATTATATATAATTTGTCTCTTGCTGCACTCAAGGCCACAGAGTTTTGTTTCCTGCTATGTTAGGAAACCCTGGAAGACTTCAAGGTAGAACATTAACCAGATGTGATTTTTTGGTCCATTGTACTTTCTACTCAATCTGAATCGGCATATTCTTCCAACTCAAGTTCACACTGGAGGCATATCTCGGACCATATCCAACTGTGTCTTAATACATGTTTTGTTTTTTCCTAGTGAGTCTGTCTCGGTTGACTCATCACATTCACTGTATGGCATGAATCAAGTCTGGTGTTGATCAGATACATCAATGATCCAATCAATTGTGGATTAGTCTCTTCTGAATCATCATCAATATTCTTCTTTAAATCCATCACGGTGGATTTGCATTATGTCATACTTCTTTAATATTCCCACTGTATATTTTCCTTGAATCAGGAAAATTTCATTGGTCCTCTACCATACTTCTTGTACCAAGAATTAGTGTATCATACTCAGATCCTTTATGAAAATCAGAAGTCAATGCTTGCTTGTTTTCAACAACAAGGTTTTCTGAATAAGTCATAAAAATCAAGCTCTTGTCATCAACACTCTAATAATATAGGTTTGGATCAACAACACTCTTGCTGAAATCCATACTTATCAAGAATTTGTCTATCTGATATAGTTTCCAACTCATGGAAGGTAGTATGGATGGAAGTGTATCAGGTTCACTAGATCAAGTGTCTCATCATAGACAACTCCCTTTGTTTATGAGAAGCCTCTAGTTATAGATCTTGTTTTTGAATTTCTCGACACTTCCATCAGTTGCATGCTTGATCTTATAGATCCACTTGGAAGTTACCATAAACTTCCCTTTTTGGTTTTTCAATAAAATCTTATGCATCATTCTTTAATATGTACTGGTATTCTTCTATTATGGCATCTTTCCATATTGTTTCTCTTGTTGCTTCTCTAAGACAAGGAGTCTAAGTATTAATGAAGTGGCTCATGACTGAAGGATAGCTCGAAAAATCTCTTTTTGCTTTCTTGGAATGTGCCTTGAGAGGCTTGTATGTTTCTCTACCTCTTGCAGAGTGAGTTTAGGTAGGCCTTTTATGCCTTACTGCAATATATCTGAACATATCAACTGGAGCAACTGGATCAACTAGAATAATGTCTTTCTCCCTCTGAACTACTAAAGGGGGAGAAGGTATAGTCTTACTGTCAATATCCATCTGAGATTCTCTGGATCTTTGAAAGATTTTCTCTTCTTTAAGAGACAACGTTTATGCTTATCTTAATCTATTTCTGACCATGGATGTTGATCTGGAATGTCTTTGAAGATTCATTGTATCCTTCTTTCAAGAATAATGTTTTCTTCTTTGTTCTTTGCACAAAGGATAAGGTTTTGGACTCCCATACCAGGGATAATGGTCCAAGTTTTGAAAACTCTTTTATACGGAGTGATATTCTTATTTTATTCTAAGAAACATCAATTCACTGTAAGATTTAGAACAAAAAGACTTTACCTATTTGTAGTAATGTTCTTCTTTAGAGAAAATACTTCTTGTTTCTTGTTTCTTCATTTTCTTTAGGTGGATCAGGATCAACATCAACAGTGGTGGCGTATTGTTTTTCCTTCTTTCTAGTTGGACAATATTTAGCAACATGTCCATACTTGTCACATCTGTGGCATTGAACTTTTGAGAGGTCTCTTCTTTGATATGAAGGATTTTCTTCTTTAAATGTATGCCTGAAGTTTCTTTTGAATTTTCCTCCTTTTCTAGTGTGAAGTGCAAGAGCATGATTTTCTTCTGAGTTATCTTCCACTCCTCTATTTATGAGTCTTAGTTCTTCTTGTGTACAATCTATCCATAGTCACTCAAATGTTGGTAGAGTTTCTCTTCCACTGATTCTCTGGAGGAAGGGCTCCCATGATTTTGGAAGATTCTGAAGAGTAGTCAAGACAAGTTCTCTATCAGATATATTTTCTCCAACTGTCTCTAGTTGTTCTTTAACTTCTAATAGCTTCATGAAGAAAGTTGCAACTGTGTCATCTTTCGTTATCTTAGTACTTTGGAGTTGACTTTTCAAGGCAAGGGCTCTGAGAGTGTTGTCACTTTCAAACATTCCTTTTAGCATTTTGTACATATCGTAGGCAGTCTTCAGATTTGCAATCTGGGGCAAGAGATGATCTCTTATTGAGTAGATGATTATTTTCCTTGCTCTGACATCATCTTCTTTTCTTATTTTCTTCTCTAATTCAGTTGTTGTTTCTGGTAGAGTTTTAGTGGTTGCATCCAGGATATCTTCTTCTTCTAGAGTGACTAGAAGCTTTGATTTCCAAGGGTTGAAGTTGCTTGCTCCATCAAGCCTATCTTCCATTGGAGTTTTATTCTTCATCTTTTCTTGAATATTTAGTGGTATCGATTATGTTTGGACTTATGACTGCAAAAAATCAATTTAATAGGATCACGGAGATGCTTGCTGATCTAGAACAATATTTCTTCAGAAAACCAGAAATATTTTGCAGAAGTTTCGGCACTGTAGAAACCCTAGGGACAAAAATAAAATTCTCTCGAAATTAAGTTTTGAGAGCATTTGGAGATGCGATGGAAGAGGTTGTACTCTTATATGGTGGAATTATCCTCAGCATCCAAGTTTCAGGGGTTGAAATACTTCAAGAAGGAGGACCATACAAAATTTTCTAGAA
Source organism: Picea glauca (assembly GCA_000966675.3). Lineage (NCBI taxonomy): Eukaryota > Viridiplantae > Streptophyta > Pinopsida > Pinales > Pinaceae > Picea > Picea glauca. The sequence goes on from JZKD02S1000157.1 coordinate 207,621, forward strand.
CCCTGGGAAGGTCGTACGGTTTTGCAGAAGTGAAGGGTTTGCTGAAAAAGGGATGAGACTTGGTGAATGCTTGTGCAATGGGTTCTTTTATGACCTATGCTCTGATACCATGTTAATTTTTTCATAGCATTAGGTTACACATGAATTTCATTCCATTTTAAAAATTAACCATAACCATATATGTTGTAGCAACCAAGATCACATGAAGAAGCACCATGCACAAGAACACAAGATGTATCCTAGGAAAACCTTCTCAAACAAGGGAGAAAAACCCAGCCAAATCCTTTGCTATAATCTTCAAGAGAAAGACCTTTACCGCCAAGAATATCCTCGCACACAAGATGGTGCTCAAAACCTAGAAACCCTAGCGCCCAAGAGAGGTGTGCAACTTTTACCAAGAAGTGTATTTGTTGAAATTTCCAAAACTTACAAGTGAGTGCGTGTCTACAAATGGAATTTGAATGGTTTTTACCGCGTGCATGATCCTACTTTAATCTGAGGATTCCTACGTGTACGTCTTTTAGAACGACAATTTGGTTTCATTACCTATTATCATATTCCTAGGAGTTCTAATCATGTATCTTATGCTTATGCTAATTTTGTTTTAGATTGACATTTGTCACATAATTAAAAGAAAAGAAAACCATCTAACCAATGTACACATTGTAAAATATAAGTAAAGTCGAAGATCGTTTTTTATATATTTCAAAAAATATGGTGTTTATAGTACAAAATGGGGCTAACACCCTCAATATACATATACAGCTAGTATCATAATATCCCATGACATCTACGCCTGTGGCGCCAGATGTGTATCATGGTAGAAAACCACAACAATCACGAGACACCGAAAGAGTCTTACTCATTCCCTAGGTACACCAACTACCTGTCGTTGCATGGCTTCAGACAGATCCTCTACCTGAACCATGGGTATCCTGTGAGTCAGATGCAAGAGGTTGCTCTGCATGTTTTGTAGCACCCTCTTGGCTTCTCCTCCCATCGCTTCATATCCCTGATTCCTTCATCGATGTCGAGCGAAACCCTCTGGTCATCGTGGACCCACGTATATGACACACATAATATCTAGTCAATACTTAAGCACCATCCAAAAATATTTTTGTCCTAATTATACAAAAACACAAAAAAATGAAATATGTAAAAAACATTTTGACATACCTATGTCACCATAAGCGGCCCCTGGTGGAAGTGGCATGTTTGGATCTCCTTTGAAGTCAATCCCCTCATAAGGATAGTCATCCAGAGTGATGACCTATCGCCGCCACCAGTAGAAAAAGTCCTTGTTGTAGGGTGTAGGCACCCTACCTACTCCCTGTCGCCTCGTCACCTGGGTCCACCGTCCCATGGCTAGATCGCGAAGTCCTCTTGGGAGAATCTCAACTCTAGGTCCCAAACCTAGATACCACTCGAAAAAGAAACTGCACAAGATGGAGGCAAACCCGAAATTTCTTTTACCCCCCTGTTTACACTCCGTCAACTGGCTATTCATGTTGGCTAGTAGTGAGGTACACCACTCATACACTGTGGGTCTTACACATTGCACTGCATAGAGCATGAGTAGCCTTGATGCCTGGTGCAACGAGGTCGAACCTGTGATCCTCATCAAAACCAGGACAATGATTTTCATACTGAGGTTGTTTATTGCCTGGATAGGGACTTGACTCCCTACCTTAGGAGTCCCAGCTACACAGTGGTGGTCGATATAATCTTCTATATTCATCTCGCTACCTGTTCCTCGCGAATTGAAGTTCACAACCTCCCCCCTGTTAGAACGTGCTCATTTTACCATAGACAATATCACTATTGTCACCCAACCATAGGCCAAAGCCACCCTCCGAGTATCTTAACATTGACAGAGAATCATTCCGAAAGCAAACCCTAGGCTAGATAGCCAAACAAAGGGTAGTGCACCCTTATCCAAGAATAGCACATCAAACAAGAGTTTATCAGATAGTCCAAACCATAACCAAGAGATAGTCCAAGCCAAAACCAAAATTTGTTAGTTGCAACAGCTGCAACGACAACTCTCCTCCATACTTGCGAACAAATTTGCCAACTGCAGTGTGCACAAGTGTTGCTTTTGCACTTCTGAGAATGCCTGCCAAAATGAAGACTGGCCTCCTGTATTTACACTAAATCTGGCAGACTGCCTAGGCCGACTTCTTATTTTGGGTACTAATTCTTTAGTATATATTATTTCCTTTAGCCAACTTCTTCTCTTGGAGACTAATAACCTAATACAAGTCATTCCCTTGAGCCGACTTGTCTTCTAGGGTTATTAACCAATCAATTAGGGTTTCTTCTTGCTTCCTAGAATATTCTATTCTCGTCGGGTTTACATGTGGAGGTAAATACCTCCCGCAACTACCATAATATCAACACTCCCTCCTAGCTAGGGAGGTATTTGAAGGTAATGGTATTGATCACAAACATACCATTTACTCAGTAGCATCAACATAGTTGTATAGTCTATCTCATGACTAGATCATGAGCACCATCATCACTATCAGTGTCATCAGTTGCTTCATCTCTCGAAACCATACTCCATCTGAGTAATCAGACATGATGTTGGATAAGTCACTCACACCATAGAGTGACACAAGATCCACTCTTCTAATATGGATATATGTCCTAGAAGAATAAATGTTCTGAACCATTTTCCATCTGGGAAATCTTTGTTCTTTAATCATCCATCTAGCTGATAATCATTTCCAACACTATTGATAGTCTTCAAGGCAATCAAAACAATATCGTTCAATAGAACACAACTGTGTCTATCCATAGTAGTACACAACTACAATCTAGTGGTACACTACCACACCAAGTAGCACATAGATACTTGATCTGTGACGTATAGTCACAATCAATGGAACACATCCACCACAGTAGCATACATCTACTGTCTAGAGACATACAGTCTCCATAAAAATCATTTGATATCAACCTGCACAAAAAACATTGTTATGATATAAACTGAATCATCTGGGCCATTCTTCTACTCACATATGTGAGATCTTGGAAGAGAGTATGCCCTCAAAAGGTAAAACATCAATGATGAGCTATCTAGACTATTCTTGTCAAGCAAGGAAAAATAATTGTCTCGATTTATGAGCTGGACCATTCCCCACCCTGGGCCATTCCTCCGGCACTAAACAAAGTGCAACCTAGAGAGAATGAGTCTACCCTAGGGAATTTCTGCCCCTAATTGTTGAACCTGGACCAATCACATATCTGGGCCATTCCTCCGACACTAAACAAAGTGAAACCTGGAGAGAATGAATCTTCCCTAGGGAATGATTGTCCGAACCATTTCCAAAGGAAATGACTGTCCTGCACCAACCTCCAAAACGGACCATTCTTTGAAACTACTCACAACTGTGAGCTTCGAAAGAATGACTGTCCGACGAGGTGGACCAGTCTTCTTGATTGACCCTCAAGAAGAGAGACTGTCCTAGACCATTCCCCATGTTAACCACAATGGGAAATTGTTTTTTATGGTACATCAGCAATCCATCGAACCATTTTCATTCTGAAAATGACCATTCGATCTGGACCATTTTCCAAACTGGAAAATGTATGTCCATCAAAAATCTCAAACCACTTTCCAAGCTAGAAAGGAACTACTCATCTTGGACCATTTTTCGAACTGAAAAATGACTATCCATAAATCAATGACTGTCCAACCTGGGAGTCATCTCTTTCTTTTTCAATAAGGAAGTTGTCTCCACGAGCTCCATCTTGAGTACACAAACTCTTTTATCTTGGACAGAGGATTTACCAAAATGTCTTCTTCTCTGCTCATCTGTGGAGATATATATTTGAGAACCACTTTCTCTTTTCAGGACTTCATCACAGAGAGTGTAATGTTTGATCTCAATGTACTTCGGTCTTTCTGGAACACTGGTATTCTCTGAATACTTCATATAGCTTTCATCAATCATTGTTGGATTCATCTTTTGTTTCCTGCTAGCTCATGAAATCATGGCAAGGGTCAAACTGGAACATATCCAAGTGGTACTTCTTCTTCCATCATGAGGGTTTGTCATGGATTAGAAATCCATCATCCTGAGCTTCTAAGTAACCATTCCTATACAGTATCTATGTTATAGAAAGTTTTTCACCATGCTTATGTTGTGCATTGGAGGCTCTCTACCAAGTTGTCTTCTTCCATCTACATACAAGAGTATCCTTCTGGTATACCTCAAAACCTTGAGGTTGCTATACACTTCTTTGTTTTATTACTTTGTTGAGGAGAACAATTCTTACATTTGTCTGATTTTAACTCCAACCCATGGATATTGTGGACGATATAATGGCTCATGTAAAGGTATGTCTAGTTTACTGGAACGAAGAATCATCATAGTCTTCTCCCTCCATTTGGGAGAACCTCTAGTTCTAGATATTGCAAGAACTCGCAATCCTTTCATTCATAAGTTTTCCATACATTGTTCTACGTCACAACTTTCAGTTCCTCTTCTTGATTTCTTTTAGTGAGTTCATGCCAGGATGGTACTCTTGTGATTCTTGATACACTGAATAGTTTTCTGTCTTTTCTTTCTCTCTTGGAATTTTCATGTTCTTCCTCATGTTTCTCTTTAGCTCTTGAGTTCATGGAGTTTTGTATAGATTTCATGCCTTGAAGATTCTGCCTTCTTCCTTTCATCATAGGATCATGGATGTGAACGGACAACCAGGGATACTTTGAGGCTTCTTTTCGAAGAAGACTTATTCTAAATTCAAATTGAACATGTATTTCTTTTCATGGTTGCTACCATGGATATATACTTCATCATCTTCAATGAATCATAGGATTAGCTCCCTCCTAATCCTTGCTTTATGTATGAGTGCATGTTTTTCTTTTGGGAGTATATAATCAGCTCCTTCCATCTAACATAATCCACGCTTCCGTCTGCATCCTTATTGCCTTATGCAAGGTGTCATAAGTCTTTCTCCAATTTCCTCTTGATTGTTGACTTCTTTTTGTATTTACTTCTTCTATGTTTCTTCAAGATTGATTGTGATCTCGAATTATCTCGCAGTTGTTACTTAGGTAATAAATTCCACATGAATTGTTTGATGTACTTCATCCTTTCATGTGTATTGTCTGACTTGTAGTCATAAAGATACCAACCCTTATATTGTTGTTCTTCCATAGGTATAGCTTTTCTTTGAACATGTTATCTTATAAGAAATGGATATGCAAGATATGTACAAAAGATATCGTATATACAAGAACTATGAAGAGTATTGTTAACTTGTCTTAGAAGAAGTATGTTTTGTCCTGATTGGATTTCTTTAAGGGTTCCCTTTCTTCGGCAAATGATGCTTCGTGTGTTTCCTTCCTTTTTCTTAACTTGGGACAATGATTCTTGTAGTGACCATACTTTTGACAATTGAACCATTGTATTCTTGACATATCTTTCTCTTAATTTGGTTTCTTTCTGGAGCCAAACTTCTTTTTATTCCTGAAATCCTTGAACTTTGTTGTGAAGGCTTGATCATCGTATTTCTTTTGAGGTTTCTCTTTTGCACTGATCCTTGATTCTTCTTGTGCACAACAAGTCTAAAGTTCTTCAAATGTAGGATACTCATTCCTTGTGTTTATGCTTGCGGCAAATGCATCCCATGTCTTGGGAAGACCATTGAGCACTATATTGAATAGTTCCTTCTCTGAGATGATCTCTTCAATAAATTGTAGTTGATCTCTTAACTGGGAGATCCTCACAAATTATGATGTTATGGTGTCATCATCATTCATCTTCATGTCACAGAGCTCATTCTTTAGACTCATTACTTGTCCAATGTTTCTGACTAAGAAGATCTTTGTTAGGGCATCGTACATCTTCTTAGATGAGTCAAGATAGGATATATAGGGTATCAAGTGATATTTTATAGATTCCACTATGATAATCATGGCATTGATGTCATTGTCTCTTAACTTCTCCATAACTGCAACATTTTGTTGTTCCTTCTCTTTTCCTTCTTCAAACACTGGTTCCACGATCTTTCCTTTCATGATATCCAGCACTTTATTCTTGGTGAGGATGTGGTCAATCCTTGTCTTCCATGATCTTAAGTTAGAATCCCCATCTAACTTGTTTTCTGACTTCATAGAGTAGGTCATAGTTGCCTTGACTTGGTCAACCCTAGATTTGATCAAAAACTCAAACTTGACATCTTGTCTTGTTGAGAGTACCAGGAGGTGTGCTAGGCTAGGGCGCACTAGTATATCCAAAAATTAGGTCAATCCCTTCACTTAAGGTGTCTCAATGATAGGGTTAGGGTTTCTACAACTGCACCTGCTAGTAACCCTAGCGGCAATGATTTAGTAACTTCTCCTGCTAGAAACCCTAGCGGCAGTTCTTCAACGAGCTTAGTATCCTTATGGCTATGCTCCCTTCTAGTGGTTAGACTGAATGAAGGAGGTGTAGGCCCGTAACCTGTTAGGTTGTTCTTTTTTTACCATAGACAATATCACTATTTTCACCCAACCATAGGTCGAAGCCACCCTCCAAGCACCTTAACCTTGACAGAGAATCATTCTGGAAGAAAACCCTAGGCTAGATAGCCAAACAAAGGGTAGTGCACCCTTCTCTAAGGATAGTGAATCAAACAAGAGTTGATCAGATAGTCCAAACCATAACCAAGAGATAGTCCAAGCCAACACCAAAATCTGCTAGCTGCAGCAACTGCAACGGCAGCTCTCCTCCATACTTGTGCACAAACTGGCCAACTACAGTGTGCACAAGTGTTGCTTCTGCACTTCTGAGAATGCCTGCCAGAATGAAGATTGGCCTCTTGTATTTATACTAAATATGGAATACTGCCTAGGTCGACTTCTTATTCTGGGTACTAATTCTTTAGTATATATTATTTCCTTTAGCAGAATTCTTCTCTTGGAGACTAATAACCTAATACAAGTCATTCCCTTGAGTCGACTTGTCTTCTAGGGATATTAACCAATCAATTAGGGTTTCTTCTTGCTTCCCATAATATTCTATTCTCTTCAGGTTTACACGTGGAGGTAAATACCTCTTGCAGCTACCATAATATCAACACCCCGACATGACAGACCAGTTAGAAAGTATATGTCCTCAACTTCAATTCTCAATGGTTTCCCATCGAGATTGAAGCTCTCGATATCAGGGTCCCAGTAACCCACCAACATCTCCAACAACCTCACTTGGGCTCTCATCCCTTTGAGCGCCCAAAAATTATACAAACCACATCGTTTTAAGGCCATTTGGGCCCCTAGATCTCGAACTACAGCGACATCAACCTCCTCATGTTCCCTTTCTATCCATTCAAGCACCATCATGTCAAAGACACACAATTTTGAGTTAGAACCCCTCATTTTGGTCATTTGCGTACCTATACACGGCTTCCTTTCCACATAGTCGCGTGTAGGGCTCAATATATGCATCCTATAGTTAATACAGGTGCATATACCTCGTCGTATATGCGACCTAAATACGGACAGCCCACGTACACCAAAATCTACACTTTGCGCTTCAAATAACTAAAAATTAAAAAACCTAATTAAAAAATGTAATCCATTGAAATTGAAGACGAAGAGATCAAAAATTACCTGATCCAGACGGCACGTGATTTCATTGTGGGATGCTTCCGCAATCATCGTTTGAATCATGGAAGAATTTTGGTCCAATTTGCACTAGTTGGGTAAAAAATCAAAATGGTATGGTAATTTTTTATTTTATTACTATTTATAAATCATTTTTTACCCACTTTCTATAGTTTAAACCATTTTTTTACCTAATGGACTAATACGAAAGTGGATTGAATTGGTTTTTGTAGTTTTAACCTGGGTTTCCTATATATTTCAGTGCTTTGTCGACCGTTCGTCACCTTAGGCAAGTATGTTTATTACCCAGCATATAGGATAGGTATCCATTCCATTATGCATTTTCTCATTATCCTAAAATTGTCGCTCTTTATGCCCTAGGTACGAACCCATTTGTTGCGACACAGAACCTTCCATCTGCTATAAATTTGTGTCATTATCAAGTGGTAGAGACTTACCAAACATGGATTCCCTAGTTAGATCCCCTGTTGCATTTGGTTCCCATGCAGAGATTTTTTCATCAAGACCGGGAGTCCCTCACAACTCATACTTGACTTTATGTTGAGCCTCATTTCTCATTCATACACATGCGACCTTTTACCCCATGGACTCCCAAACAAGTCTTAGTTAAGCTATTTTCTGACTCGTTACCAAAAATAGAAAAGATCGTCGAGTGAACTTGTCATTTTCACACTCGTAAAATGGATTTGAAAAGACGTCTACTTGGCACAAGTTTATCCCTTTTTCACACCAAGTAGACTAAAAGACATAAAAAAGGACATTTTTTGGCATTAAGTTGTGATTGCATCTCATGCCCTTGCTTGCAGTATTGAGCCTATAATATGTTCTCGCTTTGCGTTATAAACCGTTTGCCTTAGCAATTTTGCATCCTCAACTAAGAAGAGTCATGTTTATATCCTTCGTAATTCGACACCCTATACCTAGGAGGGAACATCCCCTGAGTGTCCATCTCCCGCATGCACTTCCCTGCATTGAGCATAGGTATGTTCCACTGTTGGAACTATTTTTTCTTACTTGTGACACATGTTTCCTCCTCTGTATCATAGCATTCGTTTGTTATGAAAAAACAAAAAAATACAGGCAGGATGGGAATATTATCTTATTTCGGCAGCAGTCTTGTCACCTTTGAACGGAGCACAAATTTATTTGAGTCCTTTCATCATAATTTTGGGTTTAGCATGGCCTTAGGAGGTTGATCTCATTACAGAGTCTTCTCTACTAACTGGTTACTCTTCTAGTCCCTACAGAAAACTTCATTGATGTCTCTTGCATCTCATGATTTTATCATTGAGTCTATGTTGTCAAAGTCTACCATATGTCTCATGCTCTTGTTCAAAAGAAGTCTATCAACCTATGTTGGCCACTCCTCAGAACTCTTGACTTTGCATGTCAACCATACCCTCAGTTTGTCTCAGAATCACATGATACTTTAGTCCTATCATGCACCCTGGCCCTACTCTCATCATTGGTAGGTAACCTTGAACCTAGCAGTCGACATTTCATCATTGGTCATTGACTGGGTGGTTTCCCTTGTGTTTGACAGCAAAACATCTATTCACACATTGGTATTCGTGCAGTGTCTTGGATTCCATTAGACTTATTGGTGGTTTCCTCGCCTTTGTCAAAAAATTGCATCATTGGTTGTTATTCAGAGGGTCTTTTTCATGTACTTCTTGCACTTGGCACATGTGGAAGACGCACAGGGTCGTTGGTTCGTGAACTTGTTCTTCATTTGATTGCCACCAAATCATGAAGCTCCTGCTTTGTACCTCATGCTAACTGATGAGAGATTCCTTAATGCTCTTCTTTCAATGGGTCTCTTCTTAAGAGCTGACTTTCACATGAATAATTTCTATTCTTAGTTTTGACTCCATCCTGTCGATGATGATGCCGAAGATGTAGTGATGAAAATTTTTCCCACCACTCTTCACGGGAAACGGGACCTAGAGTCTTATGAGTACCTTGAGGCTTGCAATCATTAGTGGCAGGCTCTCTCGCCATCGACAATTGGGAATACATCAATTGCTCATGATCGATGGATTCTTCAGGTGTTTGACACCGACTCCTCTATTCACACTTGTAAGAATGCACTCGGTGCCTTGATACCTACTTTTATTATTGTTAGGTTGTCTCACGTTTGTTAATGTTATACATCAATGACCGATGATCAAACGATGTCTCATTATGCTCGACCTCAACCCATTTATTCACATGTTGTAGACTTGCACCATTGGCAAATTGTGTAGAAGACTTGAAGACATCACTATGTGGCTGCAGCTTTCCTGAGCTGTTACTTCATTTTCATTGGACCAGTACCTATATGACTTCAGTAATCATATGATATCAGATTGTACTCCATGGTATACAAATATCTTCATATCGGTTTTGATACTGGTTCTACTAGACCTTGTTCGTGACTATGACAACTATTGGCATGTAACCGCATTTATATTTTTCTATTCATGGCCACGGACACTTGTTTGGTATATTTCCACATGGATCTGCAGTGTAATTTTGGCAGCCATGTATGCAAAGTCAGTACAGAATGTAATGAGCAATCAAGTTCATCCAACTTGTTCTCTACCACTCCACTTATGGGTTATTTATAATGTATTTCGGTCATCGTAGATTCTCCTCTGATCTGCATATGTGACCTATGATTGGGTATATTATGATGTTGTTTATGGATCGTTGACATGTTCCATTGATGGATGCAAGCTAACGATTGCTAGTTAATCACACTCACATTAGGAGTAAATGGGTCATGCACATCAACTAGAAATTGAGGGAGAGCTGTGGCAACAGCCCTGCCATAGCCTACTAGCACTCCTTTCATGGCTCGAAATGTAGGTTAACGATTACCTAGTTCAAGAGATCCATGATTCCGTGAGGGAAGACTAAGACAGTCGCTCACGAAGATTCTAAAGGGTGCACAATAAGGCAGGGTCCTTATTCCTTAGAGGCCCTTAGTCTCTCACAAGGTCGTTTGATGGAGTATTGAATCCAAGGGTTGGAAAACTACCAAAATTAGTCAAAGGCGAGTGGCACCCTTGGAGAACGTAGTGCATCTTGAAGGGCACATCGCATAAATAAAACATGAATAAATGTGAGTGGCACCCTTGGAGCACATAATGCATCTTGAAGGGCACGTCACGATTTTAATAAAGGTGAGTCAATGAACCTAGGTTCCTAGAAAACAATATTTTGTTTTGACATGTTCAGCCTTAAAATAAATGTTAAATGAGTAAATTTTTATTAATTATAAAATTCCCTTAAAAATTATAAGCCTGGTTGAAAATTAAGCCTAGGTCTAAATAGGGTAAGAAGACTAAAAACTAAATAATCAATTAATAAAAGGGGGATGAAGAAAAATCAATTTAAGAATTTAAAAAAGAAATATTTTATCTAAAGATTTAATTATTGATTATGTGCAAGACATGCTAAATTGGAACTTAGACAAAAAGGGAAATGAATGTAAAAACATAGAAAGGAATCTAGTCTAGTCTAACTAAATAACTTTCCTAAATAAAACACAACTAAGTTTTAGAAAGGTGTCAGTCATTAAAAGAAAATAGAGGGACTAAAGGGATAGTAAGGAGCAATTTTAGGAGCGATTTTAGGATGGGTGAGGGAAATTGACATTTAATTAAATTAAATAAATAAATTTCTAGTGCAATTAAGGGATCGGGTGATAAGTGTATGGGGGAGAGTATTTTCTAATTAAATTTTAATAAAACAAATTAAACATGCAAATGGAAAGTGGTCACTAAGAAGAACTCTATTAAGGTAATGGCTGAAAAGAGGAATGGATCATGACTGGTATGTGTAAGGTTATGTTGTCGGAATTTCTTTGACTAATTTTTCATGTGATAGTTGGGATACCCAGCTCGAAAAGAAATTGGTAGCTCGACTTTGCAAGACGAGCTGGGAGCTAGAGTTTTCTGGTTATTGTTATGTGTGGCCCCTTTGTGGCTCAGGGGGATAAGGGGGAAGAAGAGTACCCCTAGCGTTGGTTGGGAGGTGTTGGTGAGGTCTCAACGATTAGCAAGCGGGAGCAAGGAGGATCGCCAACAACCGAAGAACATCAACAAGTTCATCCGCCGATTATGGTACACATGTTTAAAATTTTCATTGTAAATTAGTTAAAAAATTTTGTATATGGATTTATATGTTGATGGAATTTGTAACAGATTTCTGGAACTGGATGTGTGTGAATTTACTTAATACGTTGATATGATAATGAAGAGGCATGTGTGTATAAAAATTTTCAAGTATGATTGGTATGTGCTTGAGTATACTAATACTAGCAATCGTGGCATGTAATCTCTGAATTTATTATTATCTCACTCGCGTTACCTGTTAGCAATAACAGATTAAAACTCGTAGTTCCATAATCCTATACCAAAGTGTTAAGCATATTGAGGTTGGGATCATTGTTTTCATTGAACATTGTCCCACCTAAACTAAGTTTTTTTAATGTATTCTTGGCCACCAAATTTAAAAATTGTTAAATTTGCTTCTTGAACCCACATACTCAATCCAAACTCAATGCCCTGTGACCTTCCTTTTCCCTAAACAAATTATTTGCATGCGATTTCCCAACTATATATTTGTGTTCACATCCTAACTCTGTGTTTTTTTTCAAATCTCTGATATATTGTTCTCTACATCTTTTTAAATTTGCCCAGCAAATAGTATTCGTAGTCTATGCAGTTTTCTCCACGAATTGTACATGTATCTATGTGTTTTTACTTCAAACCCTTGCCTAGATGGATAGCACCTCCTTTCTCTATGTTTTTCCATGGATTAATTTCCCAAATGGATATCATCTCCCTTCTCTTCATTTTTCCATGGATTAATTGCCAAGATGGATTGCACCTCTTATCTCTGTGTTTCCTCTCTGCAGTGGTTGGGAGAACCCACATGAATTTGCACCTCCTATATTTTTTTTCCTCTCTGTGTTTGGTTGCGAGAAACCTCTGTGCGTGGAGGAATCCCGTGCTTTTTTTGGCACCCTTTTTCTCTACATTTGGCTAGGAGATACCCACATGAAATTTGCCACCTATCTCTGTGTTTTTTCCGAAAAGGGGAACTCTTCCCACACACTTGACATTTGGGTTGTATGCTTCAAATAACCACCTTCAGTACATACCCACTACAATAACTGAAACAATTATTACAAGTTGTTAACGTCCTGGTTGAAAAATAACAGATAATACAGCAGTGTTGGACGTGTGGATATGGTGATGGTAGCCTCTGCTGCTCTATTGCGTGTGCCCACTTGTTCGTCTATTATTGTTGCCATTGCTATCCAAAATGAGGCGGCGAAGAACCCACATTGGGCGCAAAAAAAAATTCAAAGTTTCATCTGTCGATGGTAGTTATCATTTAGCTTTAGCTTGGATGGTTGTGAGGAATGATTGTTATCCTTTCCACCGGGGTTCAATTCCCATAATAACATGTTTAGCTCATAATTAGGATGTTGTAATGGCCTTGAGCCTATGTATTGGAAAGTTTCCTTTAGATGTTTACCTGCGCAGTCGATGCCTCCCACCTCATATTTGACCCAAACAACCGAAATTTGAACAGACCGCCTGCCCTATTAGGTAAGCAATTAAATTCCTCTCCCTCTCTATATATAGCATTTGCTTTGTTGGTGACCTTGTTACCATGGATAATTATTAAGATGAACATAAATGTCACTTTGTTTTTATTTGGCTATATTATCAAAGTATGATTATCTAAGTATTTGGATTTATTATTTGTTATATATTACCGAGTATGATTGATCAAGCACTTATTTTTCTTGTGCCATGTAGAATAAAGCAGTTCTCTCTTTCGTCATTAGAATTCTGTTGATGTATGATTGAAGGTGTGATTAGACTTATTGCGCATAATGAATTTATGATGTAGTGAATGATTGTTTAGACCTTAGATCTCTTACGCAATGAATTAATCGATGATACTCTTGCACCTCAATTCAAGGTGATGTATAATTTAATACATGTGATTAGATTTCCTTACGCAACAAATAAATCAAGTTGATTACCTTGCGCCTTCTCTTATGTCATTGTATTATGGATTTAGTAAATAGATTCTCTTGTGTTATTGAATTAATGTGGAGTGTGATTAATTAATTACTTAGATTACTTGCACCCCATTTTATAATGTTGATTAGGTGATAGTATGATTGGGTTCGAATTTGTTTCCTTTCGCGCCATGGAATAAACCTAATGATTCTCTTACGTCTTGAATTATAAGGTGGTTAGATTACTTGCGCCTTGATTGTAATATTGATGTCTAACTAGTTAAGTAGTTGGACTCCCTTGCACCATGAAATGAGGTTGAGAATACTCTTGCACCATTAATATGTCCACGTATGATTATGTTAAATTTTTTTTCTCTTGCATCATTTAATTGTTGATGTGTACATGATTAAGTGATTTGGATTTGTGCCACGAATATAACTAAAAATTGCTTTTGAGCCTTGGATTTAATGTGGTCTATGATGTGTTATGTGCATGATTACCCTTGCGCCTTAGTTAATTGATGTTTAGGATTTATGGATTGGTGATTTGGATGATCGTTGATGTTGTTTATTTAGCTAGTTGCTTGGATTGATTGTGTTATTGGGATGTAGACACCTCCTTGTTCCTCAGAACAGTCACCAACCCTGAGACCTTAAACGATTAAAATCAATTGGAACCTGGGCTTGAGCATTGCTTATGTGTCTTGGAGGTCCTAACCTTGTAGGGTAGGTTGGGCGGGTCCTAACCTTGTAGGGTAGGTTGGGCGGGTAGTATATTATGTGATTCTTATGGTTATCTTTATGATCCTTAAGTTATCGTTATGTTATCTCATGTTATCCTAGTGTTATCTGATGATTATCCTTATGAGATGAGTTGAGCGATTTATGATTCATATTTTTTATGCATCATTATTAATTGTATGAATGCAATGATTTTGGGCTGCTATTTATTTGTGTTAATGTGTCGATATGTGTATCGTTATTCATGGTGATGATGTGTCGGCTTTGTGTCGGCTTTGTGTCGTGATTGATTGTTAATGGGTTAATATGGTTTCCTTAATATATTGGATGATGTGTCGATGATGTTGCTATTAATTGTGATGTATAAATTTCCTAACGTAAGAAAAAAAATTACCTTTCGTGCTTCGACTTTTCTCATATGTAACGGAGGGTTGTTACATCCATC
>JZKD02S1000157.1:222465-234996 GCA_000966675.3 Picea glauca
TAAATACAGGAGGCCAATCTTTATTTTGACCAGTATTCTCAGAACTGCAGAGGCAACACTTGTGTGCACTGCAGTTGGACAATTTGTGTGTAATTTTGGAGGAGAGTTGTTGTTGCAGCTACTACAACTGGAAGATTTTAGTTTTGGCTTGGACTATCTCTTGGTTATGGTTTGGACTCTCTGATCAACTCTTGTTACTCTTGCTTGGTGCGCTATCCTTGGAGAAAGGTGTGCCACCCTTTGTTTGACTATCTATCCTAGGGTTTGCTTCTGGAATGATTCTCTGTCAAGGTTAAGGTGCTCGGGGGTGGCTTCGGCCTATGGTTGGGTGACAATAGTGATATTGTCTATGGTTAAACAAGCACATCCATCATATTCTAATAGGTTATGGGCCAACACCTCCTTCATTCAGTCTAACCACTGTAAGGGAGCATAACCATCAAGATACTAATCTTGTTGAAGAACTACCGCTAGGGTTTCTAGCAGGAGCAGTTACTAAAGAACTACCGCTAGGGTTACTATAAGGTGCAGTTGTAGAAACCCTAACCCTCTCATTGAGGCACCTTAAGTGAAGGGATTGACCTAATTTTTGGATATACTAGTGCACCCTAGCCTAACACACCTCCTGGTACTCTCAACAAGTTAAGACGTAAAGTTTGAATTTTTGGTCAAATCTAGGGTTGACCAAGTCAAAGCAACCATGAATTACTCTATGAAGTCAGAAAAAAAGTTAGAAGGGGCTTCTAACTTCAGAGCATGGAAGAAAAGGATTGATCTCATCCTTGCCAAAAATAAAGTGTTGGATATCATGAAAGGAAAGATTGTGGAACCATAGTTTGAAGCAAGAAAAGAGAAGGAACCGCATAACGTTGTAGTTATGGAGAAGTTCAAAGACAATGAAATCAATTCCATGAGCATCATGGTGGATTCTATAAAAAACCACTTGATACCCTACATCTCCCATCTTGATTCATCTAAGAATATGTACGATTCCCTAATAAACCTCTTCTCAGTCAGAAACATTGGACAAGTAATGAGTTTGAAGAATGAGCTCTGTGACATGAAGATGAATGATGATGACAACATAACATCATACTTTGTAAGAATCTCTCAGTTAAGAGATCAACTACAAGCTATTGAAGAAATCATCTCAGAGAAGGAACTGGTAAATATAGTACCCAATGGTCTTCCCAAGACATGAGATGCATTTGCCGCAAGCATGAACAAAAGGAAGGAGTATCCTACATTTGAAGAACTTTGGACTTGTTGTGCACAAGAAGAATCAAGGATTAGTGCAAAAGATAAACCCCAAAAGAAATACGATGATCAAGCCTTCACAACAAAGTTCAAGCATTTAAATAATAAAAGGAAGTTTGGCTCAAGGAAGAAGCCAGATCAAGAGAACGATATGTCAAAAATACAATGCTTCAACTGTCGAAAATATGGTCACTACAAGAATCATTGTCCCGAGCTAAATAAAAGGAAAGAAACACACAAAGCTTCAATTTCCAAAGAAAGGGAACTGTTGTAGGAGCATCGCTGTCAACTGAGGGGAGAAAAACCCATCAACATCAAGGAATATGTACGGGAGATCAATGGTAGCAGTTGTAGCAGATATTTTGAAGACCGCCTTAACTCAGCGACATAGTTAATCTTTTGAGGCACACTTGAACTTAGCGGGAAAATCATGGAGGCACACTTGAAGGATTACAAGTGAAGTGGGAGATTCCATTCCAGCTCTGGAATGCGACTGATCCAAGATAATCGTTAGGCTAAGTTGTAGAGTAGACAAGTAGCCAGGGGAAACCCTAAGAACCCTTTGATAAATAGAGGTTTTGTACACCCGAATGAGGCTATTCAATTAGTTAGAAAGATAGAGAGCTACAAGAGAGTAGCAACAAGTTAGAAGGAGATTTCAGTTTCCAGTTTTAGTTTTGAATCACAATTGTAACCATCTTCGCTTATGAATAGAAAAGAGGAAAATTGATCCAATGTATGGTGTGAACATTGTTTTCAATTCTCTGTGTTTGTGTTTTTTTATGAGTGAATGGAACTGTGAATGCTAGGATAAGTTTCAATTGTTTCTCTTCTATGGAAGTAGTGCAAGGTGTGCACACAGAACGCAAGGAGTGCGTTAGCGGGATCTGTTTCGATTCCAAAGCTCAGAAGAGATAACATAGAGACTTTTCCCTTTGCATGGATTGCAAAGAGACTCGTGCAAGGTGTGCATAGTCGTCCGTAAGGAACTTGGACTTGCGTAAATATATGGTGCAAGGAGTACACAAATACGAGGTTCAACTAAAGGTTGAGGAGGTTGGCAAGAAGTCGAAGAATCAGAGAAGGAGAACGCCGAGAAGGAGGGAGGAATTTATCTTCGAGAAATCCTTAGGAGTCCAAGTGATTGAAATCCCAGAGATGCAAGGAGTGCATGGGAAATCAAAGTCCTCACAGACCAATCTCAAGAGGAGTAACACTTTTCATAAGTGTCAAGGAGGCCCAAGCATCAAACATGTCGAAAGAACAACAGTTCAAAACCTCGAATACTTAGAGAGTCTTTTAAGTCTGAAGAAAGTGCAAGTATAAAAAGGGGAGAAATTTCACCCATAGAAACACTCCCAGAGTTGCAAAATGCAAAATCACGATGTGCCTTTCACTCGAGTGTGTGGTCACTGTCGGTGGTCACAAGGGAGTCAGGGCTTGATATAGAAGAGCTGGCACCCGTTTGGCGTTGAGATTTGAACAACGCGCAAGAGAAGGTCCGTGGGTCTCATATGACCTGCGCCTTTGGATAAAGGACTTGTGTAAGTGGGTTGGGTCTAACAGAGGCCTGAAAAGTCAATCCAACTCAGTTTCTTGATTGATCCTAGACCAGGAGGTCACACAACCCTTAGGAGAAAATGGGGGTTTGCATCAAGTGGTATCATAGCTGTTTTCTGTCTGTAAACAAGAGATAGAGGAGACAAAGAGTACTCAGAGTCATACTCTGTGTGTGATAGATAGTTGACACAATGCCGTCGAGGAGATAGGGAGAGCAACCTATAGCCAATCGAGTAGTAGAAAGGGAGATGCGAGAACTTCGTGCAAGGTTAGAGGCGATGGAGGCAACGTAAAGGAAGGCACCTGACAATGGAGACGTCAACGATGCAGAGAGAAAAGAAGCAGTGGGCGAGAATGTCATAAAAGAAGCTACAGGAGAGGATGTTGCCGAAGAATGCTTGCTGAGAGTTGCTAGATTGGGAGGAAGAGCTAAGATAGAAGTCCCAATGTATGAAGGCAATTTGGATGCTGAGGAGCTGCTAGATTGGACAAGATCCATGGATGCATACTTCGACAATGAAGATGTCGATGAACAGGGAAAGGTGAAACAAGTTGTCACTAGACTAAAGGGACATGTAACACTGTGGTGGGATGAACTAAAACCTGAGGGGAGAAGAAAAGGCAAGCAGAAGATAAAGATTTGGGATAGAATGGTAGCCAAGTTGAAGGCTAAGTTCATGCCCAATGACTATCAAATCAATCTATTCAGGAAGATGCAAAACCTGAGACAGAAGGGGATGACAGTCAATGAGTGTACAGAGGAGTTCTATAGGATAAACATCAGAACTGGACAAAGAGAGAGATATGAAGAGAAATATTCCAGGTATATAAATGGCCTAAGATATGAAATCTAGGACGAGCTTGACATGATGTCAGTAAGGACAATGGAGGACGCTTATTAGTTTGAACTGAAAGCAGAGGAGAAGTTGGCCATAAAACAAAGCCAACGAGGAAGAGGTAAAAGCTTGGTCCCAAGCAAAATCAAGGGATTTACCCGTGAAAAAACACATCAGTCTAAGGATGAGGCTGAGAAACCACATAGTCACTCAGAAAGAGGAGGAAGTTCCCGAGAAAGATAGGGTGGTGGAAGAAATTATTCCCGAGGAAGAGGAAGAAGAGGAGGAGAAGTACAATTCTATGCCTGTGGAAAGACATGGCATATGTCTTGGGACTATCCGAGAAAAATAAAGAAGGAGGAGGTGAAGCTCTTAGTTCAGAAGCGCAGCGAAGAGATGTTGAAGCGGAAGGAGCAGACAATGGAAGATCCCTGATGTTGAGGAAGGTTCTCTTGAAACCAGAGGGAGAAGTTGAAAAGCCAGTGCAGAGGAACAATCTCTTCAAAACAACTTGAAAGACTAAAGACATAGTATGCAAGGTGATCATTGACAGTGGGAGCACTGATAAATTAGTATCGACATAGATGGTGGAGAATTTGGAGCTGGAGACAACTACACATCCGAGGCCATACAAAGTCTCATGGTTGCAGAAAGGACACCAGGTAACAATTACTAAACAATGCTTGGTTAATGTTAAGATAGGAGGATATAGAGATGAAATTCTATGTGATGTAATTCCCATGGATGTATGCCATATTTTTTTGGGGAGACTGTGGTAGTTTGATAGGAGTGTCATTCATGATGGGAGGAAAAATACATACACATTGGAGAAGAATGGTAGAACACACATGTTGCTACCAATAGAGGAGAAGAAAGTGAAAGAGGAATCCAACACAAGCATACTTTTCATAAGTGGGAAGGTACTCCTGAAAGAAGTCAAGGAGGAACATGAGATGCAGTTCGTTGTGGTGAGGAAACCCAGAGTTTTCCTTACAAGCACATCGATGGATGAGTTACCTGAAGAAGTTCATGAATTGCTGAAAATTTTTGCTGACATAGTGGTGGATGAGTTTCCTAACTCGTTGCCACCCGTGAGAAGTATCGGTCACCATATTGACTTGATACTAGGAGCAAGCTTTCCGAACAAAGAAACATACAGATTGACACCTCGGGAGAATGAGGAAGTGAAGAACCAAGTCCAGGAATTGTTAGACAAGTGTTTGGTCAGAGAGAGCTTGAGTCTATGCACAATACCAAATTTATTGAGTCTAAAGAAGGATGGAGGATGTAGAATGTGTACCGACTCAAGGGCCATTAACAAGATCACCATCAGGTATAGATTTCCTTTACCAAGAATGAATGATTTAATGGACTGTTTAAGTGGAGAAAATTTCTTTTCTAAGATAGATTTGAAAAGTGGATATCACCAGATCAGGATGAGAGAAGGTGATGAGTTGGAAACAACCTTTAAGATAAACGAAGGTTTGTATGAGTGGCTTGTTATGCCATTTGTCTTAACAAATGCCCCGAGTAATTTTATGAGGCTAATGAATGAAATACTAAAAGATTTCATTGGAAAGTTTGTGTTTGTGTATCTAGATGATATACTGGTCTTTAACAGGACTAAAAAGGAGAATTTGAGGCATCTGACATTAGTGATGAGGAGACTACAGTAGGAGAAGCTGCTGATAAATCTGAAGAAGTCCTCTTTTATGTAGACAAAAATCATTTACTTAGGTTTTGTGCTCTCTTCAAATGAACTGAAGATGGATCCAAAGAAGGTGAAAGCAATCAAAGAATGGTCATCACCAAGGAGCATGTTTGAGGTAAGGAGCTTCCATGGATTAACAAGTTTCTATAGGAAGTTCATTAGAAACTTCAGTGGAATTTGTGCGCCAAGGATGGATACAGTGAAGAAGCGAAAAAAGTCTTTGAAATGGACAAAGGAGGCCGAAAATAGCTTCAATATACTGAAGGAGAAAATAACAGAATGACCAATCCTGGTCTTGCTGAATTTTGAAAAGACATTTCAGGTGAGATGTGACGAAAGTGGGGTCGCAATAGGAGCAGTTTTAAGTCAGCATAACAGACCTGTTGCCTATTTCAACGAGAAGCTGAACGAGACCAAGAGGAAATACTCCACGTATGACAAGGATTTTTATGCCATAATTCAAGCCTCGAAGAAGTGGAGACATTATCTCGTTCCACAGGAATTCATCTTGTATAGCAATAACCAGGCTTTACAATTCATAACCGTGCAGGAGAAATTGAATCAGAGACACGCAAAATGGATTGAGTTTATGAATTTCAGGTGAAGACCTTGGGGTTTGAACACCTTAAGGACATGTATTGTGATGATACAATCTTCAAAGAGGCATATGAAGCATGTGCAAATCTTGTGCTGAGAGATAGAAGCCAGTGGATATAATATATGATCCAAAAGGGATTGTTGTGCAAGGGGAATCAATTGTGTATACCAAAATTCTCAATGAGGGATAACCTTTTGAAAGAAAATCATAGCGGAGTATTGACTGGACATTTCGACCATGATAAAACGTTTGCACAGTTGAGAAGTTCATACTATTCACTATGCATGAGGAAAGAGGTGATAAAGTTTGTGAACAGATGTAGAATCTGTCAACATCCAAAAGGAAAAAGACAAAACATTGGATTGTATCAACCATTGCCAATACCAGAGAGGCCTTGGGATGCAATAAGCATGGATTTTGTGTTGGGAATGCCAAGAACACAAAGAGGATTTCATTCCATATTTGTGGTGGTGGATAGATTCTCAAAGATGGCACACTTTATCCCATGCCAGAAGACCAGTGATGCAACGCATGTTGCAAATTTGTTTTTCAATGAAGTTGTAAGACTTCACGGCTTGCCCAGGAGCATTGTCTCAGACAAAGACACAAAATTTGTTGGTCACTTTTGGTGAACACTATGGAAGAAGTTGGCAACAGATTTGTCCTTCAGCTCAGCCTATCACACTTAGACGGATGGACAGACTGAGGTGATAAACAAAAGTTTGGGAAAATTATTAAGGAGTTTGGTCACTGAACACCATAATCAGTGGGATCATATTCTGACGCAAGTAGAATTTTCATACAATGATTCACCAAACAAGAGCACTAGAAAGATCCCATTCCAAATATTGTATGGAATGCAACCCAGAGGAGTATTTGAGTTGAGAGACTTGGAACATAGTGAGATCAGGAGCGCTGGAGAAGAATATTTTGCTGTAGAAATGCAGAGGTTCCATAGCCAAATAAGAGGACAGTTGCAGAATTCCAATTAGGAGTACAAGTGTAGAGAGAATCAACATCGCAGAGAACTTCAATTTGAAGTAGGAGACCAGGTTCTGGCACATCTCAGTAAACAAAGTTTCCCTAAGGGAACATATAACAAGTTAAAGATGAAGAAGATAGGACCCTGTAAGATCTTGAGTAAGTTTGATGCAAACGCCTATGCGATTGAGTTGCCATATGGTGTGGGTATATTGTACATATTCAATGTTGCAGACCTATATCCTTACAAGAGTGATGACACAGAGGGATCCGAAAATCAAGAGAAGATTTAGTGGGAAAAACAAATGCCTGTAGCAGAAAGATGACATATGGATAAGATCGTTGATCAGAGGACTGGCAAGAAGACCAGGAGGAAGACCTATTTTGAATATCTGGTCAAGTGGAAGGGACACCCAATTGAAGATGCCAGTTGGGAAAATGAAGCTTTTATCCAAAAGTATGTAAAGTCATTGCAGGAGCTCATGGACAGGAGTCCATGAATTTTTGTCAAGGAGAGTATGATGCAGGAGCATCACTGTCAACTGCGGGGAGAAAAACCCATAAACATCAGGGAATCTGTATGGGAGCTCAACACTGGCAGTTGTAGCAGATATTTTGAAGACCACCTTAACTCAATGCCAAAATTAATCTTTTGAGGCATGCTTGAACTTAGCGGGAAAATCGCGGAGGCATGCTTGAACGATTACGAGTGAAGTGGGAGATTCGACTCCAGCTCTGGAATGCGATAGTTCCAAGATAGTCATTGGGCTAAGTTGTAGAGTAGACAAGTATCTAGGGGATACCCTAAGAACCCTTTGATAAATAGAGGTTTTGCACGGTCGAATGAGGCTAGTCAATTAGTTAGAAAGATAGAGAGATGCAAGCGAGTAGCAGCAAGTTAGAAGGAGATTTTAGTTTCCAGTTTTAGTTTTGAATCATAGTTGTAACCATCTTCACTTATGAATAGAAAAGAGGAAAATTGATCCAATGTAGGGTGTGAACATTGTTTGCAATTCTTTGTGTTTGTGTTTTTTTATGAGCGAATGGAATTGTGAATTCTAAGATAAGTTTCAATTATTTCTCTTCTGTGGAAGTAGTGCAAGGTGTGCACACAAAACGCAAGGAGTGCGTTAGCGGGATCTGTTTTGATTCCAAATCTCAGAAGAGATAACACAAATACTTTTCTCTTTGCATGGAATACAAAGAGACTTGTGTAAGGCATGCACAGTCATCTGCAAGGAAAAACTAAAGGTCTGGTGCAAGTAGTGCACAGATCCGAGGTTCAACTAAAGGTCGAGGAGGCTGGCAAGAAGTTGGAGAATCGGAGAAGGAGAATGCCAAGAAGGCAAGAGGAATTTCTCTTCAAGAAATCCTTAGGAGTATGAGTGATAGAAATCCCAGAGATGCAAAGAGTGTGCAGGAAATCGAAGTCCTCACAGACCAAGATCAGGAGGAGTAACACTTTTCATAAGTGTTAAGGAGGCCCAGGCATCGAACCTGCCGAAAGAATGGTGATTCGAAACCTCTAATACTTAGAGAGTCTTCTAAGTCTGAAGAAAGTGAAAGTATAAAAAGGGGATAAATCTCAGCCGTACAATCTTAACACTAGAGAATCAGAACCGTCCATCAGGAGGCACATGCGACGAACATCTAAAGTTTCGCTGACTCACTCTTGGAGGAAGTCAAAGTTTGAGTGTTAAGGATTCGCGAGACGCGAATTCACAACTTAATCTGAGACATTGGATCCAGGAAGGATCTGGACCATTGGTTGGCCAGGAAGAAATATCGACATTTCAGAGATCGAGATATTTGGGGTGACAATTCTTTTGACTTCGCAAGTTGTGAAGTCCTGAAACCATCGTGATCACCAGATCGAGGGAGGATCTGTACCGTTAGACATGAAGCATCATAATTTCAGCTATCGGGAGAGTGGAGGTAAGGAGATCCCAAAGTCGTGAGACGTGAAACACTGACTTAATCACAACCGTTGATCAAGGGAAGAGTTGGACCGTAGATATCGAGAAATCACGATTTCGGTTATTGGGGGAACTGAGGTAGCAACACTCCCAGAGTCACGAAACGCGAAATCACGATGCGCCTTTCACTCGAGCACGTGGTCACTGCCGGTGGTCACATGGGAGTGAGGGCTTGGCAGAGAAGAGCTAGCACCCGTTTGGCATTGAGATTTGAAAAACACGTAGGAGAAGGTCCGTGGGTCTCATACAACCTGGGCCTTTGGAGAAAGGACCTGTGTAAGTGGGTTGGGTCTAACATAGGCCTGAAGAGTCGATCCGACTCAGTTTCTTGATTGATCCTAGACCGGGAGGTCGCGCAGCCCTTAGGAGAGAAGGGGGGTTTGCATCAGGAACCCACAAAGAAGATAAAGCAGGATAAAACAAACTTCTTCTTCTAAAGGCAAGGTAACAATACTCTTCATAGTTCTTGTACATACCATGTTTTCTGTACATATCTTGCATATCTATTTCTTATAAGATAATATGGTCAAAGAGAAACTATACCTATGGAAGAACAATAAGATAAGGATTTCTATCACGATGACTAAAGGTCAAGGAATACACATGAAAGGATGAAGTACATCAATAACCCTTGGTAAAAATTCATATGGAAGCTATTACATAAGTAACAACTGCAAGATAAGCCAAAATTATATCAAACTTGAAGAAACCTAGAAGAAGTAAATAAAGAAAGAAGTCAACAATCAAGAGGAAATTGGAGAAAGACTTATGACACTTTGCAGAAGGAAATAAGGATGCAGACAGAAGCATGGACGATGTTAGATGGAGGGAGACGATTATATATTTCCAAAAGAAGAGCATGCATTCATGCATGAAGCAAGGATTAGGAGGGAGCTAATCCTAATGATCCATTGAAGATGATGAAGTATCTATCCATGGTAGCAACCATGAAAAGCATCACGTGTTCAGTTTGACTTTAGAAGAAGTCCTCTTTGAAAAGAAGCCTCAAATTATTCCTGTTTGTCCATCCACATCCATGATCCTATGATGAAAGAAAGAATTTCGAATCTTCAGGGCATGGAATCTATAGAAAACTCCATGGACCTAAGAGATAAAAAGAAATATGAGGAAGAACATGAAAGATTCCAAGAGAGAAATAAAAGTCAGAACAACTAGTCATTGTATCGAGGATCACAAGACTACCAGCTTGATCTGAACTCACTAAAAGTAATGAAGCAGATGGAATGAAAGATGTGATAAATAATAGTGTATGGAAGACTTATGAGTGCAATCATTGCGAGATCCATAACTAGAGGTTCTCCCAGATGGAGGGAGAAGACTATGATGATTGCTTGTTCCAATAAACTAGACATACCTCCACATGAGCCATTATATCATCCGCAATATCCATGGGTTGGAGTTTACATAATATAAATACAAGACTATTCTCCAGAATAATTGAAAAGAGAGCATATGTAGAGAAACCTCAAATCTTTGAAGTATACCAGAAAGAGACCCTTGCATACAAATTGAAGAAGACAACTTGGTGGAGAACCTCCAATGCACAACATAAGCATGGTGAAAACTTTCTATAAAAGAGATACTATATCAGAATAATTACTCAAAACTCCAGGATGATGGTTTTCCAATCTATGACAAACTCTCATGATGACAGAAGAAGTGCCACATGGATATGTTCCAGTTTGAGCCTTGCCACGATGTTATGAGCTAACAAGAAACAAAAGAGATAAATTCAACTATGATATATTTTAATGATCAGAACTATATGAAGTCTTCAGAAAACCGGTGTTCCAGAAAGACTAAAGTACATTGAGATCAAGAATTACATTCTCCATGATGAAGTCCAGAAAAGAGAAAGTGGTTCTCCAATATATATCTCCACAGATGAGTAGATAAGCAGAAATTTTGGTAAGCCTCTATCCAAGATGAAAGAGTTTGCATACTCAAGATGGAGCTCGTGGAGATGACTTCCTTATTAAAAAAGGAAGAGATGACTCCCAGGTTGGGAGGGAGAACTGATGTGTTATTGACTTATGGAAAATCATTTTTCAGTTCGAAAAATGATCCAGGATGAGCAGTTCCTTTCCAGTTCAGAAAGTGGTTTGATATTTCTAATGGATAGGCTTTTTCCAGTTCGAAAAATGGTCTGGATCAAATGGTCATTTTCATAATGAAAATGGTTCGATGGATTGCTAATGTACCATAGATAGTTATTCCCCTTGTGGTAAACATTGGAAATGGTCTAGGAAAATCTCTCTTATTGATGGCCACTCTCAGTAGTGGTCAAGAAGATTGGTCCACCTCACCAGAAAATCATTCTTTCCAAGCTCACAATTGTGAGCAGTTTCGAAGAATGGTCCATTTTCAAGGTTGGTGCAAGACAATAATTTCCTTAGGAAATGGTTCGGATAGTCATTCCCTAGGGTAGATTCATTCTCTCTAGGTTGCACTTTGTTTAGTTCCGTAGGAATGTCCTATATAGGTGAATGGTCTAGGCTCATAAATCGGGACAATTATTCTTCCTTGCTTGAGAAGAATAGTCTAGATAGCTCATAATTGATGTTTGACCTTCTGAGGGCATATGTTCTTCCAATTCTCATAGATGTGAGTGGAAGAATGGCCCAGATGATTCCGTTTATATCATAACATTGTTTTGTGTGCAGGTTGATATCAGATGATATGATTGTTATGGAGACTGAATGTCTCCAGAGTCCGGACAGTAGATGTATACTACTGTGGTGGATGTGTTCAACTGATTGTGACTATATGTCACTGATCAAGTATCTGCATGCTACTTGGTGTGGAAATGTACCACTGGATTGTAGTTGTGTACTACTATGGATAGACACAATTGTGTTCTATTGAATGACATTGTTCTGATTGCCTTGAAGAATATCGATAGTGTTGGAAATGATTATCAACTAGATGGATGATCAATGGACAGAGTTTCCCCAGATGAAAAATGGTCCGAGACATTTATTCTTCTAGGAAATATGTTCGGATTAGAAGAATGGTTCTTGTGTCACTCTATGGAGTGAGTGACTTATCTAGCATCATGTATGATTACTCAGATAGAGTATGATTTCAAGAGATGATGCAGTTGATGACATTGATAGTGATGATGGTGCTCATGATATAATCATGAGATAATCTATATGACTATGTTGATGCTACCGGGTGAATGGTATGTTTGTGCTCAATACCATTACCTTCAATACCTCCCTAGATAGGAGAGAGTGTTGATATTATGGTAGATGCGGGAGGTATTTACCTCCACGTGTAAACCTGAAGAGAATATAATATTCTGGGAAGCAAGAAGAAACCTGTTGGGACCACATATTGTACCTTTTTGCTCATACTTTTTTCCGTTATTATACCCTTCATCACCTGTATTTAGACTCATATTATCACTTCATCTGATCACTCCAAGGTATACAACGTCCTTTCTCATCACTATATGTTTAATTTGTTTTGCGTAATACTTTACATTACTTTTTGACCTAACCTTTGATTAGAAGTGCATAAGTGTCCATATTTGCAGAATAGTATTCAAGACCGATGCTGAAACACAGAACTGCCCAAAGCCGCTGT
>JZKD02S1000169.1:0-13535 GCA_000966675.3 Picea glauca
TCCTATTGTGTCACTATTGTAGATCCTTCAATCCTATCCCAAGTTTTTCTTAAGGGGGGATGTTAGGGTATTTAGACACATAGGAGTTAGTTAAGATCTACTTGGTATAATATGTCGTTTGGTAAAATTTTGTTTCTTTGTGTGTTTATTTAGTATGCATTAGTATGCATTTGTAGTTAGGAAATCTGACGGTCACAATATGTTCTTGAAATAGAGTGATCCGACGGTTCATATTCTCCTCGATATTAATGGCCATTGATCTGTGGCTTAACAATCGATTGGTCCATGATCAATATTTAAATAGCATGGAGGGTCATCTGTCGATGATCGATTGTGATAATCTCTCTTGTAAAATCTCTCTGTAATCTTTTTCTTTTGCATTAATAAACTGCTCCAAGTGGTCTCGTTGGATGGGGTCGTGGATGTTTCACCATAGGGGTTTTACCATGTCAAAACATTGACGTGTTGATCTTTTATCTAGTTGTGTGAGTGGTTACTGAAGGTGTTTGTCCTTTTTTGGAATACTTGAGTTGTTGAACACCTTCCAGTTGGGCTTCTACCACTTCAATCCTCCACCACCAAAGGCAAGCTCATATAAGAGAGACAATAATGTTCTCCATCAAAGAGGGAATAGGTTGGGGGATGAACAATGTGTTCAAAATTTAAAGGACAAAGGGATGTAGACTCAATATGAAGTGAATAATTTCTCCAAAGTAACTTTTCTCTCAAAATTTGAATTCTTCTCTTTCTTCCACAACTTGGATATGGCCCATTTATATCCTTCAAATGGAACTGAAGGGCCGAGTCAGAACGTTTCCAGTAAATGGAAGGTCAAGGATCATGGATCTCATGACGTGACATGAAAACCCGACAACATTTTTTAATTTTCGGCACAAAATCCGATGTACACGGGTTGTAATGGTGCAACCTGCATATATGCATGTTGTATAGTTGTTAGGGCGTGTATATGTGGAAAAATAATTTTTTTAGCTCTGGGAATTGCAAAAATAGACTTCAAGTCTGCATAGGGAAATGGAAAAGTCCTTCTGAGCAATTTGCATGGGGTGAAGCAAATATTGCTATAACAGATTCCCCCTAATGTGTGAGGTCAAAGGAGTATCTGCGATGGATTAAATACATTATAATTCCCAGAAGTGGAGTAATGGAGACCTAGCTAGATGAACTAGTTTCTCATAAGAATATTACAATCTATAATGACTTTGTACACATGGATACCAATTTGAATTACGTTGCAGATCCATGTGGAAATATACCAAACAATTGTTCATGGCCATGAACAGGAAATACAATGTATATACATTCCATAGGATGACATAGTCATGAAAAAGGCCCAGTGAAAACCAGTCTCAAAATCAATCTGAAAATATTTGTATACAATGGAGTACAATCTGATCTCCCATGATCACTGAATTCATATAGTTACTGGTCCAATGAATGATAGCAACAACTCAAGAAAGTTGAGACTATGATAATGAAAGTAGGTATCAAGGCATCGAGTACATTCTTAGAAGTGTGAATAAAGGTTTAGAGGTCGAACACTTGAAGAATCCATTGATGAAGAGACATTGATGTATTCCCAACTGTCGATGGCAAGAGGACCTACCACTGATGACTGCAATCTCTAGGTACTCATAGGACTCTAGGCCTTGTTTCCAGAATGGATGAGATGAAGTCAATGCAAAGAGACCCATTGAAAGGAGATCATTAAGTCATCTCTCATCATTCAACACGAGGTACAAGGAAATATCTTGATGATTTGGAGGAACTTGGACGAAGATGATTTTCACAAACCAATGACCCTGTGTGTCTCTCACATGCACCAGATGCAAGTATTGCATGAAAGAGACCCTATGAATAGAAACCAATAAGGAAAACTATCAAAAAAGGTGAAGAAACCAACAATAAGGCTAATGACGTCCAAGAAAATGCATGGATCCCAATGTGTGAATAGATTTCTTTTTGTTGAACACAAAGGAAACCCCTCAGTCAATGACCAATGAGGAGATGTCGGTTTTTGGGTTCAAGGTTACCTACTCATAATGAAAGTAGGACCAAGGTGCATGGTAGGACTACAAATTCATGTAAAAATGAGACACACTAAGGGTATGATCAACATGCAAAGTCGAGAGTTCTAAGAAATGGTCGACACGTGCTTATAGGCATCCTTTGAACAAGAGCATGAGACATATGGAGGACTCCGACAACATAGAATTGATCCTGAAACTTTGTGATGCAGGAGGAACCAGTTGAAGGATTAAACTCTAAGTAACAAGCTCAACTTCCTAAGGTCATGCTAAACCCAAAATTTGGATGAAAAATGGACTCAAAATTTTGTGCTCTGTTTAAAAGCGACACGACTGCTGCCAACATGAAATAACATTCAACATGATATAACATTCTTTTCTCACCCATATGTTTTTTTTTTAACAGACAAATGAATTCTATGATATAAAAGAGGAAACTAGGGTCGTAGGTAAGAAAATAGTTCCAGCGGTGGAACATACCTATGCTCAATGCAAGGAGGTGCATGCAGGATATGGACACTTGGGGGAATGTTTCCTCTTGGGGTATAGGGTTTTAAGATGCAAAGGATATAAACAAGGCTCTTATTGACTCATGTTGCAAACTGCTGGGGTAGTAGGATTATAGCGAGAAAGTAGAAACCAAAAATAGGCTCAATAGTGTAAGAAAGATAATGAGGTGAAATTACAACTTAACTCCAAAGAATGTCCCTTTTTGTAAATTTAGTCCCCTAGGCCCAAAAAAGTATAAAACAATACCTAGGAGAACTCTTCTAGCCACTAGTGACTAGAGTATTCCTTTTTTGAAATTAGTCTACTTGGTCCGAAAAAGGGTTAAACTTACACCAAATAGACGTCTTTTCAAATCCAATTAAGGAGTGTGAAAGAGACAAGTTCACTCGAAAATCTTTTCTCTTTTTGATGGAGTCAGAAAAGAGCTTAACCAAGACTTGGTGGAAGTCCCATAAGTATAGGTCAGAATGATTATGAGTGAGAATATGAGGTTCAAACACAAAGTCATATTGCAAATATAAGGGACTGCTAGTCTTATGGAAAAAATATATGCATTGGCACTGAATGGCACAAAGGTTCTAACTAGGGCACCCATGTTTGGTAAGCCTCTATTATTCACTAATGACACTTCTAGTCGCAGAAAGAAGGTTTTGTGTCACTAACAAATGGGTTCATACCTAAGGCATATGAATTGCAGTCATAGGATAATGCAAGTGTGAAAAATCGAGTGACGACCTATCCTATATGTTTGGTAAAAGAAAATACGTGACATGACGCTAGAAACCACAAGAATCCCTGGATAAAACCACCAAAACCAACTCCTTCCACTGCACTATTAGTCCTCTAGGACAAAATATTTAGGAAAAACTATGTAAAGTGGGTAAATTTTTTCTATAAATAGTAAAAATAACCAATTTTACCATACCATTTCACATTTTTACCCAAATAGTTCATTTTTGGACCAAATTTCCCACAACCTTCAAGTGTCGATTGCGAAAGATATGAGCGATGGAATTGATAACTTTCTGGACCAAGTACGTACTCTTTCCCTCCTCTTAATTTCTAGTGGATTACAATTTTAAATTAGATCTCATTTTTTGAGTTTTTTAAGGCACAAATTAGGAATTTGGGTGTACGCAGTATGTAGTTCATTGGGCTTCATATACGCATTCCTATACGCAAATATTATAAAAACATACCATGTATATGCATCCATATACATGATTGTGTATAATGCAACTCGCGTACAAGTGTGTAAATTTGTTTTTAAAAGAAGTTTGGCTAAAAAAATGGATTTTTCCTTGCAGGATGGTACTTGAATGGAGAGAAAGAGAGCATGAGGAATTTGATGCTGCAGTGGAAAGAGATACAGGGGCCCAATTAGCATTAAAAATATGTGGGCTTTACAATTTTGGGGCTCTCAAAGGGATGAGGCGTCAAGTGAGGTTGCTCCAAATACTAGTGAACTTTTGGGATCCGGATATAGAGGCCTTCAACCACTATGGGAAACCATTGAGAATTGAAGTCGAGGATATCTCCTTTCTTACAGGATTGTCACATCGGGGTGAGGTGGTGAACCTCAAATCCTGGGGGACTAGGAGTGGCATGAACATAGAGGATTACATTGCCACTCATTGTGTTGCAGGAACAAAAAGGGTAGGGTGCCAACTCCCCATAAGAGAAATCAAAAACCTAACTCTGAAGATTGCCACTCTCATGCTTACACGAATCATGGGTTTGGCCTCATTGAACCAAGAATCAAGGCCACTGATGTTATACTCAGTGGAGTGCTTACAACCCACATTGAATGATTGGTGCACCTCAATACTGGCTAACATGAAGAGCCAGCTGACAGACTGCAAACAAGGTAGGAAGAGGAACTTCAGGTTCACATCTAACTTGTGTAGTTTTTTCTTTGAGCAGGTTCCAGGATTAAGCCCTGGAGTCGATATTGTTACACATAGGCCACGCAATCTGGCCATGTCACAGTGGACCGAGGTGATGAGGCAGTTGAGAGGTGGGAGGGTGCCAACCCCCTACAACGATGAGCTCTTCTTCTGGTGGTGTTGACAGGTTATAGCCTTAGATGACTACCCTTATGCAGGGATCAAATTCATAAGAGATATAGACATTCCATTTCCACCCGGTTCTGCCTACAGAGATATAGGTATGAAACAATTTTCAAATATATTTCTCTTTTTTGTATTTTTTAAAAGAGTTAAAAAACACAAATATTTTTGGATGATGTCAAGTATTTAACAAAAATGTTTGGTTTCACAGATGTGGGTCCACGACGAACAAATGGATTTCCATGACGCCAGCGGAGGCACTGAGGGGATGAGCCAGTGGGAGGAGACGTGGAGAGAGTGCTTCAAAATGTGTAGGTAAACCTGTCTCATTTTATGCACATAATTCCCATGGTTCAAGTAGAGGATCTGTCAGAGGTGATGTAGTGGAAGGTGGTGGGTGTACCCCGTGCATGGTTGTGACTCTTCCGGCATCTCACAAATGTCATATTATGCTATCATGACATACATCCAGTGCCACAGGCGTAGATGTCATGGTAATTGTATCGTCCAACTGTATATGTATTTTGAGGGTGTGAGCCCCAGTTTTGTACTATGACACCCTATTTTTGGAGAGATGAAATATATAAAAAAAATTGTTCTTCAACTTTACTTATGTTACAATGTGTACATTGATAAATGTGTTTTCTTTACTTTAGTTATGTGACAAATTCCAATCTAAAACATAATTATCATATGCGTCGGATACATAATTAGAACTTTTGGGTATGTGATTATAAGTAACAATATCAAAATGTCATTCCAAAAGTCATACCCATAGAAATCGTCAAAGTAGAGTAGGATCTCGTACACGATAACTTTCATTCAACTAGCATACTACTAACTGGGAGTCCATGTGAACCTCTAAATACCAAAAACCATGTGAAATGGAATAACGTAAAATCTCTATAACGATGCTATATTCAACCACATTATTTGTTGATGCCCCTAGAAAAATTCCACCTGAAGACACCAGTTAACCCTCAGGTGAGTAAACAACCCAAGCAACAAAAGCCAAGTTCTGTGTATGACGACTAACAATGTCTATGAATCCTAAGTAAACCGAAGAATTCATTGACATATTCCAACGAAGGGAAAACTTGATAAACAAGATGATGACACAAAGGAAAATATTTATATACACTAAGATACACTAGTATACAAAGAGTTATGCCCATGATTGGGGCTCAAGTGTAATATCTTTTCAAGTAGAGCCCATTTATGGGCTCAACCAACATATTCCCTTCATAATCTTCGAATTCGTAGGCTCCTTTTTCTAAAACACGTCACATGATATAAATATTGTGCCACATGGGGTTGAACTTTCCTTCCCCCAGTGGTTCTTTGGCTTGGTCATACAAGAGAACCAAGTCACCCTCAGTGCATTTCTGAGGGCAGGCACACTTATCATACTGGACCTTGACACATAGTTTATTCTCTTTGATAGTTGTAGAGGCATCTCAACGCTTCTCATCTAGGATCTCTAGGTGTATGAGGCATTCTTCGAGTTATAAAGAGTCAGGTAGGAGATTAATTTATAGTCTAAGAGAAGGGATTTCACATTCAATAGGAAGGATCAACTCCATACCGTGTACTATATGAAAAGGAGAAAAATCGATGGAAGTCTTAACCATGGTTCGGTATGCCCAAAGTGTTGGGTAAAGAATTAAATGCCAGTCAGATTTGCTATAGCTAACATTTTTCTACAAAATGGTCTTGAGAAACTTGTTTACATCCTCTACCTACCCATTTTTCGGGGGGGTAGTAAGGGGAAGAATGACCATGTTTAAACCCCAGTTTCAATTCTATCTCTTTCATCATTTATTTCTGAAAGTGTCTTCCATGATCAGTGAAAATATCAGTTGGGATTCTGAACCGGGCTATAATTTGATTGAACACGAAAAAATTTGGAATCTTACCATCATATTTAATCATATGTATGGAGTCTTCCCACTTATTAAAGTAGTCAACGACCACGATAATATGTCGATGCACCTCGGCCGAAGCTGGTTTTCAATCTAAAAAATCCACCCCCCACTTGGTGAAGGGACCGATAGTGATGATGAGGTGAAGAGGGGATGGATGCGAGCACATTTTCTGAGTGAACACCTAGAAAGGGTGACACTTCTAGACCACTTCTACACAATATTTTAAAATAGATGTCCAAAAATAACTAGCTCGCAATTTTTTTTGGGTCGTCACAAGCCCAGATAGATGACCACCACAAGTCCCACTATAACAATCATTAAGAACTCACTCATCCTCTACATGAGTCAAGCAATGATGAAATATATTATCTATTCCTCGGTGATACAAAGTGTTGTCGACGATAAGGTATTTTTTAGCTTGATATTGTATACACCGTCGATCATCTCTGGACAAATGCTAAGAGAACTTCAAGGTTTGAAGATATACCAAAATGTCTCCATACCAAGGGTCTGAAGATAAGATAAGGAAAATGTGTTCATCTGTGAAGGAATTGACACGAATGGCGTCCTCATCCAATCGAGGGAAGTCTAATATTAACTCGTAAAAAAACTAGCGATTTATTGGATTTTGCCAAAGAAAAATCAAGGTCAAACTCTTGCAAAATGACAATCCATTTATTGTATTTTCCCTCTATTATATGATTAGTAAGGACATATTGAAATGGATTGACATCATCAACTATGGTAGTTTTTCAAAGAAACATATAGTGCCACAATATTTGAATCACGTGTACAACATCCAAAGCTAGCTTCTCAACATGAGAGTACTTGAGTTCAGGACCAACTAAATTTCGACTAAGGTAGTAGACGACGTGTTCATGGAGCTCATCATCCTCCTGAACTAAAACCATACCAACCATCCCTTTGGACATGCTGATATAAAACAAGTAATCTTTATTGTAGTCTAGAGGCTTCAATAGAGGCTTCGATACCAAGGCTTTCTTAAGAGCATCGAATAATTCATGGGCATGCTCATCCCATATAAACAGAGTTTCCTTCTTCAAGAGACGTATGAAACCCTTAGTAATATTGGCACAGTTTACTATAAACCGACGTAAGAAGTTAGTTTTCCGCTATAAACCTTGAAACTGGCGAATGTTGCACGGGGGAGGCAATCAAAGTATTTCCTCAACCTTTAAAGGATACACCATGATCCTAGTCTCAAAAACTAAGAATCCTAAAAGACAACCTGACCTAATGCAAAATATGCACTTATGAGGTTTTAAATGGATGTGATAATAGTGACATCTCTCAAAAACTAGTCAAAGGTGGGTAGAGTGATCCACTCTCTTGCGAGAGAGAGCAGTTATATCATCAAGGTAAGCTTCGAATATATGCTTGAGATCATGAAAAGCGAAGGTCATGGCTCGTTGGTGTTAGAAAAATAGGATTGTTTAGCAATAAAATAAAACAAATGCGGAAATAAATCACAGAAGATAAATAATACAACAAAGACACAGATATACATGGTTCAACCAGTGTGGGCTACATCCACCAGAGAAATTGTCAGGTCCTTCCTTTATTATTATCCAAAAAATGAAGGGATACAACCTACAACACACCTGTTGTAACTTACTCTTCTTTTTCTCATAGTCTCCTCACTCATAATACAATATTCGCAATGATCCATTGCCACAATACATTTCCCTCATAAAAGAGGGTTTCCTTCTAGGGAAAAAAACCCTAACATAAATTCTATCATCATATCTGTGACCTTATAATGACTGGTCCAGATTTACTATAAAATTACAATATACATTTACAAGGAAATTTTTCCTTCAGGGGCTTCGCCCCCAAACCCCTCAGCTGGGGGGATGGACCCCGTAGGGGGGGTAACCCCCCACTGCACTCCCTTGCATGGAGGAGTGTACATTCTTCTTGGTTGTAAATTCTTCATGGGGTATAAACACAGCTGAAAAAAATACCTCTAAATCAGGAAGATAAACAGGCTCTACAACCAACAATCTCCCACTTGGAGACTGATATCAACAACTCCACCGTTGTTGTATATGTTGTACTATGATCCTTCTTGGACTGATAAAATTTCTCATCTTCATCTTCATGCTTGAAGACCAACTGAAACTGAGTAGGAACTAAGTTTCTCCTTGGTTACTCCCTTTGTTAACATGTCTGCATGATTCTGGTTAGTGTGTATCTTTTCCAACATCAAATGTCCATCTTCCGAGATGGATCGTATGAAATGATACCTGAGATATATATGATTAGTCTTTGAATGGAACGTTGAGTTCTTTGCAAGATGAATGACACTCTCACTATCACAGTACAACCTTCTATTCTCATGTTTCTTTCCCAATACCTACATAAACCTCTGTAACAGAATCATCTCTTTACTAGCCTCTGTAGCAGGAAGATACTCTTCCTATGTTGTTGAAAGTGCAACAACCTTTTGAAATTTTTAAATCCAACTTACTGTTGTTCCACCTATAGTAAAAACATACCCTGTTGTGCTCCTCTTGCTATCTTTATCACCTACCATATCTGAATCAACATATACCTATAGAACAATGTGTGAACCTCCAAAACATAATTCATGAGTAGTAGTACCTCTCAAATATATGAGAATCCACTTTACTGCCTCCAAATGTTATTTACCTGGACTGTTCATATACCTTCTCACAACTCCCACTGCATGTGCAATATATGGTCTTGTCCAAACCATCGCATACATCAAACTACCAAATGTTGTTAAATAAGGGACCCTGGACATGTATTTTATCTCCTCCTGTGTCTTGGGACACATTTCCTTAGTTAATTTTAAATGGATGGCCAAATGTGTACTAACTGGGTTTTCATTCTACATTCTAAACTTCTCCAACACCTTCTCTGTGTACTCACCCTGAGACAATGTCAATTTGTGATTTTTCCTATCTCTTGTTATTCTCATACCAAGGATTTTCTTTGTGGCGCCCAAATATTTCATTGCAAATGAATTAGATAATTTATTCTTGAGAGCATTTATATCCTACATATTAGACCCTACAACAAGCATGTCATCTACATACAATAGCAAGATAATAAAGCTTCCATTTTATAGCTTTTTAAAATAAACACAGTGATCAGAATGGCATCTACTGTAACCTTGTTATGTCATAAACCTGTCAAACTTCAAATATCACTACCTTGGAGCTTTCTTTATGCCATACAATCTCTTCTTAAACCTACATACCAAATTATCCTTCCCTTTGACCTCATACCTCTGTGGTTGTTGCATATAAATCTCTTCCTCCAAATCCCCACAAAGAAAAGTTGTTTTTACATCTAATTGTTCAAAATGCAAATCTTCTACTGCCACAAGACTTAAAATAGTCCTAATTGAAGTCATTTTAACAACAAGGGAAAATATTTCATCAAAATATATACTTTTCTTTTGTGCAAACCCCTTTACAACAAGTCTATCCTTGTAGCATTTTTTTCCTCCATCTTCTTCCTTCAACTTGTAAACCCATTTATTCTGCAATGCTCTTTTTCCTGCAGGCAACTGAACCAAGTACCAAGTTTGTTTATTTACCAAGGAATTCATTTCCTCTTTCATGCCTTTCTCCCACTTCTTTTTGGTGTCTACCTACATTGCCTCTTCATAACATTCTGGTTCGCCAGAATCAATCAACAATAAATAATACAATGAAGGAAATTATTGTTCAAGGGATCTACTTAACCTAGCAGATATTCTAACAACACTTACAGTAGTTTAAGGTACCTTCTAATCCTGTTGTTGTACCTTTGGAATTTCTTTTTCAGTGATCTCATCAAGAACTGTGCATTCTGGTTTTTCTTTTTCCTGTTTCTTTCCCTGCAACTGATGTTTGTAGATGACCTTCTCATTGAATATGAAGTATCTACTCATAATGATTTTGTTATTTTCATAATCCCATAAGCGATAACCAAAATCATTATCATTGTATCCAATAAAAGTACACTTCTTGGATTTTTCCTCAAGCTTTGTTCTATTTTATTTATCAATACAGAAAAATGATTCACAACCGAATGTCTTTTGAAAATGATAGTTTACCTTTTTACCTATCCATGCCTCCTCTAGAATTATACCATCCAAAGAGCTTGAAAGTCCTCTATTTATTAAGTAAACAATACTATCTACAACATCTGCCCAGAACTATAAGGGAAAACCAACATGCAATCTCATAGTCCTTGTATGCTCCATGATTGTCTTGTTCATCCTTTCTGACACACCATTTTCTTGTGGTGTTCCTGGAACTGTCTTCTCTCTATGAATCCCATGGTATGAAAAGTAATCATTAAAATCCTTGCTGCAATCTTCACCTCCATTGTCTGATCTGAGACACTGCAACCTTTTTCTTGTCTCATTCTCAACCAAAGCTTTCCATTTCTTAAAATTATGAAAAACATCATATTTTTGTCAAATGCAATAAACCCAAGTTTTTCTAGTTTCATCATCAATAAAAGTAACATAATAATGAGAGCCACCAAGAGATGATACCCGAGTTGGTACAAATACATCTGTATGCATAAGCTTTAACCTTTCACTCTTCTTTTCTTTTCTAACCCTAAGAAATCTGACTCTCTTATGTTTTCCAGAAATACAATGCTCACATAAATCCAAATCATTTTTTTTAAGATCTGGAAAAACAATTCTTTTGGGAAGTATCTCCATCCCCTTCTCACTCGTGTGTCCAAGCATATGATGCCACAATGTTGTATCCACTCCTATAGAATCTAAAGAGATATAAGAGTCAATATTACAAGTACATAAATACAATTTACCTACCTTCTCTACCTTTTCCATCACCAATGATCCTTTGGTGACCTTCCACACCTTATCTGTAAATCTGGATATACAACCTTCACTTGCTAGCTACCCTTTTGAAATTAGATTTTTCCTTAGATTTGGAACATGTATTACCTCTTTCAACAACCATTAGTTTCCATTTCTTTGCTTTATTTTTACCTTTCCCATTCCAACAATTTTGCATGGTGCACCATCACCCAAATAAAACTGTCCAAAATCACCTTGAACATAATCTAGAAAATGTTTCCTATGGTGTGTGCCATGAAATGAAGCCTTTGAATCTACTACCCAAGACTTAGAAATATTATCTACAGAAAGAATCAAAGCATCTTGTAACACATCACATGTTACATTTTATTCCTGATTTTTCTCATGTTGTACATCACTTTGTTTCCTTGGAGATCTGCAGTCTTTATACAGATGTCCTTTCTTCCCAAAATTCCAGCACTCTATCTTTCTAAGTCTAGATTTGGATCTGCCCTTCCTAGAATTCCCACGATTTCCTGGGCCCTTTTCTCTATGTCTTCCCTTGTTCTCCATGTTCAATGCATTACCTGATGTCTCACCTATGATTTTCCATCGCATTTCCTCGCTAAGGATAACACCAACAACATCATCAAATTTTAAAGTGTTTGAACCATAGACAGATTTACTTACATCCATGACCAAGTCGTTCTATATTTCTGGAAATGAGCACAAGATTCAAAGAGCCATGACCTCATCCTCAAAGTCCATGTTTAAAGAACTTAGTTGATTAGTAATCGTATTAAATGCATTTAAATGATCTGCAATAGACCCACATTATGACTAATTTATATTAAATAATCTCTTCATTATAAATACTGTATTAGACATATTCATACAGTTTAGCCAATGTGTCCATCAACTCCTTTGTTGTGTTTTCTTTCGAAATATTGAACCATACAGTTTAGCTAGGCTTAGCTGTATCGTTCCTAGTGCCTTTCTGTCAAGAACCTCCCATTATTCATCCTTCATGACCATCAGATTCTTTGTTGTTCCACCCAATGGTAGGAATAGATACTTCTGATATAAATAATCTTCCATTTGCATCTTCCATAACTGATAGTTTTGGCCATTAAATTTCTCGACCCTGAACTTTCCATCTTTTGCTATTGCTCCAACTCGAACCAGGAACCCTCTTTTCCTATGAGTTACCTTTCGCTCTAATACGAGTTGTTAGAAAAATAGGATCGCAGAGCAATAAAAAAAAAATGTGGAAATAAAACACAAAAGATACACAATAAAATAGAGACATAGATATATGTGGTTCACCCAGTGTGGGCTACGTCCACTAGATAAATTATCATGTCCTTCCTTTATTATTATCCAACAAATGAAGGGATACAACTTACAACACACCTGCTACAACTTCCTCTTCTTTCTCTCACAGTCTCCTCACTCAGAATACAATATTCACAATGATCCATATATGTAGTACATTTCCCTCATAAAAGAGGGTTGCCTTCTAGGGAAAATAATCAAGCTCCACAATCAAAAGTTGGAATCTTTCTTCGACGATTTTAAGGACGAAAGGCATTTTCCGGTATGAGAAAGTAACCCAAGGATAAATAAATGTCATCTTATGTTGATCCTCAGGTTTGATCTAAATTTGATCATATCCTGAAAATTCATCCTTAAAAGAAAAAACCTCACTTCCCACACACTCATCGAGAATCTGATCAATGAAAGGTGTCAGGAAGTTGTCTTTAGAACATGCCTTATTCAAGTCTCGAAAACCATACACACATGGATGGTTCCTTGCTTCTTAAATTTCATGGGAATAGGATTGGATACGCATTTATTCAAGGGAACCAAATATATAAAACCAGCATTAAGCAGTTTTTCCACCTCTTCCTTAATAGCAAGGGCCTTCCTAGGATTAACAGCTCTAAGTCTTATCCGAACAAGTTTAGCATCCGGTTAGGTTTTAATATGATGTTCGACAATACGATGGTTGATTCATGGCACCTATTCATATGACCAAGCGAATACATCACAAAATTATTTGAAGATATCGGTGTAGATCTGAATTTCTTCAGGTGAACAATCTGCACCGATATATACATTTTCAATTTTACCAGGAATGTGAGAGATGTCAATCATGAGAGTAGGAGAAATA
>JZKD02S1000202.1:0-13535 GCA_000966675.3 Picea glauca
AAAGATATTTTTAATAATATATATAGAGTATATTTTGTCTAATTTAATGTCAAACATCACTGTTCTTGTTTTTTTTCTATTTTTGTCGAATTTCATTGGTTTTCGTCCATATTTGTCAAATCTCTCTCATTATTACATAATTATCCATGAATAATAGTTTAAACATTTTTTTAATATTTATTATTTTATATATATTATTGTCGTCCCCAACCTGCAGTATTTGTCAAATCTCTCTCATTACTACATAATTATCCATGAGTAATAGTTTAAATATTTTTTTAATATTTATTATTTTATATATATTATCGCCATCCCCAACCTGTCGTCCCCTGAAAAATTTGGGGGTGCGCTTTAGCTGTCCCGGAAACTCGTCCCCCCGTCCCCAAAGGCAATGCAACATAGCTCTATTACCATTTCCAGATCCTCTCCATTCTCCACATATAGGTCTTTGTATGCTTCCATCCTACCACCCAAAGCAACCACTAGATTAAATGGGCTTCTTCTGGCTTCCCTAGTTGTCATACCCATTTCTTGCATTGGCAATATAGTCCCCTCATATACATCAACATTGATGGTATCTAGTGGAGCTTCAAGCGTCACATATGAGCAATTTTCAACTGTTATCGAGTCTGGTACATTGAACAAATTGTACCAAGTTCACTTTGGAAATAAGCATCCACAGTCACTGCTCCTTGCGTTAAAACAAGTGAGACTAGGACCCCTTTACCCAATAAGAACTGGGTGTTGATTCCCGGTGTATTAGGATACTCAAGGAATGTAAAGAACAAAGGCAATGGGAGGCCTATTAGTGTGAGCTTCAAAAGACAATGTGTGTATATAAGGAAGAAGTTTGTATCTCAAACCTAACGCATTCTTTGCAGACCTCGTGACTGAATCCCATAAGTAAAGCTCTTGGCACTTTGATCAATTGATTGAGTGATCTCTAGCAAAAGGATAAAAGGAACCTAGTTGAATCCACCTATTGCAATGCTCTTCGGTTGTGTCTTGTGCAAATCCACAAATATCAACACCTGCCAT
Source organism: Picea glauca (assembly GCA_000966675.3). Classification (NCBI taxonomy): domain Eukaryota; kingdom Viridiplantae; phylum Streptophyta; class Pinopsida; order Pinales; family Pinaceae; genus Picea; species Picea glauca. The sequence continues at coordinate 1,039 of JZKD02S1000202.1, forward strand.
TGGAACTCCAAACAATCCAAAGCTCAACATTGCAGGTATGGAGTACCAAAGATCATCCCATGTTGCAGCATTGTCTCATGTCCAATGCGCAGCATGGGCCCCTGATCCAAAAAAGGTAGAACGTGTTAGTATGAATGGCCTCTTCTTTAGTGCCAATTTCAATGTTGTGTTTGTCATGATAGCCTCTGATAGCCCATATAGATTATGAGCATTGTACTCCAGGATATCATCATAGTGAACTGCACTAGTAGCCATGGTTCTGATACCCAGTGGTCTTTGTATTCCAGAAGCATTGATTTTGTAAGGGGGATTATCCCATCTGGTGGTGTTGCCATTGCTACAAACTAAGCAACAATCCGTCTGTGCATGGCAATCCCCTTTNCCACTAGATTAAATGGGCTTCTTCTGGCTTCCCTAGTTGTCATACCCATTTCTTGCATTGGCAATATAGTCCCCTCATATACATCAACATTGATGGTATCTAGTGGAGCTTCAAGTGTCACATATGAGAAATTTTCAACTGTTATCGAGTCCAGTACATTGAACAAATTGTACCAAGTTCACTTTGGAAATAAGCATCCACAGTCACTGCTCCTTGCATTAAAACAAGTGAGACTAGGACCCCTTTACCCAATAAGAACTGGGTGTTGATTCTCGGTGTATTAGGATACTCAAGGAATGTAAAGAACAGAGGCAATGGGAGGCCTATTAGTGTGAGCTTCAAAAGACAATGTGTGCATATAAGGAAGAAGTTTGTATCTCAAACCTAACGCATTCTTTGTAGACCTCGTGACTGAATCCCATAAGTAAAGCTCTTGGCACTTTGATCAATTGATTGAGTGATCTCTAGCAAAAGGATAAAAGGAACCTAGTTGAATCCACCTATTGCAATGCTCTTCGGTTGTGTCTTGTGCAAATCCACAAATATCAACACCTGCCATTGGAACTACAAACAATCCAAAGCTCAACATTGCAGGTATGGAGTACCAAAGATCATCCCATGTTGCAGCATTGTCTCTTGTCCAATGCGCAGCATGGGCCCCTGATCCAAAAAAGGTAGAACGTGTTAGTATGAATGGCCTCTTCTTTAGTGCCAATTTCAATGTTGTGTTTGTCATGATAGCCTCTGATAGCCCATATAGATTATGAGCATTGTACTCCAGGATATCATCATAGTGAACTGCACTAGTAGCCATGGTTCTGATACCCAGTGGTCTTTGTATTCCAGAAGCATTGATTTTGTAAGGGGGATTATCCCATCTGGTGGTGTTGCCATTGCTACAAACTAAGCAACAATCCGTCTGTGCATGGCAATCCCCTTTNTATTCTTTTCTGCATGTATGTGTTGTGTGTTTGCTTGTGGTTGAACTCTTTATGCCCTCAGGAATGTCTGCCATCCCATACTTGGGAGTAATCCAAGGATCAGGAAATGTATTAGGGAGATTGGCCTCTTGGGGATCTTGATGATTATAAATGGATGTTGTATTTATCGCAGTCCAGGGGGGGCAGTCGAAGATTTTGAATCATGGCTGAATATTGATGTTCAGCAGTTCCTGGAAGCAATCCAGGTTGCCTCCTTTTATATGCACACACATTCATGCCCAAGATTGACTATGTGCTGCTCAAGAGGGTATGATTAGGTAGTTTTGCATGGCTATAATAATGTTTGCTTCATAATATTTTGTTTACTGTGAGCCACGGGCTGCCTAAGGGTGTGTATGTTATCTTCAAACTATTCTTTTCTGCATGTCTGTGTTGTGTGTTTGCTTGTGGTTGAACTCTTTATGCCCTCAGGAATGTCGGCCATCCCATACTTGGGAGTAGTCCAAGGATCAGGAAATGTAGTAGGGATATTGGCCTCTTGGCAATCTTGATGATTACACATGGATGTTGTATTTATCGCAGTCCGGGGGGGTAGTCCAAGATTTTGATTCATGGCCGAATATTGATGTTCAGTAGTTCTTGTAAGCAATCCAGGTTGCCTCCTTTATGAATGAACAGTTTCTCAGGAGTCGTCCAGGCTGACCCATTGGTTGGCCACTTTACACAGTTATGAGCAGTCCCTAGAAGCAGCCCAATCTACCTGATTTAAAAGGCCATAATATTCCTAATGTAAGCAGGCTCTAGGAGCAGTCCAGATTACTTTTTCTCTCCCAATGAGAAGGGCATTACAGATTTTGAGCACTTGGCTCTTGAGCAGCACATAATTAATCTTGGGCATGAATGAGATTCAGATCCTATCTTTATTTATCTGTTCTTTAATCTTCTGTTTTGATTTGGATCTCCTCCTTATCTTGTAATAGTCCCTTGGTCTTAAAGAAAACTTGGCAGCCATCAAATTCCCAATTCATATTCCAAAATTTGTTACATGCCTAAACATCGACATATAAAGCTTGCCAATCATGAGTCAGAGTCAGATCTTTCAGAGACTCTGCCACCGAGAGAGAGCGGTATCCCTAACCTTGCACTTTGCTCCTAGGAGGCTCTCGCAATGGATCCCCCCTCAGGCCATGCACGAGGTTGGTTCTTAGAGGCATCTTGGCTTCTCCAATCAATGACTATCTCCCCAAAGCACCTTCCACCATTCGATTCCTCCCTTGATGCGTCGCACCATCTCTTGCCGACTAGACAGGTACTGAATCAAGCTATCAAAGAGGACATCTATAAATTGTACATCCAGGTCACTTGGACCTCACCTCCGACGAGCCTGGGCTCGAAGATGTCCTTCTACCTAGACCACTTTCTTGTGTTGTAGGATGGCATCATCGCCCGCCCTCCATATACGCACAAACATTGGATGCACTCACTCAGGATCCCTTTGGGACAACTCTAAGTTAGTTCTCATCGACTCCGAATTGGGATGGACCACCATATACCACGATCTAATAAGATCTACCAGTTGTGCCACCTACAAGAACCGGAGACAAAGATGCACCTCATTTTTAGGTGCCCCCTATACTATGAGATTAAAGGACGCTGTCACTGCCTCTATAGGGACTTGGGGGGCTCCCTCTCTACTTTCTTCTGGTACCAGGACCAAAGATGCCTAGCCCTCTTCATAATGGAATTCTTCAGCCACAGATCACAGTTCCTGCACGTCATGCCTCGCCTTAGGATGACCAGGACAATCACCTCATATACTTTCATGTTGATGCATCAGATCAAAGCAACAAGCGACGGGCAGAGTCCCAGAGTGCACCAGACAGTAGATTGGTGAGACCTCGTGTCTCTCCTCAGCCTCCAACTTTGAAAAACCAATCGATATCATTGAGACCGGTTCGGAGGTGTCGAACCATACATCAATGCATACATCCTCAGATAGTTAGAGGGATCAGCTCCAGACATATCCAGATCAAGATGCCTCTCGTTTATCAGATTACCTCCCAGATCCAGAGGACCAGCTAGAGATCTATCTAAAGTTTCTTTCTTTCGACCTCAGATGCTAGGAGTATCCCCTGCTCCTACAACCCCTCGGGATCATACAGTCAAACCCCTCGATGGTTCCAAAGGACTTCGACAACGAGCCAGTGCCCGGTTCACCCCCCTCGCCCTCAGCCATCTGATCTGAGAGACCTTGACATCATTAGCCCCATCATCAGATCTCGATCTCTCTCTCTCTCTCTCTCTCTCTCTCTCTCTCTCTCTCTCTCTCAACAGACTCTTGAGTTGTCCACTTTTCTAGTTTTGGACAAACTCACTTAGTATTTTGTATCACCGTTCCTTTGTCACAGTCATAAACATGTATTTTGAGGTTGTACTGCTACAAGTTTCTTTCTTTATGTTTTTTTCAACATTCTCTAGGAGTTGCGCTTGCACTCCCACATTGCATTCATACTTGTTGTATTCTTCAATCCCATTGACTTACTTTTGTGGTCATTTGTTGGACATTAATAAAATTATCTTATCTTATGTTATCTGATAGGGCTTTGAACCTTTCAAATTCTATTATAAGAGCCGAATCTTACGTAAATATTCTTAATTAAGATGTTATATAATAATAGGAGGGAGCAATTAACTTTGATAAGGCTTGATGATGCTTTAATGATATATCGGTAGGCCTAAATAGCCTTTAGCTAGGGTTCACCCTATGCAAAAGGAGGAGTAGACAATCACCATAAGTGTGTGCATGTGATCATTCCAAACCAAAGTCCTTTGTTAACCAAATATGTCACAAATCAACAAACAATCCTACAGATGTTGATTTGGGGCCAAATAGTTCTTGGAAACCTTGAGGGAAACTCAACAAGTAATCAATCAATGATTCATTGATTTCTCCTGACTCATGATAGTTCAAATTATTAATGCAAGAACTATATGCAATCCTACTTCAATGGACAAACAAGCAAACAAACCAAAGAACGCAAGCAAAGAGAAATAAACAATTAGCCAAATGAATGAATCTCAATTTTAGTAGGAAGGATGCCTTTTGTACATACGCAAGCTCAAATTTCCAAGGGCTTATACCTTGCAATGTTTTTAAATCTCTCAAAAAAATTACCGTAGATTGATGCTACAAACAAATATATTATATCTATAAAATACCTAAACATAGTCCTACTTTAAGCATCTCCAATATGGTACAAAATTGCAAGCAAATTAGGACCTCAGCAAAAGGCGACAAAACTAGGTTAGGGCAAAAGAACAAACTTTCACAAGAAAAACATACTTGTGAATATCTCAAGTGTGTCGACGGATTTCTCTGACTAACCAAGCTTTTTTAGTTGAAACAGTGAAGTTTACTTAGCTTCCATTCACTACCTTCGGATTGTCCCAGTGATATGGCCAGATTGTGATTGCTAGGACCAAGGAAGGAATCATCAATGTGATTAATACTTTATTCTCCAAGTTACCGGACACGTCCAAAACCCCTACATGTCGTGTATCCTACGTGTCGAACACGACACGCTGAGGATACGTGTCGGATACGTGCTTGTCACGTGTTCTGTTCACAGGACACGTGTCTGACACATGCCCTCAACATCTCTTGAAAATAAGACATGTGCTGCACAGAAAAGGACCCGAGCTCATGTTTTCTCATGCAAGTTGCAACTGTGAGGTGTTTCGATGTGCAACTAAAGGTTATTTTGCCTTACTAATGCTATTTAAAGAGATCCCCACGCCCTCCATTTCACCCACCCTAGTAATTAATGGTAAAAGTGACATTCTCCTTTATCTTTCATTTTCTTCCTTTTACTTAAATTTTTAACATTACCATTATTTGTTTTAGGATGTTTGAGAGTGGTTCCAACCTCATTGAGCTTCATATGGAAAAAGTAGAATTTTAGGTCCCATTCAAAATTCAGTAGACTTAACGGTTTTCGGGATTTCAAGATTGGTAGGATTGCAATGTTTCCACTGGATTCTATCATGTATGAGGGTATGGAATTGGCATTTAATCAAGAGCACCAAGCCCTTTATGTACCTCGATGTTGGTGGCATTGATTGTTGAACTCTTCTGTTACAACCCCAGTAAAAATGTACCCTTCACTCAAGTATAAACTCTTATGTTGAACTCTTCTCTATGTCATCATGTCAGGTGACTTCGTGGTGTATGTGCACACCAACCTCCGTCTTATTTACAGGCAGAGAGAAGAGTAGGAAAGACAAAGATTGGGATGTGTTTCGTGATGATATGGGTTTCGACAACAGTGTTGAGTTGGCATTAGCCAACTTGGATCTTAATGAACCAGTGCAAGAGCCCGTCACTTGATGATGGTGATTCTCTTGAGGGGTCATCCTCCACATCAACAGATGCACAGATTGCATTGGATATAGAGGAGGAGGAGGAGGCTGGAAGAGAAAGCAGTGGTAGTGATGTTGATCTTGATGATTATGACATGGTGGATTACTGACAGTGACAACTCATGAGCTATGAGATTCTTCCATCTACAATTCTAGACTTCTAGTATCTACCCTGTGGCTATTTCGTATTTGCCATTGGCATTCCCACCTATAGTATCAGACTTCAATGACTCTAACTCAGTATCTATCTACATTGTAATACATTTTGATTTTGATGACTTAATGAGATTGAGAATGCTGCAGCTTTATGGTTCTAATTTCTTGTGTGTTCAGTGTTTGTCATTTGATCATTATTGAAGTTACAATGTATTATGTTACATGTTTTGTATCATATAAATCTTCTAGTTTCTAACAAAATATAAATCTTTATGTCTATATTTCATATAAATCTTCTAGTTTCTAACAAAATATAAATCTTTATGTCTATATTTCATTTTTATATGTGTAACTTTCAAATTATATATATATATAAACGTGTCCTCTGTGTAGTGTTCCTGGGTCGCCGTGTCACATGTCGGACACTTGTATTTCTTTGTCATCATGTCAGGTGACTTAGTTTATTCTGAAATAAGTATGAAACGAAAAAAGAAGGCACTCAATAATTTGAGGATCGTTTGATCTGGTCAAGATTGTCGAGACTGCTGAACAGGCAGGGCTCTATGTGAATTTGAGATTGGTCCATTTGTTGCAGAGGAATAGATTCTCTATGTTTTTTTAACCTCGATGCTAACACAAAACCCTAAATAAGATTTCAAAGTACATAACAGTAAATCCAGAGGCCGTACCTTTCACTGGAAGGCCTCCGTAGAGGTGGGCAGCTTGACGACAATGTCTCCAAAGCCCTGCCCTTTGTCTGGCGACGTTTGCTGTAAACCCTAAAATCGGTGAAACTCTCGTCCTCGTTTTCCTTCGGGAGCGGAGAAGTGTCCACAGCCGGCAAAACCGCCAATGGGGTGCTGAAGTTGTGACCGGAACTGCTGTTTTCTCTCAGGTGGCCTGCCGGAGTAGCTGTATTCTCGACGTTGTTCGGCTGGCTCTCGGGGTCGGCAGGGCGTTTGATGGTGAGTTGGGCGTGAATGGAAGGCGAGACATAAGCACCGCAGGCCCTTCGAGGTCTGGATATGGGAGGAGTATTTGTACAATCTGCGAGTGGTGCTCTGCTTTTTCCGATCTTTTTGTGTTCAGAAGCCATGGCTGTCCATGTTATAATCAGAGAAATACAACAAAAGAGAGCAACTTCTTGTCAACCACGATAAAGTGTTTGTACGGTCGTCTCCAAGCCTTCGTTGTATGTCCGCTTCCAATGAAAATATGCCACCTAACTCGTTCACCTGTCCTTTGAGCCCAGCCAGCTGTTGGCTCTCCCAATGCCACCGTACTTAGACGTTCTTGCCGCTTACGCTTTTCCGTTTCTTGCACGTCAACGGTTCGAACTCACAACTTAACGAATTGTGATTCAGCATCAGAATTGTGCGTCGCTTGGATCAAAATTGTCTGCACAACAAAATATTTTGAATCCAACTTATTAACGCAGCTAGAAATTAGACAAGAAAAGTAAAGCTATCATAAAGATTTCGACGATTTGTTCGGCGTGATGCAAGATTACACAACGCAGCAATTTAGTCGAAGCACGATTTATATGTTAGGCTTAAGTCGCCCTATATATGTCTAATTGTGTTAAGATAAGGATATATCACCCTTTTTATGAAATGACTGGGGGCAACATCTGCGGTCTTCACACCCGAACTCTCCAGCGGGGCATCTCTCAGTCGGGACCTTCAGCTTGTCTACGATATTTTCTCAGGCCAGGGTATGGAGTTGGGTCTCGTGGTCCTTGGTGGCTGGCCTAGAACTGCTCCAGATATAGACCTGGTCCTTTCTGTCGATTCAGAAGATGTTTACCGACCTGACCCTGTTCCGACTTTATGCACAGCATAAACTCTAAAATGAAGCCTTGAAAACCTTCGGCACAAATATATATATCACCCTTTTTATGAAATGACTGGGAGCGACATATGCGGTCTTTACACCCGAACTCTCCAACGGGGCATCTCTCAGTCGGGTCCTTCAGTTTGTCTACGGTATTTTCTCAGGCCAGGGTATGGGGGTGGGTTGCGTGGTCCTTGGTGGCTGGCCCAGAACTGCTCCAGATATAGACCTGGTCCTTTCTGTCGATACAGAAGAAGATGTTTACCGACCTGACCCTGTTCCGACTTTATGCACAGCATAAACTCTAAAATGAGGCCTGGAAAACCTTCTGCACAAATATAAAAAGACGATTCCGTTTTCAATTTGAGAAGATTCAAAGCGGAAGATATTTTAAAAAATAAGCGCAATGTGATTCGTTCCCGAGACCTCGACTCTGATGGCAGTGTGATATGTTCCCGAGACCTCGATTGTGATGGCAATAAAAACAGCATAAGCCAAAAAGTTATCACATATCCTGTTCCCTCGTTTTTGTCTGTCTTTGTCTGTCTGTAATTTAACCACGGTCGATGAGATGAGCTGAACAAGGCGCGCTCTCCCACTTTAAGCCCCTCGGCGCTTTAAATTCCCAAAACAAATGTAGCAGGTGCCAAATTTGGCATAGAAGTGTCACCAAATTTGGGGAAAGGAAAACAAACAAGAAGAAACTTCACCGCACTCCAATTCACTTGTGTTATACGCATTGCAATCACCGCCGCGGTCTGTGTCTTTTAGTTGCTGAATGCGTTTACATATGGTAACCACTCTCAAAATATCTTGGGTTTCATTATTTCACTACACTCCAGAGCTTACTTAATTTATTTTAAATCCTCTACCTCTATCATGACCACGGTTAACTCAAACCCTTGTCTGCAGTGACGTTTGACCTCTCTCATCAACCCTTGTCAGGATTTTGCCACGTGGCAATGTAACTATTCGTTTTGTATAACAGTTAGACTTGCATTGCAAATTGCAATTTATTTGAATATAAGTATTTTATGTAAGTATCTTGAAAGTTATAATATATTCAATGAAAAGATAATGAAAAAATTGGATTTTTTCTTTTTTATAATAATTTATTAATACCGTCCTCGAGGTGTAGGACAGTCGGTGACGGAGTGTGTTGTTAAGCCACTCCGTGATGTTAAAGTCACCGGTTTGAAACCTGCGGGGCAAAAAATCCAACCATGTTAAGAGTTGGTGTGGCTCAGGCCGGGTGCGATCCCCGGGTGATTTTGACGGCTTAGATGCCCCTGAGTCGCGGTTTCTCAAGCCATTTCTTTATTTTTCATTAGACAAACTTTAATGTAAAAGTTATATGATGCACTTGATATCAATAAATAAAATAATCACGACACTTAAAATAAATAAAGTAATCACCACACTTAAAGAACAATTGTAAGTATTTTATTATACTAAATAAACATGTATATATGACATTTCATTTAATACATGGAATTCGATTTATCGCACTGACTACATAGAGATGATTCATTACTTAAGTCAACACTGTGAATTGATAAGGGCAAGACTAACATTCTCATATGCATATTCACTCGCAATGCATGGGAATCCACTACCCTACTTTTAGATAAAAGGGAGTGCAACCATTGGAAGCATCCACAAAGATAATGTCGCACTCATAACTTGGATGAGTTCCTACAACAAGTATCCCGTTTTAGCATTATTAATGTACAAAACCCATTTCTTGTTAGCATGTGCACTAGAATAAGATGTCATTAAATCATTAACAAAACCATCTTTGCATCTATGCATTATTGTCATCCCTTTGTAGATGCAAACAAATCAATACAGTAAATATTAACTCAACATGTCTTAAACCCTTTTTAGCATTATTAATGTACAAACCCCATTTCTTGTTAGCATGTGCACTAGAAGAGGACTTGTAGTCTGCGGCCTTTCCTCTGCTCTCAGCTTGTTTTCAGAGCTTCTTTTTGTCGTTTATAGGCGTGTTTCCAGAGCTTGTATTTGTTTTTAGTGCCAGTCACAAGCTCTTAGTTCTATGTTTGGTTTTTGTGCGTTAGCCTCTTTGCTTTACCTCGATTGGCAAACCCTTTTTTTCAGTTAGAGTTGTTCTCGTGACTCTTCTTTAGAACTTTTGGATCGCCTTAGTTCACTAATTCTGAGAGCTTCGATCTCGTGTTTCATTATTGGGCTCCTTTGCAGAGCTGGTTGGTTACTTGTGACAAGATGCCCTCTTCTCCTCCCTTTGATCAGAGCGAGTGTCGGTAACTGTGAAGTCGGTCTTTGCTGGTTTTTTTTGGTGGGCCAATGGACTTTCCCTCTTGACCAGCTTTGGAGAACACTGTTAAGACTCTAATGAGTCATATAGACGAGGAAACTTAGAGGTTGGTGGGACTGTATGACAAAGTGGACCAACTAAAGGGTGGGCCAAAGGGACTTTCTACATCAAAAGACTTTTTAAATACTATCTTCCCTAGCAGTCAGACTACTCACTCTCTGCCTTTTCCCGAGATATCAAAGCTTGTCTCCTCTCCTTCAGTTCCTCCTTCATCGGGCCTGCTGCCAAACTTAAAACCCTTTAGCTCCCTTCTGAGTCCTTCCTCTCAGCAGGCACTGAGAAAACCTTTAGAGACTTCACTGTTGGCTGGTTTTAATCGAAAGGCGTGGAAACCAAGCAAAAAATCCAAGCATTTGGTGTTGGGTAGTGATATAGGCTTAGAGGACACTGTTAGAATGGCGTTGTGTGCTCTGTTGGGAAGGATTTCATACAAATCACTCAGTAAGGACTCTCTTGAGGGTTGGATACAGAGACAGTGGCAACCTATTCTTGGTTACTCCCCAGAAGTCATCTCTCTTACCAAAGGATGGTTGGGCTTTGTTTGCCACTCCCCAGAGGACTCCTCCCTTCTTCTCAGCAGGTTGTGGGTCTTTGGAGGTACTAGTCTCATGCTCAAGCGTTGGAGGATAGCCTTCAACCCGAATACTGATTACTTTCAGTATAGGCATCTCTCGGTTCTCCCTCTAGGCCTCCCTTTATTTCTATGGAATGAAGGAGCCCTTTGGGCCATCGGAGACACTTTGGGGAAGTTCATTGCTTTTGATCCCAAGCATCTTTGTGGCCCAGTTAGGAAGATTGGCAAAGTTCTTGTGGAGATGGACATTAGCAGTGGATTACTGGAAACCTTAGAGATCGAGTGGAGAGGGCGAAAGATTACTCAGTCTCTTAACTATCTTGGGCTGCCCTTCCATTGCAACCTTTGTCACTATACTGGGCACCTTCGTCGAGATTGTAAGGGTAAGAAAGTGGAGGACCTTTCAGAAGACTTAGAACTTCAGAGAAGCCCACCAGCCTATGTAGATGCAGATGCTTCGCTGCACTTTCTTGATGATTCTACGAAAGAGTCTTCCTCCTCTCAGTAAGAATCTAGGGCCTCTCTCACTTGTAAGTTAAAAGCTCTTTGTCCCCACTTGTACAACTCTTTATCCTTTGAAGAGAAAGAGGCCTTGAATAACTCGACTTGGTTATTTTCTTCATCTAAGGCAAAGGATCCCTTACCAGAGCCATCTGTTGCGCCCTCCTTTCCAACCTACCCTTCTCACCTTCCCTCTGTCGTTTCGTCCCCCAGTTTACCCTCTTCTTCTCTACCACCTGCTATCCCAGTTTTACCCTCCCCTCCCCTCCCCTTTTATAAAACCCTGGTTGTTTCCCTCCTCAAACCATCCCTTCCAGACCCACCGAACCATCCTTGGAAGAATCTGAAATGGAGCCTCCTCCCCTACCAGGATTTAGAGAGGTAGATGCAGGCGATTCTAGTCTTTTGGCAGATCTTGAATCCCTCTTACCTTCCCTTCCAACCCCTTTCGACTCGGTGCCACTACCTATAGTTTTGGGCAGGGAGGCCTTTGACCCCAAAGTAGATTCGGCTTATTCTTCCTTTCATGCTCAAGTCAAGGGAGTCAAAGCCTTTGTTTGGTCTAGAGGCATTGGTTCAGAACTCTCTCCAGTCAAGACACAAAGTTCTCAAAAGAAATAGGCGGATTTAAGTGTAAAACACATTGACAGTGTCCCAACTTCCCCAGATTCGGGGGCCCTTAGAGCAATGAAAGCCCTAGCGAGGGAAAAGTGATGTTATTGCTCTCCTTGAACATACGAGGGATCGGAGGCACCCTCAAAGCTACCTCGGTCCGGAGAATGTTGGACCATACTCGCCCGAATATTGTCTTCTTACAAGAAACACTTGTAGATGAAAAGAAAGCAAGAGATTTTTTACTTCAAATCCTCCCCTCCTAGGTAGCGACTGTAGTTAATTCCATTAGGAACTCAGGCGGTTTATTAGTATCTTGGGACCCAAACTCTTTTGACTTAAAACCCGTTTTAAGGGTGGGTGGAATCCTTCTAACAGGTATATGTAGCTCTTCTAAAAAGGATTTGGCCTTCTTAATTGTCTATGGACCATGTAAGGACCGCAAACTCTTTTGGAGTACTTTAGTTGATAATGGTATTCTCTCCGTTCCAAACCTTGTTATGGCAAGAGATATGAACTTCATTTTATCATTGGATGAACATTGGGGAGGCTCCTACTTGCCTGGTCCGACAGAGGAGTTCTACAAAGATCTTTTCAGCTCCAAAAAACTGATTGACCTAAAACCCCCCAAGATAGTCCCAACCTGGCGAAACGGGCGATCTGGACTTGATGCTATAGCCAGAAGGCTAGATAGATGTTTTATTGCAGAAAATATTTTGT
>JZKD02S1000268.1:42125-86515 GCA_000966675.3 Picea glauca
AGCAGCAAAGAACTGGAGCAGATGAATAGCTCCAAAGAGTTGTTTGGGATCCAGGTGGATTTCAACAATGATGCTGGGAAGCTCATGAGTAGGAGCTCATGAATTTTTCACAGCAAAGGAGTATGATGCAGGAGCATCCTTCCAAGCCAGCCAGTGAGCACAGCACACATTCAATGAAGAAGGAGAGGCGCAGCCCTCTCGTTTCAAATTTTGAATTTGAAATTTATATTAAATTTTTGTAAGGTTGGTAGAGCCAAAGTTGTGCCTTTGAGAAGGTTGTAGTTAAAAAATTCCTTTAATGGTTGTAAGGTTGGATCTAGCTCTAATCTGGACTAGAAAACCCATTCAATGTAAAGTTAATGTAATTGAATAGGGTTGGTGAGGATGGAGGGAAGAGCTCGAAGAGCCCCCTCATGTAAAAGATCCTTTGTATGTAGGATGACTTAGAAGTATTTGGGTAAGTCAAGTAGAGAAGAGAAGAGAGGAGAGCCGAGACTCTACTACAATCCAAGCTCAAACACATTATAAAGAGGCATTTTCAGATTAATACAATCATAGCAGTTTTTCCTGCATATTATTCTATGTATAATGAATGTCTTCATGTGTGTGTATTTATATGTTGTAGAGGTATGATTAAGTGTGCATTTACAGGAATAGACAAATTTTCCTATCTATGGGTTCTTTGATTTCAGGTTTGGGACTCTTTTAGTCTTCATGCATGAGTGCATGACAAAGTGTTGCGATCTCTGAAAGCCAGTGTAAGGATTTCACTTCTGAATTCTGCGGATTCAGACAAAGACAAGTCAGGAAAGAGCACCAACTGAAGTCATTGACTCAAGGAGAATCCTCAAGATTGTTGAATACCTTGGAGGTGAAGATTGTGCAGAGGAAGGCATAGAGAAGATAGAATTACTGAAGGTTCTGTAGAGCTCTTCCAGGAGGGCATTAAGCACGTGTATAGAAGGCACATGGAGAGAACTCTTATTTGAGTTCAGAGGAGAAGACATAATTACTAAGGATTCTGGGAACTCTGCCAAGAGGGCATTGAGTAGGTGCCAGAGTGCACAGACAACTCTTAGAGTTCTGAGGAAGAAGAAGTGTCACAGGAGGACCTTCACAGGGTTGCTGAATACCCTACAATCTTAGTAAGGAGTGCTTGAGAAGGAAATTTCTAGAGGGTATTTCCATCCCTTCAAGGAGAGAAAGGGATAGAGATCATTGGGGTCTGAGCAGTAGAATCTCAAAGAGGATAAAGACCTATGCAAGCAGTGCACCAGGCCAACACCTGAGTAAAGTGTTGACAGACAGACAGTCGTCTGAAGGCTTGTCAGGCGGCAGGATTGGGAGCGAGAGAGGACTTATTCTAAAGTCCCATAGCTCAGGACAGATAGCACCTTTGTGTGTAGAGGCTCTGTAAGGAATGAATAGGTCGAGAAACCTTTGAGGTTTTAGAATCGACAAATATTAGGAGGGACATTGTTTTTGACAATGCAGATGGGAGACAAAAATACAAATTTTGCAGAGGAAACAAAGTCCAAGACCTTTGATAATTAAAAAATCTTCCAAGGAAAATGAAGAAGGTGTAAGCTCAGGAAGGAGCTACAGCTGTCGTCAGATCTGGGCGCACGGACCGATAACCATCGGATTCGGGGGAAGTTGCACAAGGTTTAACCCTCGCACATTCAAGGAAGAGGAGCCGCTAGATCATTTCGGCATTTCAGGGTTCGACATTTCGGGAATCCTAATGATAAGAGACTGGGGCACTTCACAGTGAAAATCCTGAAGTCACGAAATGCGACTTACCTTTGGAGAAGAAATTTGGCATTTTGGCTATTCGGAGTTCGGAAGGTAGATGAGGCAGAGATTTTGGTACCGAGAGTTTCAAACTCTCGGTACTTGAAACAACGAAGATCAGGACCGTCCATTTCAGAGGACACATGGCAAATATCCAAACCCATCGGGGTTTCGAATACTGGGAAGTTGAAGGATCAAGGGTTGGTCACGGAGGATTCACGAAATTGCGAATCCTAAAGTCCCGAAAAGTGTACACGGATAAGGTTTCAGGGAAATCCCTGAAAGGCCATTTAGGTATTTCGGCTAATGAAAGATGCAGGGGTGAGAGTTTGAAACTCTTGACCCATGAGATCCCAAAAGGATCTGAGCTGTTGGATCAGGGAGGCTCACAGTCATTGATCTTTCTCAGGAGAAGGAGGACCGTAGTTTCGGGATTTCAGTACTTTGGTATTTCAGATACCAGAAGTATGAGAGGACAAGGAATTGTTGCACCAGGATTCACGAAGTTTTGAAATGTGAATTCCTTAAAGAACAGAAGGAGTATTTTCGGGTCACGAGACAGGATCAGATTTTGGCATACCGGGGTTCGGCATTTCGGGAATCCTGAAGACAGGGTATCAGAGCATTTCGGCATTGGAAACCCCGAAGTTCCGAAAGAAGGACTGTGATCACAGAGGACACAGTTAGAAAGAACGAGATTTTAGTATTTCGTCATTTCGGTATTCGAGAGATCGAAGAGATAGAACTCTCGACATCTGGGTTTGTGAAATCGTGAAACCCGAAAGTCCTTTTTCGACAAAGGGTCGCGGTCATATCTGGGAGGCCGTGTGGAAGGTCATTTTTGGTGTCCACATGGAGGTGAAAGCTCACGCCTAATGCATGTTTTTGCAGGTGGGGTTTTCAAGGAAGGACTTGTGGATCGAATGTTGAGGTTCTGATAGGGATCCAAAAGAGCCGCTTCGGCTCAGGAAAGATTTGAAACAATCCTGTGAGCGGATCTTGGCCCGAGGGCTACAGGTCTGTGTCACCACTAATCCTTCCTTGAATGGGTTAGTGCATACAAAGAATTCCATGTCCATGTCAGGGACCTTTAGTATTGGTGTTGTCATCAACAGCTCCTTAAGCCTCTGAAATGCCTCTACGGATTTCTTGGTCCAAACAAACTTCTTGTTCTTCTTCAACAATTCCGTGATCAAATTTTCTATCTTCGAAAAACCCTCTACAAACCGTCAATAGTATCTCTCTAAACCCATAAAGCTATGCACTTCAGGGAAATTCGTCAGCGCAGGCCATTCCATAATAGCCTCGACCTTTGTTGGATCCACAACGACACTTTCATCAGAGATGACATGTCCTAAGTAGTGAATCTTCGATTAATAAAACGATTATTTAGACAATTTCCCAAACAATTTGTTCTCTCGTAGACACTGTAGTACCATGTGCAAGTGCTCGTCATGCTCCTCCATCATCCGAGAGTAAATCAAAATATCATCAATGAATACTTGGATGAACCTTTCCAAGTATTCATAGAACACCCCATTCATCAAACTCATAAATACTCCTGGGGCGTTCGTCAGTCCAAATGGTAAAACAATAAACTCGTAATGTCCAAACCTCGTCTTAAAGGCAGTATTAGGTATTTCATCCTCTTTGATCCATAACTGGTGATACCCTGATCTCAATTCGATCTTTGAAAACATCGTCCCACCCTTCATCTAATCAAACAGATCATAAATCCTTGGCAACAAATATTGATTCTTGATCGTTTCCTTGTTCAATTGGCGATATTCAATGCAGAGTCTCCACGACCCATCCTTCTTTTGTATTAATATAACAGGCACACTCCACGGTGACACACTTGGATGTATAATTCCTAGCTCCAACAACTCCTTCAATTTCATTTTCAACTCCTATAACTCTGGGGTCGACATCCAATAAGGCGTTCTTACTATCGGTTCAATCCTCGATTTTAGTTCTATGGAAAATTCCAATTCCCTCTCAGGAGGAAGCCCAGATAAATCCTACAGGAAGACATCCACAAATTCTCGTACTACCGGAAGGTTTTATAGTCCTTCTGCCACACCCTTTTCATTTAACGCAAAGATCGCATAAATCTTGCATCCCTTGCACATGTTCTTTCGTAGCTACAAGGAAGACATGAACCTCAGGGAAAATCCCTGGTTCTGACCTACAATCATGCATCTTTATCCCTCATCATCAATCAAGATCAACCATTTTGTCTTAAGTTTCGCCTCATGCGATTCCAACCAGTCCACACCGATCACGACGTCATAAGACCCTAATATTGAAACGTATAGATTGGCCCTTGTGACAAACTCTCCCAGGTTAATTCTACAGCCCGTAACCTTCCCTCCAACCCTCTGTCTAGCTCTTGAAGCCATTTCTACAAATCTAAACTTGTCATGTTCGAATGCCTTTACCTTAATTATTTTTAGCCTTGCACCATAAATAAACTCTTTGTAGCACCTAGATCTATCAAAATGTTAAGGGTTTGGTCAGCGATGGTACCTGACATCTCGAGCGCAGTTGATTGGTGCCCTACCTGGTGGTTATTCAGTGTTGCATGAATTTGATGGGCCTTGCCTAAATCTCCCACGGTAGTGGGTCCGGCTGATCCAAATGCTCTAGTCCTCTCCAATGAGAAGTCATGTTGGTAATGTGTCTCTCCACATGTCCAACACCCTTTCTTCGGTCCAGTACTCCGGGTAACTGAAGCAGAAGCTGATGGCCCACAGGCCTGGAACCCTGGTATGTTCTGTTGAACAACCCTAAATTGTTTTTGTTGTGGTCGACATTGTTGTGGTGCTCTGTAAGGAGTTCTTTGTTGAGGCATTAGTCACCGAGGTGTACTGAAAGTGGATCCTCTCTGGAAGTCATGATATCCTGGTGAATTTCTACCTAGTGTCTGATGTTGCTGCGCACCAGATGACGCCTATCCCACTGGTCTCGTCGGATTCCTTCTCTAACCCCCGCCGAAAATCTCCTCCTATGTTATGAGGGCCTTTTGAACAACATCATGCAAGTTTTGAGGCATCATAATCCTAAACTTTTCACGAATGCTGACATTAAGGCCAAACATGAACTTGTTGACCTTAAGTTTCTTGGTATTTAGGTGGGGAGTATACCAAAGAAGCTCCATGAAACGGGCCTCATACTCAGGCAATGTACAGCCGCCCTGTCACAAGGCATTGAGCTAACGCTCAATGAATTCCTCAGATAAATACCTCTCTCAGAACCATTCCTCGAAAATTTCCCATGGCACGTCTTCGACGACCATGTTCAATTGTGGCAGGAGCGTATTCCACCATAGAAGAGTGCTCCCCTTCAGTTGAAAGATAGCCATGTGGACCTTCATGTAGGAGGTATAGTCGCGAATTTAAAATCACATTGCCACATTCTCCAACCATGTCTCGACAGCTGCGTCGTCCAAGGCACAAAAGAACTTGGGAAATTTGACCTTCTTGATTTTGCAATGAATTCTACTAGTACCGACCAGAGTGCACAGTGGACCCTCAGGGGGTTTCGGCTCCCTAGCCTCATCTATGTCCAAACGGTTGATCAGTGCCTCAGAAATCCATTGAAAGGACGTCATCGGCCCAACCACATCACCCACAACTATATGTTCCTACCCAACAACATCTTCGTCTCCCTGGTGGTTAGGCCCCTCAGGTGTGGATGCTATCGGGGGAGTCACTCCTCCTCCCCTAGCACCCTGTCATCTTCCTCCACGGTGTCCTCTAACCTTGATTACATTCAAAAATAAAATCAATTTAATAAGCAACCTTATAATCAAACATCTAATCAATGGAATCCATAGTGATCCCAAGTCATGGGTCGAACTCGCTCTGATACCATATGTAACAACCCCCATCGTTACGACAACATGTGATGCATAACAAGTGCTAATTTTTATTTTTATTTTAAAGCAGGAAAGTAACAATGACAAAAATTAATCAACACAACTTGACGATGAACACAATGCATGCAAATCAAGCAACTGACAACATAATGACCCAACATACTAGCACATCATGCAATTGGATGCAACATGCGAAAATCAATTAGACAAAATAAAAATGACTACCTGCCTGACACACGCAAGATCACACCTCTAATCCAAGAAAACCTCAATCAATCCAAACATAACAACTTTGACGAACAGTAACCAGAACCTTCCCGGTGAGTGGGGGATAATCACCTTAACATTACAACAAGTACAACCTTACTTACCAGACAAATTCATCCACATCTAGAGGCTCTTAACCCTAAGCCAGTTTCATGTGTGCTTTTTTATCAACATGCACAATGATCCAATCATAAGGTATCACGTTGCCAACTTGCGACCGAGGTGCTAGGGACCCATGCGCAAACAAATAGATCTAAACCTTCTACCTAACATAAAATATAACGCACCTAAAATCCACTGGCACTAACATGCATTGTTATAGAACATGTTGTTTTAAAGTTGTAAAAAGAAAGTGTTAAAGGTGAAGAACTTGTAGTTTGTAAAAATCATAATATAACTTCTATATGTTTTTCTTACTTCAATAAAATTATTCACATTAAAACAAAGTCTTAGTAAATGCTTATACATATTACGCAATTGATATCAAATCAAAGAGTTCTATATAAGGTAAAGAAAAGAACTATAACCACAACGTAATTTCTTGTAAGGTGAAGGATAATGTTCTAAATTTTCAAGTGAAAAGGGGATGTCTTAAAAAGAAGACATTTAGTTTGCAAAGCTAAAACCCAACCTTTATAACCCCTTTCATTAGTAGTCATTGTGTTAGACATCCAATAGTGTAAACATTTAGGACCTATTGCCTTTAAATCATTAGGAAAAACTAAATTAGGATAGATGCAAATTAATAAGTATATCACCAACCGTAGATCTGATTTAAAAATCATTAACCACATTAAGCAAGAAAACAATTGGTGTTATCAACCTAAATAAATAATTGTAATTACTTTTCCTTTTTAAAGGTGTTCATAAACATAATACTGAACTAATACCAGTTTTGAAGAATCAATTTATGGAATAGAACACAATAATTAAAGGGGTAAAATTTTAAATAAAACGAGATAGGGAAAAGAACACAGATCTAAAACGTCATATAATCATTCTACCCACAAGAGGACTGGTTGGATTCTCCTCAAAAAATAGGTTTAACGACTTGACAACAGACCCTTCTGAAACTCAGACTTGAAATTGGTTATTAACCCGCTCCTATTCATCATAACAGCAAATGTACGCTTAGCATGTAAATTTAGGCATGTGATAAGTGCAATTAGTAAACAATTGTAGGTTGTGACTTTGTATGGTGAATCATGTTTCCTTTTTCGTTAATTAATGATCAAAGTTGACCAGATCTAATCCGAATATATTTTATTATAAAATAAATTCAGTGTTATATATTTACTTTAACCAATTTACTTTGGATAATTGAATTATCAGTCCATTTCATTCATTATATAAAAATTACATGGAACGAAAATCAACCTGCACAATTGAAGACATAAATGCAAGCATCCAACAAGCTAGTTGCGGACGAAACATATCAACTACTCAATGGAAATAATAAACATCTATAAAATAAACCATCTGTCAGTGAACACTTCTTACTTAAACCCTATTCCAGGTAAATTACGTTAAGGCTAGCAGCAAGGGAACCGTTGGGTTCTGACAGAGTGATATTGTTTCTGCAGAACAGGTTCAATGTTATATATCTAATTATAAAATAAATTCAGTGTATATTTATTTTTTTAAATAGAATTTGAGTATATAGCAATGAGCATGAGCATTCAAAAAAAATTCCTTGTCAATATCAAAACCTTAAAAAAATCCATAATGTCATTGTTTTTCGTCCAGAAGTCCAGTTACTACACACATCAAAAACGATTGTCATAAAGACTTTTCTAACAAAAAATTCCATCCTGATCTTCTCCGTGGAGAAGCAAATAATGAAACAACACAGTCGATTGTCATACAAACTTTTCTTAACACAAAATATCCAGATATTCTCCGTGGACAACAAATAATGAAACAACACAAATGATTTGTCATACAGACTTCTTTTAAAAAAAATATCTAGATCTTCTCCGTGGACAACAAATAATGAAACAACACAGATGATTTGTCATATAGACTTCTTTTAACAAAAAATATCCAGATCTTCTTTGTGGACAACACAAACAATTTTTCATAAAGACTTCTTTTAACAAAAAATATCCAGATCTTCTTCGTGAACAAAAAATACTGAAACAACACAAAAGATTTGTCATACAGACTTCTTCTAAAAAAAATATCTAGATCTTCTTCGTGGACAACAAATAATGAAACAACGCAGGTGATTTGTCATACAGACTTATTTTAACAAAAAATATCTATATATTCTCCGTGGAAAACAAATAATGAAACATCACAGACGATTTGTGAGCATATTTCCTATAGGTTTAGCTAGTTTTTGCGGCTAGCATCCTCATTGGGTGTTAAACATAAAAGTCATTTGATTAGCGGCTGGGAGATGGGACCTTGCCACTTCCTCTGGTGGAGGATCATCATTCACTTTTAGAGAAATTTGGCTGGTCTAAAGGACAAAAACGCAAGGCAAGGAGTGGAAGTCATTACAAAAATTTGCGATTATATTCCACCTCAAGTGCCATAATCGAATACAAACGAAAAAAAAATGAAATCAAGGAATAAAGAAAGCACAAGCAGGAGATACAAAAATGCAAGCAATATTTTGATTCCGGGGCTCATTCCAGCCACGCGTAATTAGACTGTAACTTAGAAATAAAAGATACACAAGATATCTGGCGAAAAATACCAAGTGCAACCATCCTGTGTTATAATAATTAATGTAAAAATTGACTCGAACTGAGGGTATTGTGCTTAATGATCAACTCAACTTAACAAGGAATTCGGTACTGAGTAAAATCTCTACTGTTAATGTTTTGTTTTATAGCAATCGCAGTACTCAATATGAATTGACCAGGAATACATATCAACAAACATTTTTCTTTAAACAATAAGGAAATATTGAAACCAATCCATTGCCACAATTACAATTCTAAGATGGAATAAAAGTAATGAATTACATTTCACCATTGTCATCCAAATCAATTTCAACCTTCACCATTATAGATATTCATGTACAGAAAATTTAGACCAACCTTTTTATTTTTAAACAAACAACATCGTTGCTTACCTGTAACCGACAACGAATAACCAGAAGTCGCTATCCCGTGCTTGCGCCCCGTCCGATTCCTGCTCACACTCCATCCAAGTATTGCTTGCCAATTGTTGAGACCTCACCAGTACCTCCCAGCCAATGCTATGGGTACTCTTCTTCCCCCTGAGCCCCCTGAGCCACAAAGGGGCCATGTACATGATACTAGATAATTCTAACACCCAGCTCACCTCGCAAGTTTGAGCTACCACTCATTACCTAAGCTGGGTATCCCAACTCCCACAAGAGAAATTTCAGTCAAGAAGAAATTCGGCAGCATAACATTGTGCAAGCTAGATGTGATCCATAATCCTCCTCTTCCATCATTTTTACATATTTTCTTAGTCATTAGTTTCCCCAAACCCTCATTAGATTCTTTTTTCATTTATTTAATTAGGAAAAACCTCCCCTATACACATGTCGCCCGATCCCCTAGTTGCACCAGAATTTTTTTATTATTAATTAATTAAATTTTCCTATTTCCCTCATCCACCTAAAAGTGTTTCTAAAAATGCTCCTTTGTGTCCCATTATTCCCTTACAATTCTTAAATGACTTACACCTTAATTAATTCCTACTTGAGTTCATAAATAGAAAGTTCCAAAGGCTAGATTCCTTACTAAGTTAGGCATTCCCCTTTTTCCTTAAGTTTCCCCTTTTCTTTAAGTTTCTCTTTTTCTTTAAGTTTCCCCTTTTTTATTTTTAAATAAAAAACAGATTTAGCAAGTGTAGAAAAACAACCATTTAACTTTTTAATAAATTTAATCCCCCATTATAATTTTTACTTTAATAATTAAAGTTTGAATTTCCTTACCCCCTTCTTGTTATATGTCTACTTTTTTTTTTTGTTCAGAGGTTCTACTTAGACCTAGGTTTCAAATTCACTAGGCTTGGCAACAATTCTTAAGGGAAAATTTGTTATTAAACTTACTCATCACATCATTTATTTTAAGGATGACCATGTCCTAAGGAGGCACTAGGTTTGTTCACTTACTAGTTAAAATCGCGACATGCCCTTTGGGATGCACTACGTGGTCCAAGTGTTCCACTCACTTCTTTCTATTTTATTTACGTGACATTCCCTTCAAGACGCACTATGTGCTCCAAGGGTGCCACTTGCCTCTTTTTGTTTTGTTTGCGCGACGTGCCCTTTAAGACGCACTATGTGCTCCAAGGGTGCCACTCACAACTTGACTAAATTTGGTAGATGTCAAACCCCTAGAGTCAATACTCCGTCAGGTGATCTTGTGGGAGACTAAGGGCCTCTAAGGAATAAGGATCGTGCCTTATTGCACGCCCCTTAGAATCACCGTGAGCGACTGTCATAGTCTTCCCTCACGACATTGGAGGTCTCTAGAACTAGGTAATCATTAACCTACAGTTCAAGCCACGATGGGAGTGCTAGTAGGTTGTGGTAGGGATGTTGCTACACCTCTGCCTCAATGTCTCTGGTTGTTGTGCATGACCCCTCTACTCCAAATGTGAGTTGGGTCGGCAAGTTATCGTCAACCTGCATCCATCAACGAATCATGTCAACAATAATAATCAACATCATAATATCTAATTATATGTACATATGTCACATCAATAAAATTAAAAACCTAACAACCCACTCCCTGATTTGATTCGGAGTCCACAGAGTTTCATTGATGCCTCAGCATCTTCAATGTCCAGAGTTCTGCACACTCAGGAGAACCCAATCAATAGCAGTTGTCGATGTAAATACAACAAAAATAACATAACATCAAATCCACAATGTCTCATAATCATAATCAAAATAGCCAATAGTATAACGACCTGGATCACTTGCACGCATGTGCCCTCAAAGAATAAGTATGCTCAGTGCGCGCAAGAGTGGGATGTTACATATCCATTGTGAAAAGAAGGAGAGATATAACATGGAGATCATCAACAATCACACCAAAACACATATTCTTGGTATTTTTTAGAGGCTTAGTGTGAGGATCGGTATTTAGAGAGTTATAACATGGATATCATCAGTGATTGCATCACGGAAGACTATAATCAAGAAACATATGCTTGGTCTTATTGGGAGGAAAACTGTGATGATTGGTATATGGATAGTTTTCATTTCTACTATGAAAACCACTTCCATATTCTATTTGATGACTCTACTCCACCTCATGTAGATCACATCCTAGAGAGTAGACAAGATCCTTTTGTGCATATTATTCTTCGGTTTTATTATTCTCTAGTACTAGTAGATGAGTTTTTGGTTGGCTCTACATATTTGGATCCACATGACCAATGTTGATCTTTGGAGCATCATTTCTATTTGGCTATTGAGTTATGATATCTTCAACATGTAGTTCACAAGAGAACTTGGACATGGGACCCAATTTTATAGTGGTGATTGGACTACTTCAACATTGCTTCTACATGGGACCCTAGTTCTCCAACCTACTTCAACATTTTGGTTCCTACTTATCCATGGGACCCTGGTATATGGTTGTACTTCCTCATAACAAGCGTTGAGTACAATGCTTTCATAATAAGGATAGAATGTAGTATGGCTAAGGGAATAATATGGGGTACCTAGGGACGTACTCAAGGGGAATAATAGTAGATATCTAATTTTATGTATGAATGCCACTTTTAGTAAATAAGGCCTAGTGTGAACACAATAAATGTAAGAGGGATTACTAGAAGGTTTCTCCTCTAAAATGTTCTTAGGTGGTAGGTAGAACTATATAAAGGGGTGTGAGCAATCTAATAGACAAGTTGAGAAGTATTGTATTTGGAATGGTATCTCAATAAGAGGGTGCCCTCTCGAAGAGGCAAGTGAATAGGCATGGATCCCTTCCATAATAGGATCTATTGTAAGGTGTTTCCTTACATCAACAGTTCATAATAATAAATGATGTTTTTCATATTGTTCTGTATATCTTGTGTGGTGATTGTATTTGCATATCTTTTGGTACTTAACAAATTCTAAAAGAGTCATTTTCTAGAGCATAGTCATAATTAAGGAAACATTTAAGGATCCATACTTATCTAAAAGTATATAAACCTTTACCAATTTTACTAATTATAAAATGTTTGACAATATTCTTGTAAAAGTATTCCAATTTCTAAGTATTTGTATATTTTTTAGAAAATATCGATTTTAACTCTAAAGTTTTTCATCGCCATAAATCCAACCTAGAAAGCTCGGATATAAATTGTTTCCATGAAAGACAAAGATTCAAATTCATTATCATTAATGATTTCATTTTCAAATTTAATAATTTAAATGTAATTAAATAAATTTAATTAATTATATTTTTTAAATAATAAAAATTATTAAATTTAACTGTTATAAATTTAATGAACAATTATTATAACTTTATCATTACGATAGATGAAAAAATAACATTTCATAGAAGTAATTATTCAAAACAAAAAAAAATCATTCATTAACCAAATTCAATATTTACATACATTTTAATACAAAATCAACCAAATACGTTACTTAGCATACTTTTTGAATAGAATATTCAATTAATACTTACACACTTTTTTAGTAGAAGATTCATAAAGTTAGTAATAGAGTAGAAAATTGTGAAACCATTTCATCGAAAGTGTATAGATCAAAATTTACTATTATTCTTTATACTTAATATTTTAAATTTAATTAAATGAATTTAATATATTATAATAGTTGGATAATATAAATTAATAAAATCTTTGGAAACAAAAAATATAACCATCATAGATCCATCTTAAAGTGGGATCTATCAAGCACCAAGAGGGATCAAATTTCTTAAGATGTAATTTTTTTACCATTTAATTCCACGTATTAATTCCTTCATATTAAATGATAAAACAATTACACCTTAAGCAATTTGATCCCTCTTAGTGCTTGATAGATCCATGTTTAAGATGGATCTATGATGGTTATATTTTATTTTTTCCAAAGATTTTATTAATTTATATTATCCAACTATTATAATATATTAAATTTATTTAATTAAATTTAAAATATTAAGTATAAAGAATAATAATAAATTTTGATCTATACACTTTCCATGAAATAGTTTCACAATTCTTTACTCTATTACTAACTTTATGAATCTTCTATTAAAAAGTGTGTAAGTATTAATTGAATCTTCTATTAAACAAATATGTTAAGAGTATGTAAGTATTAATTCTTTCATATCTAATGATAAAAAAATTTACACCTTAAGAAATTTGATCCCTCTCGTAGAGATTGGAGTTTAAGATGATTCTATGTTGGTTTAATTTTTTAGATGTTGTCACGTACATATTTAATAAATTTGATCCCTCTCATATAGATCAGAGTTTAAGATGATTCTATGTTGGTTTAATTTTTTAGATGTTGTCACGTACAACATCTCCCCCATACTAGGTTGTAGAGCACCTCACTACTCTTGGTGCAATAAAATATAATAATTGTGATTTTAGTAAACAATTGTATTATAACTTTGTCTTGTAATGTTTGAATAATAAACCCTATTAAATAAATAACATTATTATTACATCATCATTATTATTAGTGAATAGTTATATTATAATGTTATTATTACAATATGAAAAATACATAATTATTCAAATCACAATCATTTCACTCATAATATTTAACTATGTTTATTTCTAAACACGTTTAATCAGCATATTGTATCTTGCTAGAAAAGAAATAATTCACCTAGAAGAAGAGTTAAACATTATATGGAATTAATGGTTATAATTTTTTCCAATTACAATCCAAATTAAATGATTTCATAAAAGTAAAGTTAAACATTATATGACAATTGTAAATTTAAATGAGTTATACATCTCTAATTTAATTTAAAAACCTAGAAATAATTAATAATGTTAATCATTAGTCCCCGTGGTGTAGGACAGTTAGTGATGGAGTGTGTTGTTAAGGTGCTCTGTGATGTTAAAGTCATCAATTCGAAACCTATAGGGACAAAAAATCCATCCATGTTAAGGGTTGGTGTGGCTCAGGCTTGGTGCGATCCCTAGGTGATTTTGATGGCTTATATGCCCCTGAGTCATGGTTTCTTAGCCACGGGTTAGTCCCACATGTCACGAACAAACTAACAAACAAAAAAAATTAATAATAATGTGAATCATTAACGCAATCATAATACATTATATAAATTAAACAACAGCAACCACAACATTATATGAAAAACATAATATACATGAGTGATATACATATCAATATACTTGTCAAATATACATCTCAACAAAATCTACAATAAACATGTCATATATACATCTAAAGTCAAATATAAAACAATCAATATACATGTCAATCAGTACCACTACTAGCTAGGTCCACCAACAAACCTAGATGCATTAGTGTCTCTTCTACCAGAAGTAGAGGGACTATCAGTACCTATGTGACAAAGTGTCTCCCCATCAAAGTCAAATTGTGAAGCACCCGATGTGAACATAGTTTCCACAACATCAATATCTTGTGACACATGTGGAGGAGGAGGAGGAGGAGGATTAGTGGATGATGACACATGTGCAGGAGAAGGACAAGGATCGATGGATGGTGATACAAGTGGAGGAGGAGGAGGAGGATCGATGGATGTTGCAGACACATGTGGATGAGAAGCAATAGGATCAGTGGATGGTGACACGAGTGGAGGAGGAGGAGGATTGGTGAATGGTGACACAAGTGGAGGAGGAGGAGGAGGATCGATGGATGGTGTAGACACATGTGGAGGAGAAGCATGAGGATTGGTGGATGGTGTAGACATATCATGTGGAGGAGAAGGAGGAGGACCATGTGGTGAAGTAGAGGATGTGGACCAATCTAGTGATGATCTAAATGGAGTGGAATCATGATAAACACCCATCAAACTCTCAATGATTTTGAGAGCACTGAAATATGATGCATCAATGATTTCATGTCACGATGTAGGGTCATCCATAGTCTAGACAACTATGGTACCCATAATATGTCTTGAACTAGTTCAGGTACTACTCCATGACTAACCATCACACCACATAGGTGATCTTCCACCTCTATCTGGACTCTCTGATCTAGCTTGCATGGCATGCAGGTTCTATGTACTAGAGGCCACTTCATTGACTCCTCGATATCCTGATAATGTTTGGTAGGTACACCCCCATCATAAGTGCCAATATCTACAAAACAATAGATAACAATAATCAGATAATTGAAATAAAATGTTACAATAAATTACATGTACATTGAATAAGACATAAAAATATGCAAGTAGATTTATCAAAACATAACAATAATATTACCTCTCTCATTTGGTGGCTTGGTTGATGTAAATAGGATGCCTGGGCATCCTCTCCAATCCATCCCCGTGTATGAGTACTATACAATATCAAGAACATTATTTTCCTCTCTAGCCAAAAAATCACATATCTCCCTACTGACGAGAGTATACAACCACTCCAACAAGTCCCTCTTTGGAAACAACTACCCCCACATGTGCATACACACATCGATCATAGTACTAGGAGGAAAGAAGGGTACTATTGATCCAATGGCATGAAACCTCTCAAAAAATGATGTGAAAAACTCTAATGTGAATGGAAAGAATATACTCCTATAAAAAAATGGTACAATAACAATCCAACAAAAAAAACTTGTCTCGAAAATATCTATGTCCACGTAATCAATTGGGGCCTCTACGATAAGATGTCTACATAATACATCAAAGGGAAAATAATGCACTTCCCATTAGGGCTAAAATGTGACAATGTTGTGAGAATAAGACACAGGTACCTAACGTCCTCTGTATGAAATTAATCTATCCACATCTGACCTCGAACAACATGGAATATCGAAGTGGACTCAATGTTTTCACTGACATATCTCTGCACATATACTAGCTAGTTGTGGCATGCGCCACCAGGTAGTAAATCAGGGAAATTGGGCCAAATCACCCCCCCCCAAAAAAAAAAAAAACTTAGTGATAAAATAAACATCATCCTATGTGGGTTGGTACCAAAGATCGGGACCAATCTTGAGTGCATGTCGACCATGATACCAATGATGGATCAACTACTGCAAAAATGGAGAGTTCTCCCTAAGGGATGTATCCTCCTCACAAAACCTGAGGAGGCCAACATCCCTCAAAAGGGAACCTGTCTCAGGTAAAATAGGGTGAGGGACCCTCTCCCTCTCCCTATCTCAAGCCTCACACTCACATAAAAATATGTACATCTCAACCCACTTCTACTTCTCCTCCTCCTCTCGTCATCATTGTCTCTGATTCACATACAAATATTTTTAGGCACACACACACATAATGAATTGAAATTATAACACACACACATATATAAATAATTTGTGTCTAAAAAAAAAAAAAATTATGATTGCAAAAAAAAAGTGGAAAAGTAATCAGTGCACCAAAAATAATATATACGCATTGCCACTAGTGTGTTATATCAATAATAAAGAAACATTATGTGGTATAGATATCAAAATGGACCATTTCTCCACAGTTATTGGAGTATCAGTCAGTCTTTAGCAGTGTATTTTGTTATATAATGCATCAAGAACAGAACGATTCAAAAAAGGCATCACTATGCAATTTTGAATCTTTTTTGTGCTAGGTGGTGTGATTGGTTATCTGTAATGCATCAATGCTCAGCTATAATTGGATCATTCTATGTATTTAATGGTGTAGTCATATGCACAAAACTGATCACAATTCATTATGTACAATGGATCGATATGTTACATATTACACATTTGTCGTAGTGTCGTGCTATGAATAGAACCAGTGCATTTCATATACCTAGACACATCAATAACGAGGCATCCCATAAGTCACACCAATATGATAAATATTTAAATATTTGGGGCCAATGTCATGTTTTTTATAGCATCGATGCATTATGTATACTTACGGGCACCGATAGTTGAATTTTTTTGTCGCAAATTAAGCAGTGTGATGCGTTAATGTGAAGGCATTAGGTCTCTTGTCTCCTTGGAGAATCGATGTTTTTTTTAGCAATGCATTGTATTTATTAATGCATCATAAATGAAGCATCCAGAAAGACGCAACACTATGATAAGTCGTTAAATATTTGTTCCAGTGTGGTTAAGTGTTGATAGCACTGGTGTAGTTTGTTAACATTGGTGCACCACTATACCAATTTTTAATGTAGCAATTACATGCACTAAAATATTTTTTAATTTTTATGGGTTAACAAGTTATGGAATTCATGTACTTCAATTGCTATGCAAAACCCTAACCTGTGTTATATCTTTTGCCTATTTTGGTTGCATGAATTTCTTCCATGGAAGGAGGAGGGTTTTATCCTCCTCCTGATTTTTCTTTCATCATCACCACCTTCAAGCACATGCTTGAATCAACCTCTCATATAGTTCCTAGACCCACTCAAGAATTCTTTGTGAAAAAACTAGATCAAGTTCCGGAAGTCCGCCTCCCTCAAGTGTTTGCAAGAGGCAAGGCTTTGAACTTCATGGAAAAGGGATTAGTGTGAAAATTTACTGGCCTCTAACCATCCCCAAGATAGATGGAATCATGTATTCTTAAAATTTGGCATCCCCTAATTAGAGTTCATATCAATCACTTTTCTTATGGACGAGGGTATTAGGGTTTTTTATTTGAATACAATGAAGATAGAGATTTAATATTCATAAATGGTCATTATTTTAATGGAATCATGGGTATGTACATTAATAAATCAACTCTAAACTTTGACCTTGAAGTTGATATCCCCTTTGTATTTTCTATTTGGGTCCACCTCCGCCATTTTCCCTTGCATTGTTGGGGAGAGGGCACCTTGAAGTCTATTGGAGATGTCATTGGTAAATACATAGACAGGTAGATCCAAATCCACCGATGTTTTCTTATGTCGGGATTTATGTTGAGGTTTACTTAGAAAAAGGAATCCATGAGGTTGTCAATATTTCATTGGATGATTGGTCCTTCATCAAAAAAATTTATTACGAAAAAATTTCATTCAAATGTATATTGTGTCATGAATACAACCATTTCACTAAAAAATCCCTGAGAAACTACATGAAACTCAAGGGATTCTAGAACAAGAAGAATTCTAGCAATAGTTTCGCAGGAGATCGTCAAACAAATGTCTTTCTCATCCTCCATCACACACTACTACATCCTCTCCAGCAATTCCAACTTACAAAAACAAAGAATCTCACAAGGTAATACAATCCCAAACCTCATATTCCATTGTGAATGCCCCTTCCACTTATGAAAATTAGTTTGGAATTCTAGGCACATCCGCCACTGAAGCTTACAAGAAACAATTGATGACCCACCCTCCATTGGACCAGTGATGATCCAAGTAGCCCTGCCTCCCCCTGAAACCCCCTCTCATAACCTTGTGAATAAATAATACAATGATCCAAAAAATCCCCCAGATCATTAGGGAATGGAAATTCTAGTACAACCAGTTAAAATAATTACCAGAAGTAAATATTATCAAGCTATTGCGGAGAGTGAAATACAAGAAGAAAGAATCCAAAAAAAAGTAAGAAGAAAACATAATAGTGGTATACAAAAAGAAGTGACTAACATCAATAAATATTTGGCTACCCATCCATCCATTCCAATTATTTGGTCTTTCAAAAAGTTCATCAAAGGTCCATAACCAAGCATCCCTCAAGATCCCTTGGGGGGGATCCTCCTCACTTGCAAAATTAAATGAAATTTCTTTCTCGGAATTGCATAGGTATGGGTAGTAAGGTCAAATAAAAAGCAATTAGAGATTTAATAAAAGTGGAAAAAACATCTCCTAATCTTCTCCAAGAAACAAGACTAAGTGAAAAAGACACCATCTCTATTTGGAAAAAACTATGGAAAAACAACAAAATTTTAGTGGTTGGATCAAAAGGAGCATCCTGAGGTGTCCTTTCACTTTGGGATTATTCCCAACTAGAAATATTGTTCTCCTTTACTTCGGAAAGTTGGATTCTTAAAAAATTTAGACATATAGAAACATGTTTCATTTTCCACCTCATATATGTTTACTCGTCGGTTAGATGCTTGGAAAAAGTTGGATTTTGGAACACTTTACAAATCATAACAAAATACTATAGTGTGGATAAGTGCATAATTAATTGGAATTTCAACACAACCTTATCAAATGAGGATAAAAAAAGGTGGCAATATAGTTTGAGATCCATTGGGAGAAAAAATGTTAGATTTGATAACATATTGGGATGTCAATGACATCAATCTGATTCATGGGAAATTTACTTGGAGAAATAATAGAATAGGGGTAGGTCATATAGTGGCGATATTGGATCAGTTTCTAGTCCACAATAACTTTTTTCTTCAAGACTTCCTTATCTCCTCCCATATAATTGCATCAAGGATCTCTAACCACAAGCCAATTTCTCTCATTTTTTATTTTGTTGTGGGATCCAATGGCGAAGTAGCTTTCCAATCTCCATCTTAAAATACCATCTGTCTCTTATTCAAATCAATTAGAGCTTGGTTATAAAAATCCCAATCAAGTCCTAGTAATGTTGGATAAGTATTTTTTCCATATACTATATCGATTACTTCTAAATTAGCTATATTTTGCAGTCCATCAATGTTAACATTTACCCCTAACAACCTTCCGATCAGAATAATATTATGTTGATTTACCAACATCGAATGAATAGGTGACCATATTAACTTTGGTTTTCCCATTGTCTCCTAGGTCTTCTTTGAAACAAGATTCACATCAAATCCCAAGTCTAGAATGTTATTATCCATGTCATAATCTCCTATATGTGCATTTAGTAAGAATTCCCTATTTGTCCTTCTCTTGCGATGTACTTGGTTAATAGCTCATTGTACAATAGGTGTTTCCTTATATTACATGCATTGATCAATTATTCTGCATGGTAATTTTAACACAATCTCATCCTTCATTAATTCTAAACAACTCTTCACGAAAATTCTCATCTTACTTACCTTCTCAACTTTCCTTTATGAATGGTCATATACTGGAGGAATATCATAGATAGGTGTCATGTTATACATCAGTGGCACAGTCAAAGTCGATGATATCCATTATGTCTCCAACAGTTCTTCCCTTTCTTTTTGGTATGTGTGTTTCTCCTTTCTAGGTTCAAACAAAAAAGGATGTTGTGTTTCTTTCCTTACCCGTTGCTCGGTCCACTTTCCTTGCTCTGTCACATTAGCTCATGTTCTTGTTCCTCTAAGCATAACTTTTTCTACCTTAAGTTGTTTGTGGTGCTCCTCTACAATTATCATCTGCACATTCAAGTTCCTCTTTTCTTTCCACTTCACAATCAATTGTTGAAAATATTTCATCGCATGGTCCAATTGTCTATAATAAGTGAATTTTATACATGGGTTCGGACAGTCTGTTGCCAAATTCCTGAGATGATTGAAATTATAACATATAATCGGACCTCTTCCTCTGCCAAATCCGCCTCTTCCTCCTTGATTGTAGCCTCTTGGAGTATTGTACTGTGGTACCCATCCTTCCAATACTTATTCCCCTTGGACTCTGTATGCATCCATAATGCACTCTCTCAAAAGATCAAATGCACAACATTCATTTTCATCATGTCCTACTGACTTACAAAAATTAAAAAATAAGTTTCTAATAGTACTCTGATACTTTTGCATTAACAGACAAGCAATAGGGTGATGACCCATCATTTTTCGTATCTCGCACCATACTCCTAAAGGATTTGGATTTCATGTAGAAAAACAATCCTTAAATGTTGGGAACTCATTCTTATGATGACCCTTGGTTCTACACGTAGTACACCAGACTTCTTTGCACTTTTCCTTCCCTTTAACCAACTCTTGCAACTGAATAGTAAATTCTGTTAACTGGGATTGGACGTAAGCCATCCCTACGCCATTCTCTCCTACATGGTATGTTTCCAACCTCATATAAATATCTAGGGCTTCTAACTACAATGTAATCTTATTTTGTGTCAAAGGTCAATATATATGCGGAAATAGTCCTCCAATGAACCACTCCCTATGTTGCTCATCTAGAATTTGGAAGGTCAATCGATCCTTTAAGATATTGAATCTCTCTTCAAAATTCCATACTAAATCACTTGACAATTGCTTGATCTCTTTTAACTTTGTAATACACTACGATTCAGAATTCGGTTTTTGTAACTCTTTCAACAAGGATTGCCTAATGTCTGCTAATGTTCTAGTTTTTCTCGCAGGCGTAGTAGACTGATACTTCATATACCATAGTAATGCACATTCTCAGAATTTCGTTACTAATTGCGAGATCTTTGCATCATCATCCTAGGCATTCTTCATTATCCATATCTCTTCACAAACAAAAAATTGTTGTTTCGAATCTTCTAATCCTGCTCCATGAAAAACATGCATTCTCAAAGTGGGGTCTAACCCTACCATTATGTTTTACGCAGTATTCTTCCTTGTTGGAACTAACTAATTTTGACTTGGTGTACTACTTCCAGTACTTTGAATATATTTACTGCTATATTTACTTCCTTCACTAACTATAATTGAAAAAAATTCATATTTTACCTCAGTCCTTGGTGACACACACAGAGTTATGGGTTCGATGCAGAGTCTGGGCTAAGTGGGATGTAACAGATATTATTATATTAGATTGAGTTGATGATCCTTTTCCTTTTCCTCTACGTGAAATATTCCTTCAATATAGAGTATTTTTTTTTATTTTTTTTACTGGGGGAATCGAMAACTCGTGGTTCTCCTACTCGCGTGACACGGGGTYKATCCCCGTCGGCTACCACTATAACCCCAGGTGCAACCACCCAGCCCGCAAGAATGGCGCACGAGTAAATCTGGGTGAGAATCGAACATGAGACTTCATTTTACAAATTTCCTTCCATTTACACGGCACTTGCCAATCCGTCTACACCCRTGCGGGCCCTTCGATATAGAGTATTACACCAATGTCTCTTTCCTCAATATCACTACRTTTCCCTTCTCTCTCAATCACAATCMTCTTCCTACTATGCCTAAATATCTTACCACTGTGCAATACTCCAATCTCTTTGTTTGTTGCACATTCTTCTTCTTTCGGCATCCTCAGGCCATATGTTCCTCATTCCTTCTCTTCATCCTTCTTTTCCATACACTCATACCATCCCTTGATTATCCCCCTAAAATATCCCTGATACAACATATTATGCAGAACAAAAATTATCTAGTAGGCAATGACAAAATTATAATGATATATCCAAAAAAATATCAGAAGAACACTAGAATAATCACCGGGAAGAACAACTTTATTATGATAGCAATGTTCAATTTCCTCTTTGAGGGGGAAACCTACAGTAGAGAAGATATCTATTACAATAATATCTAAGACAAAATATCAAATTCCTCTTACTCTTATTTATACTAATTCTACCTTCTAAGGAAACTTCTAGAGGAAGATCTTTCTAGAAGCAAAAGCTTCTATTAGGTCTTCTTACATTGACTTATTCTTCTTTATTTATTATGCCTTATTAACTAATGTCGACCTTTATTAAATAGAAAACATATCCTACTAACTAATGACCCATAGAGAGGGGTTAGGATCAGATCCTAACATGCCCTCCCCCTTCAAAATCAGCCTTGTCCTCAAGTTGCTAGGTCGCCTAATCTAGTGTTGTTTCCTTCCACTTGATCAACAATTCCTTGATAGTGCGGCCACACAAATGACATTCATGGTTATTGAGGATTTCTTCTGGTTGGAGCCATAGGGAAACTTCTTCATCTAATTCTGGCAGGATGGTTTGGACTCTACAATTTTGTCCCACCACTTTCTTCAGACAAGAAACATGGAACATTGGATGGATTTTGGAAGTAGTAGGAAGGGCCAATTTGTAAGCCACATAACCAATAAGATTTATGATATAGTAGGGTCCCTAAAACTTAGGTTCCAAATTGTGATGTCCTTGAGATTTGAGAGATGTTTGCTTGCAAGGTTGGGGCTTGAGAAACACCTTATCACCTTCCTGAAAAACCCTTTATGAACGATGTTGGTCTGCCTATTGATTCATGTGATTTTGGGTCATGTGGAGGTTATCCTTCAAGGCCGCTAGAGTGGTTGTACAACCTTGAAACATTGTTTCAATAGATTGTACCTTGGATGTGCCAATAATATATGTAATGACTATTGATGGCCTTTGGTCATACACCGCTTCATATGGGGTCATTTTAGTGGTCGTATGATAAGAATTATTGTATCACCATTTTTCCAAGGGAAGCCATTGCACCCACTGGTGTTGTTTGTCTGAATCAAAATAGCGCAAGTAGGTTTCCAAAAATTTGTTGACTACTTTCATTTGGCTGTCATACTAGGGGTTATAAGTTGTGCTCATGTTCATTTGGGTGCCCTGAAATTTAAACAACTCTTGCCAAAATGTGTTGGTGAAATTTGGGTCACGATTAGAGACAATAGAGGTTGGCATGCCATGTATCTTGAAAATATGATCAAGGAATACTTGTGCTATGAGTGTCGGTGTGAAAGGGTGAGGTAAGGGACAAAACTGAGCATACTTGGAGAGGTGATCAACCACCACAATGATGGCAGACTTGTTCCCAGATTTAGGAAGGCCCACTATAAAATTCATGGAGATTTATTCCCACAGAGAAGATGGAATGGGTAAGGGTTGTAGGATTCTTGGAGACTTGACCATTTCACCTTTATTATGTTGGCACACCTCACATTATGTGACAAATTGAAGCTTATCCTTCTTCATGTCTACCCCAAAAAAATAATGACAAGCATGAGCATATGTCTTTTGGAAGCCTAAATGACCCA
The DNA here is from genome assembly GCA_000966675.3 of Picea glauca. Classification (NCBI taxonomy): domain Eukaryota; kingdom Viridiplantae; phylum Streptophyta; class Pinopsida; order Pinales; family Pinaceae; genus Picea; species Picea glauca. The sequence goes on from JZKD02S1000268.1 coordinate 65,929, forward strand.
CTATAGCTAAGGAGTGCAACTCATTTAAGAGCTTGGTATTTATTGTTGAGGAGGGTGAGAGAACAAGGTGATCCTTATATCGAAGAATATTATCCTTCCAAGTGTATCTAGTGGGAGGATTAGGGTACTCTTGAAGACATTGAACTAATTTGGAGGTAGTCTAGTGCATTAGCCACTCTTGGCGCACTTCTTCAATCCAACCAAGGACCGATAAGGATAAATCAAAGGAGTCGTCCTCCTCATGTCGTCTTGACAATGCATCTACTACTATGTTATATTTTCACTTTTTGTATATGATAGTTGCTACTCCAAAAACTATTTCAATCTATGGTGATATGTTTTAATATGAAAATGATATCCCAAGATATTTGGTCGTCAGGTGTGAACCACATGGAGAATGGCCATCATTTATTTTTCATACGTAGATCAACCCATATTGTGACCACTCAACACTTGACTAGTAAATACCAATGGTCGGTCATATTGGGTGAGCACTGCACCTATACCCGTGTCGGAAGAATCTAATTCCACCACAAAGGTTTTGTTGAAGTTAGGAGCTACTACGATAGGGGTAGTGCACACGGCCCTCTTTAACATTGTGAAGGCTTTCTCAACAATAGGTTTCCAATGAAATGCATTCTTCTTAAGGAGTTCAATCAAGGGCTTAGCATTTTTTCCATAATGGTTGACAAATGTCTTGTAATAACCGTTGAGACCAAGAAAATCCCTTAGGCACTTTAAGGTCATTGGGTGTGACCGTTATTGCATAGCTTGTATTTTTTTGGCATCCACTTTTACCCCATCTTCGTTGACAATGTGCCCCAAGTATTCCACTTCATTGGTGCCAAATGAACATTTGGTATTTTTAAAAACAATTGGTTTTCCTATAGCAAGTGAAGGAATTTCTCCACATGAAGAAGATGGCTATCTCAGGTGTGGCTATAAGTGAGGATGTCGTCAAATAAAACCAAGACAAACTTCTGAAGGTAAGGTTTCAATCGCTTATTCATGAGAATTTGGAAGGTGGATGGAGCATTGTAAAGGCCAAAATGCATGACCAAGAATTCATAATATCCCTCATGAGTTCTGAAAGCAGTCTTCAGAATATCTTCCTCCTTCATCCAAATTTGGTGATAACCAGAGCGAAGGTCTAATTTGGTGAATACATAGGTACCTTGTAGTTCATCTAGAAAATAATAAATGATAGGAATGGAAAATTTATCTTTGATGGTCAGTTTATTAAGGGCACGAAAATTAGAGCACATGTGCCAAGTACCTTCTTTCTTTAACACCATCACCACTCGGGAAGAATATGGGCTAGTACTAAGGTGAATTACCCTCTCCTCTAGTAATATTTGTACCATATTTTTTGTTTCATTTTTTCTTGAAAAGGGATATCTGTAGGAGCGTACATTGGGAGTTGATTGCCCATAAGGAGAGGGGTGTTATGATCATGATCACCCATGGAAGGAGGTAAGGTTGTAGGAAGCTCAAATATCTTGGGGTACTTGTCCAAGATGAGTTGTAGGCTAGGAGGAACTACCTGAGAGGCTTGTTCAGTGACCTAGATTGAATTAAATTGAGCAAGCACACCATGGTGTCCTTTATTCAAGAGTTTTTCCATCCTATGAGAGATGATGATTTCAGGAAATCCCTCTTGGAGACCGCTAAGAGTATAGGAGAGAGCTTCTTAGATGAAGCTCATATATAATTCTTGATAATCCATTGTGATTGGACCCAAAGTGAGAAGTCATTCCACTCCTAATACAATATCACAACCACCCATGGCAATAGAGAAGATGTGGGTTTTCAAATGGTAATCACCCATTTGGAGTTTGACATTCTCATAGTGGCCCCCACACTTCATAGTACCACCATTAGCGATAAGGATTTTAAAATTAGAAATAGGGTGGACAAAGTAATGGATCTCATCAGTGAGCCTGCAATGAATAAAATCATGGGTGCTAACACTATCAATTAACACCACAACCGGCCTATGTTTAAGGTAGCTCTTGATATTCAATGTTTATGGGGCTGAAATACCTAAGAGTGCATGAAGAAAGATGACGTCCCTATATTCCATCGACGTGAAAACTGGATGTTCGATAGGATCACTTGGATAAGTTGCCTCTTCGTATGAAACTTCATATGATGGGATGTCATAATAGGAAGAGGAAGTTGAGGCATCAATCTGGAAGAAATTTTGTTCTCTACATTTATGGCCTGGCGCATACTTTTCATCACAATAGTAGCAAAGGCCTTGCTTTCAACATTTTTCCATTTCAGCAAGAGATACCTTTTGGACCTTCAAAATTTGGGTCGAAGCAGGTGTAGCCCGTGGGTGAGGATGGGTGGTAAATGGATCCGTCAAGGATGACGTCTAGAGGATGGTATTTTCTTCCCTAGCTAATTGACATGCATGCAACCAGGTAGTAGGATGATGCATGTTCACATGAACCTTGATATCTTATTTTAGACCACTGATAAAACATTCAAGGTAAAATTCATCAAATAATCCCTCTGTATGGACAACTGACTGTTCAAATGTTGTGATGAAGTCTGTGACAAATCCAGTTTGGCGCAGCTTAGTGAGTTGACCCAAAAATTGTGATTCCCTATAAAACCAGGAACAAACTACTTTGGATAACATGTTCCAATTGGGAGATCTTGGATAACATTTCTTATTCCACTGCAACTACTGCCAGCGTGCTTGATCCAAGTACAAAACCCCTACATGGATTTTGGTCTCATCATCTGAAATATCATGAAGGGAGAAGTATTGATCCATTTGAGAAACCCACTCAGTTGGGTTGGAACCATCAAATTTATGCATGTCAACTTTGGGCACCTTATTCCAAGAAGGTGGATAACACCAAGGGGAGTGGGAGGACTAAGTATGTTCACAATGAGAAGACCAAATTTATTTTGGGTTTGGCTCAACATTCTTACCCCTAAAGAGTTGCACCAATTTGTTGAATTGTTGGTCAAGGGCTGTGGTGAATTCATTATGGAGGGAAGCCATGTTGTCATCAATTTTTTGTTACAGATGGGACATTATACCCTCCAAGGTTTATTAGGAATGAGAGTGAGTGGTAGGCGTGGAGAAGGATCAGGTAGAAGTGGAGGTGTTAGGATGGAAAAAAATGGGCTTAAAAATGATAGGTACCCAAGTGAACAAGACAAAGAGAGTAATCCAATGGGATAAGTCTCAAGAAAGGTGTCCCAGAGTGGGTTGGGTCCATAGGAAAAAAAAGTATTAAAATTGAAGGGTACCAATGCGATCAAAATGAAGAGAGGAATGAAATGGGCTAGGTCACAAATAAGGGTATTGACAGGCCCATTCTTTGTTTTTTACTCCTACGGAGTTATACTCCGAACTGAATTATGTTGCAGAGGCAGAATGATCAAATTCTTAACAAGACAAAAGATGTAGTAATTTTGCAACCCTAATGCAGATGGAAAGGTTGCACTGCAATAGATCTTGTCTTTTATTTCTTTGTTCTATTCCCAAGGGTTAGGGTTTCCAAGGAATCTACAATCAAGGGTTTTCCCTATGCTATATCTCTCCTATATGCGTGTGGGGTCCAATAGTTGTACTTGACCCAATATCTCAGGGAACCAACTAAGGAGGCTAGATCATACCCTTAGCCATACTACCCGACTACCTAAGTACTAGAGAGTCACTTACTAAGTGTTATTCTTGGTGACACTATAGTAGTCAGGCGGTCGATTGGTTTATCTACAGAGGGCTTCAGGATTCCTATGTTGATCTGTATACAGGTAATGTCTGATGCGCTACCACTCGAATGGGTACCAACAAGGGTTACAAGGGTGGGCAATAGATGTGTGCTTAATAACCACTTGTATTTCCTGTGTGTATCACTCCCTGACCGCGATTTTATGCATGTAATGACATATCTATGTGGCTTAAAGACGTCGGAATATGTCTCTACCCTGAAACAATTTAGCCCACAAGTATTTCCTTGGAAAGAGCTCTGATACCACTTGCAATATTCATGATACAATATATTATGCATAATAGAAAATGTCTAACACGCAATGATGTAATAATAATGATATATGCAGAAAAATATTAGAATAACACCAGAATAATCACCAGCAAAAGAAACTTTATTATGATATAAATGTTCACTTTACCCTTCGAAGGGGAAACCTCGAACAGAGTAGAGATCTATTACAATAATATCCAAGAAAAAATATCCAATGCCTCCTACTCTTATTTATACTAATTATACCTTCTAAGGAAACTTCTAGAGGAAGATCTTTCTAGAAGCAAAAGATTTTATTAGATCTTCTTACATTGACTTATTCTTCTTTATTTATTAGGCCTTATTAACTAATTCCAACCTTTATTAAATAGAAAAAATATCCTAATAACTAATGACCCATGGAGAGGGGTTAGGATCGGATCCTAACACCCTCAGTCCCCCAATGTGAATGAAGGCACTTAGCTACTAGGGTAATCAGATTCCATGTTCACAACTCCATTATCACAAACCAACATCTTGAGCCAAGTAGAAAATGACTTCAAATGTCTTCCACGCGTACCTTTAAAGATCTCCCTTTCTGTAGCACTATATGATTGGGTACAATCTATAACAAACTCATAAATATACCCCCCCAATACACTATCCAACCAAAATTAATTGTGTGTGATATCTTATTGCTTACGGTATTAACTTGCTAAATAAAATCAGGGGTCCAATTCCTCGAGACCACAACGTGAAATATTTCATTCTTTTCAATTAACCTCTGTATCCACTCCGTAAAAATATTTGGGAAATCAATAAAGAAAATTTCATGTAAATATGTGAATACATACCTCTGCAACCATTGTTTTGAACTGATCCTCAGGTTCTTACTCTGACTTCTAGAAAACTCATTCTCCTTTTCCTCCAACCACTATCTAGTTTATTCCTTAGTCGGCCTCAACATTCCCCTCAGTCATAGATCCTACTCTGAACAATGAAACCATTTGTTGGCATAGAGTGGGAAGACTCGAGGTTCAACATTAATTCACCAATAAAACCCTTAATATTTTGGCTATTTTAGCATCACTCGCAAATAGGGGAAGTCTCACCTAAGGTATCTACGAGGACTGCAAGAACTAGGTTTCCATATTCATGAAGGGAATGGAGGAATTCATTCTAACCATTCTACTTAATAATTCATCCAGTATACCATTCATCATGTGCACAGAACCATGAGAGAAAATAACATATTCAGATTAACCAACATACATTAAGTGCACACAATAAACAGAATGGTAAAAAAACACATCACAACATAACAAAAATACACCATATTGTAATGTGGTTTACCCAATATGGGCTATGTCCACAATGACCGGCTTCTTATATTATCATCCAATATCATCTCTTACAAAAGGTGTGCATTGTCTCATACATGATATCTCAGTTATACCCAAAAATGCCCTTGTCATTCATGCATACAATGCACTTAACTCGTTCTCACTCTAAATCTCTTACGCTATTTTCTCCCTACTTCAAGAGCTACCTTCCACCCAAAAACCCTTTACATACTTATACATTTTCATTAGAGCTTATCCCGTTATAAAATTGGACCAAAATGCCTAACTAAGTTCCTCCTTTCACGCCCTGACCCCTGAAAATGCGCTAATTGCTTTCCTTTATTTCGTGTGCGCTACTTCTTAGCTGACTTGTTGCGTGGTTTTCTCCTACATGATTCCCAAACTAGTCCTAAAATGTCCTGCTCCAACACCAGGGACTATCCAAAAAATGAATCTTCTCAAGAGAATCCAAATGGCATTTCCAAAATTCATTTGTTGGAAAATTTGACTTGCAAGGAACAAAGCCATTTTCTAGTAGCAATACACTCCTCCTTCCATAATTTTGAATTTGGATTACAATATGTTAGCAAAAACTATTTTGGAAACTGTATACAAAACAATGTATTTGGACAATCTAGACACAAAATAGAGATTATGTGTCTAATATTCTTCATCCCATACAAGTTCTTCAGGATCAGGAATTCACTCAGTGATCCTGGTGGATATCAGTGGCCACACACCTTTTCCAACTGGCTCAAAACAATTTTCTCACCATTTTTGTAATTTACTATTTTTAGCAGTTTTTCACTTTCAAAGTCGTTTTAAGGCCCTAAACGATGTTTTTTGGGAAAGTGGGGAGAAATATGTAGATTCCTTTGTTACTTCCCCCAAAATGAATCTCATCGATGATACCTTTCCAACGGGATATCATACTCCTAAAACAGAGATCGTATGCAAAAGTTACGACCCTGAGAAGTTGATGTACTAACTTACCCAAACGAGGCCCACATGACTTTTGGCGCTTCATCTCCTAGGGTTATATTTTTGGATGTCTAGGGTTTTGGGAATTCTTGTTTACTGTAAAAAGGACTTCAAAGCCTCATTGTAATCATATTCTTGCGAATGAGCACAACTGTCACATTTCTTCTCAGAGATAAGCCACCACCATTCACCAAGCTTGTTTCCACTGCATTTTACAGTTTCGGCTTATTTCCTTATTGAATAGAAAACTGGTTTTATTGTATCTCTATTATTTTGTGTTAAGCAATTGTTAATAATATGTAGTCATTTCGTTCTACTCATAAAATCTGGATAAGTGGTATCAAAGCGGTCTTCTCCTTGTCATCTTAATGCATGTTCCCAACGAGATCGGAGTACAAAGACTTGGGTCTCGAGCTTATTTCTCTTGAGGAAAAAATCTCTCGCGTGCCCAAGCGACCTCTCATGGCAGGAGAAAACAAAGATGATGGGATAGGATATCCTTTCAAACTTTTTGTTGAGGAATCCCTCATGCAACAAAGGAACGAGATGATGGATAGTTTCGTGCAAATCCGTCGGTGACTACCAACAAGCGACACTTCTTCGAGCGGAGGCGCTGCCCCCTTCAAGGTACAAATAAAATTTTATATTCCTATATTTGAAGTTCAGATAGACACAGATGTTGTAGACAAGTGGTTGAATCTACTAGAAGGGTATTTTTCTGTCCATAACTTTTCGAATAGAAAAAATATTACTTTTGCGCTCGTCAAAGTCGTTCCCCATGTCAAAGATTGGTGGGAAAATTTATGTGAACAAAAGGAAACAAACGAACCCTCATTATTTACAGTCATGACCACCTGGGAATCCTTCAGGGATTCTATTAAGGAAAAATACTACCCTATCGGAAGTTATGATGACTTGTATACCAAATGGACCACACTGCGGCAAGAAAGAGACCGAGCAGTGCCAGATTTCACAAATGTCTTCCATACCTTGCACACCAAGGTGGGTATCAAAGATTCAGAATGACATATCATGCTCAAGTATCGTGGTGATTTGCATAGATACATCTATACCAAAATGGAATTTCTGGACATCTCATCCTTGGGCACAACCTACTGATATGCCGTCAAAATTAAGCAAAAGCTCAAACAAAAGACGCAACAATTTGGGCCTGGGAACCCCTCACAAAAAAATCCAAGAAAGGGTGGCCCCAACCCATAGAACAAATTATAGATCAAAGATGTTCAGTATCAGGACAACCATTCCAAGCCGCAAGAAAAGAAGGAAACTGAAAACACAAAGAAAGATACCGGGAAGTGGTGCGACTTTCATAAGATCCCTTGGCATAACATTGTTGACTATCGCTCAAGGCAATCGTTGGTGGTTGAAGTGAAAGCCTCTTAATCATATGCAATTTCTGACTCTAAGACGGAACCAGAAAGGGGAAGACATATCATTGACGTTGAACCCAATGCCACCATTGCTACCACCAAGCTCCAGCCTAGTGAACCAGACAAACCAAAAGAAGGAGAGTGCCTCTTCCATTCACAGATGTGGGTAAAAGGCACCTCGCTGCACTTCATCATTGATAGCGGTAGCCAGAAGAACCTCATCTCAATAGAGTTTGTCAAGCGGTTGGACCTGCCGACAATACCACACCCACAAACCTATGCCATTAGATGGCTCTGCTAAGGAAGTGATCTCTGCATCATCCAACAGTATCGACTGTCGTAAAGAATCAAGCCCTTCAAAGATGAGGTATTGTGTGATGTTGATCCTCTCGAATTTTGTGATGTTATTTTGGGCCAACCTTATTTATGTAAACATCATGTTGTATATGAGTCTAGGCCTCGTAGTGTTATTATTACTTTGAATAGGAAATTGTACAAGATACCCGAGGCAGTCCCACCTAGTGTTATTTCCTTGATCTCTTCTAAGCAATGCAGGAAGGTCATATCTCAGACAGGAAAGTTTGTCTTCTTCGTGATTCTCTCTCAAAATAAGCGAAATATCATAGCCACATCTAGGGTCTCTACGACCGGCCTCTCCACACAGTAGAAGCAAGTAGATAAGGTCGTGGAATAATACTTAGATATCTTCTCCTCACCTATCGGAGTACCTCTGCACTGTCAGGTCAAGCACCCCATCGATTTGAACCCCGAAGAATCATTTCCCAATGGGCTATTCTATTGTCATTCTCTATTAGAGAATGAGGAGATCAAGCAACAGATCCAAGAACTGCTCCACAAGGGGCACATCCATCCCATCTCATCACCTTGAGGGATCCCAATCATGTCGGTACAGAAGAAAGATGGAACCTGGCGGCTCTACATTGATTACCAGGATCTGATTAAAATCACAGTCAGAAACCGGTACCTGATTTCACGAATCGACGACCTCCTTGATCAACTCATGGCAGAAAAATACTTCAATAAGATTGATCTGAAGTCTGGCTACCACCAGGTACTGATAGAACAGACAGATGTATGGAAGATTGCCTTCAAGTCAAAGAAAGGCCTTTTTGAATGGTTGGTCATGCCCTTTGGTTTGTCAAATGCTCCAACCACTTTCATGAGGATGATGGATGATATACTGGGACCATTCACCAATACTTTTGTAGTGGCGTATTTGGATGACATTCTCATTTACAGCAAGACTTTGGCCGAACACTTGTAGCATATTCAGCAGGTTCTTCACACCCTGCGGCAGTACAAGCTATAGGCCAACTTGGGAAAATGCTCCTTCAGCATGGACAGGGTCTATTACCTAGGCTACATGGCATATATGTGGGTACAGCCAAGATCCGAGTCATCAGTGACTAGCCAACCCCAACCACACTCACTGAGCTTCAGAGCTTCTTGGGCCTTGCCAATTTCTACCACAGGTTCATGTTGGGATTCTCCCATATTGCATGGGCCCTCATCCAAATAATCAGAGGTTGTGGTAAGGAAAAATTTGCGTGGGGCCGATCCTAACAACAAGAATTTGATGATTTGAAGCAACGCTTGTGCTCAGCCCCAGTACTTTCACTACCATACCTGCAACAACCCTTTGAGATCAAGACAGATGCTTCAGACTATGTTGTGGGTGTCGTTCTCACTCAGCACGGCCACCCCATGGCCTATCATAGTGAGACACTATCAGATGTTGTCCGTAAGTACCCTACTTATGAAAAAGAAATGTACTCCATTATGCAAGCATGTTTCCAGTGGAGAAATTACAATCTTGGGAAGGAGACAGTCATCCACACTGATCATAAGCCACTGCAATTCATGCAGACACAAGAAAAATTGTTGAATGCCCGCCATCAAAAGTGGTCCACATAATTACAGCTATTCCACCTCAACATCAAGTATAAAAAAATAAGCACCAATCACGTCACTGATTTCCTCAGCAAACCTCCAGTCGCGGCACTCACCATGGTGCTAGAATCTTGCAGCCATGAGACCTCTAGATGGCCCTAACTCTATGAGACAGACCTAGAATTCGCCACCACCTACCAAATGTTGGGTACACATGCATTTGTCGATAATTTCCATATTCAAGATGGGTTGTTGTATCATTTGGGTCATATATGTGTTCCATCAAGCGAGCGAGAAAAGATGATCTAGGAAGCCCACTACAGTTGGGTGGCAAGACGCTTCAGTGTCGAAAAGACAGTGGTGATTCTACAGAAACATTTCTACTGGTCTAAACTTCGACATGAGGTCAGCAAGTATATCAGGTCCTACACTGTCTATGCTATTTCCAAACCAACCACTAAGAAACAGGGCGTGTACACCCCTCTTCCTACTCTTGACAGGCCATGGGAATCCATCTCAATGGACTACATGTTGGGCCTCATGTCTTCCAAGAAGGGAAATGACTATGTTTTTGTGGTTGTTGATCACTTCTCTAATATGGTGATTTTGGTTGCCTGTAAGAAGAACATCACAATAGAGGCCACTGCCAAGCTCTTCTTTGAATGAGTCTGGGTACATTTTGTAATCCCAAAAACCATTGTCTCAGATCAGGACAGTCGATTTCTGAGCACATTCTAGTCAAGCCTCTGGTCACTTCTAGACACCAAGCTCACCAAATCCACGGCCTTCCACCCCCAGACAGATGGCCAAACCAAGGTCGTAAATCGAATGATTGTGTGTATCCTTCGCATGTATAATTCAAAGAACCCTCTCATAGGGGATGAGAGCCTTCCCTATGTCTAGCATAGCTACAACCGATCCCTGCATAGCTCAACTGGACACAGCCCATTTCAGGTGGGGTTGGGATTCCAACCATTGGGTCCCATAGATGTTGCAGTTCCCCTTGCGTTCACCTCGACCGACTCATCTCCTGATCCAACTGAAGCTGGAAAAACCACCTGGTTCATTAAGCAGATCCAGGACATCCACCAACAGGTTTAGTATATCCTACAAAATTCCAATGAAAAGTACAAGAAGCACCATGATCAACATCGGGTGCCACATAAGTTTCAGGTGGGCGACAAAGATTAGTTGCACTTGCAGAAAAAACACCTTACAGGACCTCATCGAAAGCTTCTCCTACTCCGTTATGGACCATACACCATCACCAAGGCCGTGGGGGATAACTCTTTTGAGATCAACATTCCTCCTTTCCTTTTCCTACACCTAGTGTTCAACGTGGATCTCCTTCGCCCTTATTCCCCACCATTATTGGACACCTCAGAAGTAGCAGAACAACTGAAACCAACAGAGCTCAACCCCAAATGCATAAAATAGTCATCCAATGATCATATTGTGGACACGTAGATCAAGGGAACTCGACTGCAAAGGATCCAACTTTATCGAGTCGTCAAAGCAGGGCAGCTCTTGCACTAAGGCAAGTGGCTCACCTGAGGCCAAATTCAACAGAAATTTCCTCATCTGATGGGAGAACTCGGAGAAATGGAGACCATTTCTTCCTAAGGATGTATTATTGATCCAGGTGGATATCGGTGGCCACCCACCTTTTCCAACCGGCTCAAAATAGTTTTCTGGCATTTTTTGTAATTTACTATTTTTATCAGTTTTTCACTTCCGAAGTCGTTTTGAGGCCCTAAATGATGTTTTTTTGGGAAAAAGAGAATAAATATCATACTTACTTTTATATTTCCTCCAAAATGAATCTCCTCTACGATACCTTTCCAACGGGCTATCATACACCTAAAACGGAGATCGTATGCAAAAGTTACGACCCCGGGAAGTTGATGTACTAACTTACCTAAACGGGGCCTACATGAATTTTGGCGCTTCATCTCCTAGGGTTAGGTTTTTGGATGTATATGGTTTTTGGAATTCTTGTTTATTGTAAGAAGGCCTTCATAGCCTCATTTTAATCATATTCTTGCGAATGAGCGTAGTCGTCACATCTCTTCTCAGAGATAAGCCACCACCATTCTAGCAAGCTTGTTTCCGCTACATTTTGCAGTTTCAGCTTATTTCCTTATTGAATAGAAAACTAGTTTTATTCTATCTATGTTATTTTGTGTTAAGAAACTATTAATAATCTGTAGTCATTTCGTTCTTCTCATAAAATCTGTATCACTCGGCCCATTGATAAAGACTGGTAAATAATATTCAGAAAAAATGAGTATCTTCTCTCAAAACAAAATTTGGGAATTACCCTTCTTTTTTTCGATGGAGCATCTAAAGGAAATATTGGGGCGGCAAGAGTGGGGGGCGATATTTTATGATCCCAATGGATTTGAGGAACTCTCTTTCTCTTGGGGTTTGGGGCACGCCACCAACAACCTAGTTGAGTTACTGGAATTTTTCATGGGTCTAAGACTATCCAAGTCAGAGAAGATTAAATCACTGGTCATTTTAGAAGATTATGAAGTTGTCATTAAAACTATCAAGGAGCACCTTAATATCATAAATAGGGAAAATGAATCATTACAATTGAGAATAGAGCTAGAAATATTTGACGAAGTAAAATTTTATCATATCTTGAGGGACAACAATAAAAGAGTAGATGAATTAGCAAATTGAGGCTCTCCCCTTTGACTAGGGAAATTATGTTCAAGATCCAAAGAAACTTTGATATACCCTCCCTAAATCATGTCTATATGCTCACAAACCTTTACATTATGACTCATTTCAAACCATATGAATATGTTTTTTTTTTAAATTCATTTTTTAATGGAATTAATCATCACTCTTGTCTTTTTTGTCCTTCCTTCCCTTCCATGTGTCCTGTCATCCTATTTGCATTTATCACTCAAACATTTGAGCTCCCTTCAATCCATTATTTAGATCCTTCTCTATCAGTTTTGTTCCTTCCTCACCATGATTTCTAGGAGTGGGCTATGTTATCCCTATGCAGAGATGGGACCTCACATTAGGTTATATTGGGTGATAATGAATTCATCATATTCTTTGGTCTCCTGGACCTAGTCCTGGTTCGGGGTGCTTCATTTTGGTGATAGATGTTGGTCTTTTTGGCTCTTTCCCACTAGTTCCAAGTCTTCTTAGGCTCTAGTTTCTTTCTCCATGATATTTTGCCTCTCCTTTATCACTCTCGTTTCAAATCCTTACACTCACGAGCTCTCTCTTCAATTCCTTTCACTACTCTGTTAATCAATTCTAGACCTTTGCTCTTTAGATTCGGGGGATATAATAAAACGACCAAGATTTTGGGTAGTTGCATATTGGGATCCCTGTGGGATTGTCTATCTCATTATTTTTGGTTTCATGGTGTTGTGGTCTACATTATATCCTCCCCTCTCCACATTATCATGTGGTGCAGGGGTTCTTTCAGGAAATCCCTTGCAAATGTTTCTTCTCCTCAATCCATTAGCAAGAAATTGGGTTGTATGGAAAAAAAATTATTTCAATGAGAGATTCTCAAGATGAGTTCAACCATGCAAAGGAACAAGAGATGCAATTTATTTTTCAGACTCTAGATAAGAAAAATGAATATTTAGCTCACTTTTGTCGAGAAAATTAAGTCTTCCGACATTATTTTGCATCCCAAATTAGCCAAGGCACTTCAGAATCCAACCATACAGTTGCCTCTACTTCAGCCCAACAAGCACTGAATTTAATTCAGGACATCAACACTCGGGAACCACATGGATTTGTCGACTTAGTGTTAAATTTATAATGATGAATTTCATTTTATGTACTATAAATATCAGTTTGTATTAGGCTCTTTCATTAGAATATATGCTAGTAGGAATAATAGTACAAAGGCCATTTTGAAGCTAATCCTTTTCTTTCTTGGAAGGACCCCAATTTTGTTGGTATTTTTTGTCATAATACTTTGCAGGATCTATGTAACCTTTTGTTGCTCTCCTAAACAACAAACTTTTATATAATAAAAACTACCCATTCTTGTAAGAAAAAACACATTGGCGCACAACTAGGTAATTTTTTTTGTTTAAAATCGAACAATGTGATCTGTTAATTGGAACACACTGATGCTCCATATTTCTTGGAGAACTAACATTATGTTTAGTGTTGTGTGGTGTTGTATAATGCACTAGAAATGAGGCATCCAAGAAGACGCGGCGCTATGGTTATTTTTTAAACTTAGTGTGGTGTCATTTTGTGCACAACATCAGTGCGTATTGTTATCATATACACATCAATAACAACACATCCCATAAAATGAATTTTAATGATAAATTTTGAAATATTAAGCCCGGTGTTGTGTTATTTGCAACACGGGTGCAATGTTTTGAATTCGATGAACCGTTAGGTTAATGTTTACATTGAAAATTGGGTGGTGTGATTGGTTTATTGGAACACACTGGTGCTCCATAATCCTTGGAGAATCAACATATTTTTTAGCAATGTGTTGTGTTGTATAATGCAACGGGCACAAGGTTTTTAAGGAAACGCATCGCTATGACTATTTTTTTAATTTGGTGTGGTGTCATTGTTTGAACAGCATCGATGCATACATATATCATGTACGCACTAGTGGTGATGCTTCCTATTTATTTATAGGAAGCATCAGGATGGTGCTTCCTGTGTATTTATAGGAAACATTTTCTTCAGGGAAAGTCAAAGCATTCAAGCACACCACACAAAATTGAAAAATAAAATAAAAAAGGGACAAATTTCAATCCAATTTGACATTTTAATCCAATGAAAATTCAAATAAGAAGGTAAAAACAATTTACCTCGACTCTTCTATCCCAAGGAGGCATGGTTCCACCGTATATAAAAAATTAAAACCTATATCCATTTAAACCATGGAGCCTTCATATGTTTCATTTCCCTACAACCCTATAGCCATTTGAACCATTATGGTGCTCCAAATTCCATTAACAAGGGTATTGAATGTAATGATATCAGGACATAAAACCCTCATCAGCATTCCCATCCTTACAATTTGTCTAGGAATACACCCAACGTTGTTTGAAAAGAGTGAGGGAGTTTTAATGTAGGAGTAAATCCACACGAAGCAAAACTAAAATTACATAGCAAGGTAAATTTGAAAAAATAAGGGCTTCGGTGTAGGAAGATTGAATAACCAATGGTTTGTAAGTGTGTGGAGGTGATATTTTTCTCTAAATTTGAATAATCAATGGCATGGAGGTGATATTGTTCTCCACTTCTCATTTAAGAGAATGAAAATAATCTTGGGACAAACGCCTTTTTCTTTAACATAAAACTCTCAACCGTGACTATGCAATATTCTCAATCGAGACATTGGGAAGATAATTTAAACTCTTGGTTGAGAGTTTCCTCTCAAAGTTTTGAAATTTCCAATTTCTCACCCAAAAAAGAAACACCTTGGCTAATAAAATTATGTATTGACCAAAAATATTGGCCAAGAAAAATTTGACCCGAGGAAAACTCAAGAAAACTCTCAGTCAACATAATTTTAAACTCTTATTAGAGAAAATTTTAATCCAAGGTAAACACAAGAAACCACTTGATTGAGTTATTTTTAAAATATTAGTTGAGAGATTACAAAACTCTTGGATGATATTTTTTGGGGGTTTTCTCTTGGGAAAAAAATGAAATTTACAATCCCTCTCCATACCCCGATCTAAAAAGTGTTACCCATTTTCACATTTTCACCCAAGAAGGAACTTCAACCACCTCCTCTAAACAAGACACCAACATATTAGTTAAATTTGTATAAGGGATTCTTAGTGTCAACATAAGAAATTCCCAAGGGAATTAATATTGATCTAAATTCAACGATTTTCTATATTGGAAGGACCTAAAGGTAACACATTTATTAGATCTAATGCACATTTTTAAAAATGTATTTTCCTCATTTTGGAGACATGTTTCCTCTAATGATATGGCTAATAATGTCTTGACTAGGAATGACTTGAAGGTGTCAGATACAAAGAAGTATGGATGGTGAAAGTATGTTGAAGGAAGGTAAGATCAATATATTTTGGAAGAAATGAGATGGTTTTTGAATAAAAATAGGGTACAAATTGTAAAAACAATTATGTCTACCATAAGGACTCTAGCAAGATATGGTTCTTCATCAAAGAATCCTTCACTATTGATGCTTCTTCATTAAATAAATCCTTCACTATTGATGGACTATCATTGGTCTCAAGTCACATGACCATCATAACCTATTGAATGTATGTTATTTTACCTCATGATTATAAAAACAATCACCTAATTATCTATAATCGTACACTAACTATGCATACACACACATACACATAAATGTATGTATAACCACTAAAGTATTGCTATAAATTCCAATATTTTGATTGATGATCATATTGTTATGCAACATGTTTATCCTCTATATATATAAGAGGTTGTTGCAATGGAAACTTCCATAAATACCTATGAGTAGCCATGGTAAAGTTGTTTGATTTTATAAGGTAAATATCACTAACTTTGTTATTTGTTAACTATTAATACATAAAAAAATATTGACATCAACAAAAATATTACTCAATATTAATCATGAATTATTTATAAAATATTTATTGAATTTTATAAATGTTTATAATAATAAATTTCCATAATGATGTCATTATGGCATGTTTTGAATATAGATGGATCACTTCGAAGGGTATTGTTGTTGATTATATTCCTTGACGACAAGAAGAGATTGTAGAAATTGCTTGCACCTTGGAGAAGAAACTATCATCAATCTTTATGGATATTTAAATACACCTTTTAGTGCATTTAGTATATGAAATTGAATTAGCTAGTTCTCTTAGCACTAGATGGATGTTTTTCTTCGAAAGATACATGGAATAACTAAATACATTTGTATAGGACTGGACACAACCATAAGGTTTCCTGGAAAAATGATATGTTGTTTTAGAGTCTTTCTAATTTGCAAGTGAGTACATAAAGTCACTTCAGGTTAATGCACCCGTCACATAAAAGGTTGAAGGAAAATAAAAATATAAAGATAAGAAGAAGTGTTAGAGACAAATGGATAGTGCCATACCTTACTGGGTAATAATAGAGGATTATTGTATAAATATTCTAGTACTTATAATAAAAATATATATAATTAATCATGATCATCGCAATATTTTATTAAAGGAGTACACTTTACTTGGTACTTCATGAAATCATTTGATTATAATTATTTGATTTGTTTATATACAAACTTCAATGAGATAGAAGCAATAGTGTTGATGCAAGAAAAGTTCCATTCAACAAATAGGGGTACTCCTTGATGTAAAGTACCAATGAGACTTCACATTATTAGGGATAGGAGACCCATCTAGATTTTGGCTCAGAATCCAACACTTTAAATGAGGGGATGGTTATGGAATGAAAAATCCAGTATGTTAATATCCTACATGCAAAAGGCAAACCAATCTAACATATCCTAGCCAGGAGTAGATTTTAATAAGTAGATAAAAGATTAGCTATATGTTCCCATGAATATTTATTAAATACAAATCCATTTAAGAAATACAAAAACACATAAGCATAGAAAAAAGTGTAAAGAAGAAAAGTAT
Organism: Picea glauca; assembly: GCA_000966675.3. NCBI lineage: Eukaryota > Viridiplantae > Streptophyta > Pinopsida > Pinales > Pinaceae > Picea > Picea glauca. Next base: position 83,160 of record JZKD02S1000268.1, read on the forward strand.
GTTAGAACACCACCATTCACAATGTCTTATCTACCAAGTCAAAAAAAGATAAGATGAGCAAGACAAAATAAGAACCATAATTTCATTGTAGAATAGTCAACAATAGAATAATACAACCTTACAATGGTATTAATGATAGTTTAAACACTAGAATAAGTTCATAACATACTCGACATCACACTAGTTGTCCTCTTCAAAAATGGCCCTAAGGACTTCTTCTTGTTCTATTCTCCCTATTTCCATCTTATATTCCTCTATTTCTTTATCCAAGTTCCTAATATTCAATTATGAGGCATGAGAAAATGAAACCCCTACATATGCTATAGCAATGTAATCTCCTCCGATGTCATCCATTAGGGGATTTTTAATTTTGACTATGAGTTCAGGGACTCCATGTAGCTTTAGATTTTTATGCAATTGTTTAACTATTTTTCCTCTTTCCTTGTCAAAGATGAAGGAGTTAGAGGATGCTACTCTATCTCAATTGGAAGGGGTAAATTATCCCCATCCAAGTTCCCTCTATGGGAAGTGTCCTCCTATCATATAATTCTCAGGAGTTCCATATGAGGTCTGGGGTGGGCTAGTTTCCATGGGATTTGAATTCTTGGATTCATCCTCCTTGATTTTCTTCTCTTCTTCTTACTTTCTCTTTATTTCTTATTCTTTCTAAATCCTTAGTGCTTTAACATCCTTCTCTAATATCTCCTTTTGTATTGTTGTTTCTCTAGCTATTGCTTCTCTGGATTTCCTTCAATCCTTTTCCTTTTCATCTCACTCTCTCTCCATTTTCTCTTTTTCTTCCTATTCCTTTCTTTTATCATTTTTTTTTTGAAGTTGTTTCCCATTATGAATATCACCTCATTCAAGGATACAACCCTTACGTATAGTTCTTCCCCTTTCCATACTTCATTCTGGTATGTCCATCTATATTTGCAGGGTCAATTGTGCTTATTGACCATGTCTAAGGGGTTGTGTCTTCTAAACCCTTCTTCACTAAAATGGAAAGTGGATAAAGTATCAACATCATCCAATGATTCTTTAATATTTTTAAAGTTTTAGGGTCCAACATTGAAAGGTAGTGGAATCCACAAGGATTTCTTGTCTCAATCAAGTGTTGCTCCGACACTGTGCACAAATGTTTGGTATTCCACTTTCTACAATGTCATCTTATCAGGGATGAAATTTGGGAGAAATTGAGGATATTTGAAAGCTCTTAAAATTCTAATGTAATTCCCTTTATTGGTGACATACTAGTTACAAACCTTGCCAATCGATTACATGTCCTTCTCATACATTCATTTTGTGAGTGCATAGAAAATCAACTAATACATTGGAGCTATGATGTTTTCACAAATATTGGCATAATGAATTATCTATCATTGCTCCCACAATTTTTGGTAGTAAATGTGGATGGGTGCCTTGCTTGGTTACCACTACCAACGGAATATGGGGAAATGGTTGACCATGCAAGTAATGTCTAGAAGGTATGTTGACATGAATAATTTTGGGTGTGTGCCTAAGGTCATACTCTTGGCCTTGGAGATGGAATGACCCATATAAGATGATAAGATAGCACCCAAGTTGAAAATGGAGCTTGTTTGTGTGGCTATGTATATCAAAGGGACCCAAGACTCCTTGAATTGCATGGCATCCTCCTCACCATATTGTTTCCTAATGAGGGCCACCATGATCTTTAAAGGAGTTATTAACAATATGGTGGGGCACATTCTTGTCCTTTTAGTCCTAAATTCTTTGGGGTTCACCAACCAACTCTTCATGAGGTTCCTACAGTTTAGGAATTGTAGCATCTAGGCATTGTCGAGGTTGAATTATGTCGATGGGAATTTGTAGCATGTATACAAGGTTGATGTCTGAAATGAAGTGATGGCCTTGTCATTGGTATCTTTCATCGATAAATTATCAATATATACCTGACTAATGAGCCAATACATGACCTCTATAGCGAGAAAAACAATGGGTCTAGCAACCACTATGTGAATTTGTGACCATTTGATAGATTGGTATACACCAACATTAGGGTTGGTGTCTCTAGGGAGAAGTGGTAGCTCTGGGAATCTCTCTTCTATGAACATTTGATATAAATCTTCCCATATGTAGATTATTTCTATTTCTATGCAACACTTTGTGTCTCCATAGATAGGCCATGGGATCTCAATGTTTGCTTCTAGCTTTGTAGCTTCCTCCGAATCATGACTCTTCTCAATTACCTATTCCTTTTGTTTCCATGATCATTTGGAAGCCATTTCCAAATCATGTAACTCATCCATTTCAACAAAAAGTAACATCAATGTTTTTAGATATAAAACTGAGATACAATTCCTATATGGGGAGAGATTCCTCTAAAATGGAAAAATAGGAGAGTTGGAAGGTTTCTTATCTTTAATGTTAGGTGATTCAGGATAATTTGTTTGTCACTATGATAGTTGTTTAGATTGCATCCTTTGCAGAAATGGTGGCTCGAATGGATAAGGTGATGATTGCATGTCTTCCCTTCGGGTTGAATTTTGTATTTGCCATCTTTTCACACCTAAAGGATTTTGTGTTAAAGAACCACTTCGAGTTTTATCCATGTAGAAGAGGAAAATAACCTTTTCATTGGAGATGGGTTATGGGTTGGGTTGGTTGACATCCATGGAAAGAGTGTGGTTTGAATTGATGAATTCCTAACCTTGGTTTCATTAGATGGTGACGACACTGGCAACATAAATTAAGAAAAAGGGAGACAATGCCACTGGTGCATTTATGGGATTAGTGATATGTAGTAACAATGTCACTTGGGTCGATACATGTTGAGTGGGTATCAATGCTCTCCCATATGAATCAAATAGGGGGTTGGGTGCATAGAAGCAAAATAGAGAGTAAATTAGGTGGAGGGGAAGCCCATCCTCTACCCCTACTAGATACTATGAAGTAATCTAATCCAATAACCTTGTTGGTTAGTGGGATAGATGGAGAGATAGGATCAACCTACATTGAAAACATAGTGATTTCCTTTTTGTGTATTGTTTTTTTTTTTTGTAATCTGGCAAGTGTATGGGGGGTGTTAACCACTAAAAGGAAGGTATCATTCTACCATTTCCCAATTTTATTATTTTATTGGATTGAGTGGCTAGGTGGCAAGGGAAAGTGGGTGAAATATTCTTTAACAACCAATTGGTGGGTTGAAAAAATAAAAGATTCAAATTATATCAAAATGGAGTATGATGCTTACCTCAACAGCGACAAGTGGTTGTTCGGGGGTGGATGGTATGGTTTTATTGGATCATGGAAGCCTCGAGAGTCTTAAAATTATTTGGGATATCAGTCAATGGCGATGCACTCAACAAAAATAAAAT
>JZKD02S1000268.1:116213-146948 GCA_000966675.3 Picea glauca
TAGAAGCTTTGAGAATAGTCTTCTTAAGAAATGAATCAATGACAATGCTTTGTTGTAAATGCTCAAAAGGATCATGTTGGTCCAAATACTATTCAACCAATATACTAGAAATCATGAGATCATAAATACTATCCACATAGATGAAAAAAGTTCATTCTAAGGCTAGATAATATTGATGTGGAAAACTCTCTTTCCACACTTATAAATATACTTTTTAGTGGTTTATTTTACCAATTCAATTAAAACCATTTTGTACAATTCAATTTTCATCATAAAAAGGAAGAGTTACATGGAAGATAAGTTTGGATATCATATTTATCTCTACTAAATCCTCTTATACAGAGATTCATAATTGAGAGGAGTATCATCATCAAGATAAATCAAAAGAAGTTATCTTCACATAACTCGAAGTTGTATGAATATTATTCATAACAACATCTTTTAAATCCAACAATGCATCTATTTATTTTATGTATTCTATTGTTATATGGATTGAAATAATAAAGATATCAAATAAATCCATTATTTTTTCCATCACATCCATGCTAACCATATCTAAATATGCATTGGCTTAATTTGAAATGATCATAACTTAGCTTATTACAAACTCAAATTAAACATATAATACATTAATAGAATGATAAAAATACGAATTCAATAATGGTTAAACCAAACTTGAGATACTATTTTGATAAGTAGTTGAGAAAACCAATTTATAGCTACAACCAAAATAGAAATATCTTAAAACTAATAGATCTTCAATCTTTAATATCTTGGTTATTTAGTCTTCAATTTGATTGATTGGTTTTTGAAATCACATATTTTTTGGTATAAGATAGATTTGTATTTTGTTGATGAAGATGCCCTTGGACAAGTTATAGAAAACATTATTGAATTTTGATAATAGAAATACACCCAAAATAACATATTTTCAAACTTTAATATTTTTGTTGTCCAACCTTTGATTTGGATGATTATTTTTGAAACTACATATATTCTTAAGTAGAATCCAAATCTACAATTAATTTTTCAATATTCTTATCAAAAGTTTTAGAAAATGATATGCATTTTAGGCTCTAATTTTTTTTTTTTTTTTTTTAAGTTTTTGTTTTGATGATGCACAACTAAAGCAAGATATACCTACTTTGATACCACCATGAAATATCCATGTAACTAAAATGGGCATTCCACTATACCAATAATTGATAAAATTATTGTAAAATAAATAAGAACAAAGGTCGTGGACACATGTGAATTCAAGGTTTGAATACACCTACAATTCTTAAATATGGAGGAAAACAACTCTATGAAAACATACTCTTAGAAAAATAACAATATTGTATTGATTGATAATAGAATGAATTTTTACAAGTAAGAGAGAGACTATTTTTATGTGAATAATGCTACAAAAACTTTAATGAAAGCCTAATTTGTAGTCCAAGTTTTGTTTATGAAATAATTAGACTATTATTTAATTAATTAATACTAAAACTACTAATTATTTATTTAAATCCTTATATAACATAATAAGAATTTACACATATCGAAGTACTACATCAAAAATATAAATTTGAACATGAAATAATTCATAATTATATATTTGCTTGCATACATAAAACATTGTGTTTTTTTAGATAACAACAAATTAGAAACAATGCTAATATGCTATAGTCATTTGCAATGCATACTTATTCAAAAAAATTAGATTATCAGAAGTTTATATTAAATTTTAATTATATTTTTTTATGAAATAATTTGGTTTTGAAAAGTGAAGAACTTATGAAGCAATGAGCTTTCGATGTATTTGTGATGTTTGTAAAAATTCAGAAGAATGTGTGGTCTTGTGTATTTAATACTTTTATGAAAATTTGTTTGACAAATGTATAAAAATGGAAGAAAATTGTTAAGATTAAAGTAAATTTAACATCAAAGTATGTTGTTATTTAGAATAATAAACAAATCCATGAAATTGTAAAGTGTTAATGTTATGAATAATGTATTTTTTAGTAAATTATTTTCCACTTTAATACAACATTGAAAGAAATAGTCAAATGAGTTAGTTCAATCGATTTGAATCAACCATTTTCTAAGTGAAAATTGTTGAAATATCATATGTTTAAGTCCAATAAAATTCCTTTGGACTAAGATTACATATACATTTATCCTAATATTCGCAAAGTGAAAAATAATAATTGAAAAGTTGTTCAAAATAATTTTCTATAAAAAAAAATAAAAAAATTACTTTGTTATATATTATGCTATAATATTAAATTCTTCTAAATTTATTTTGTTAAATTAACTTAAGATATTTTAATAATAATCATTTGATATATCATGTAATGTGTACATAAAATATTTTATTATATAAATTTTCATAAAAACAAAGTATTTTGAGTTTATATTTTATAGATTTTTATAAAAATAAAATATTTTTTTTTTCAATAGAAAATTGTTAATTATATTATGTAAAGTTTTTTAGGAGAAAAGTAACAAAATATAATAGTAATCATAGCAAACATTCTCCTCGATCCTCCAAGCCAAGGTATATGAGAAAATAACTAAAATATTACCAACACGTATGCTGATAGAAAATAAGGAGATAAGAAAACATAGTGCCCAGATCTGACCCCATAGGTCCATAAAACCTGCCCAAATAAACCAAACAAGATTATCGCTTATGTGTATACAGAGAGAAATCCCATCAAAAATATTAAAACTACGGACAAAAAACATTAATAGATATTTACGAACAGGGTGGTCCCTCATTCCCCTCTTCCAACTGGTTGTAAACTATCTTCCCTTCATGCATTTGGAGTGCCTTCTTGGATAAAATGTCTACCTCCTTGTTGATATCTCTGTAAATGTGAGTGAAGTTGATTGTCTTGAATGCTTTACTAAGGTCTCTGATTCTGTCCTTCCAAAATTCCAAAGAGATTACCTGCAACTTTCCTTTTTGGTTCAACCAATCTATGATGATTCTGGAATCTCCTAAAACTTGAATATCTAGGCTATGCGGTTGCATAGCCAGTGTTAAAGTTTCCCACGCTCCCAAAATTTCAGCCCTAGTATTAATGGATGGTCCACAATTGAATGTCCACTTATAGTCCGTATGTTCATTGATCCTAAGGACCCCTCTTGTTCCACTTAGTTGGCCATTTGATTGAGTTGCTCTGTCAAACCAACCCACTGTAAAATCCTCTTTGGTCAATGATAACGTGGATCTGGTAACTGGTGCTTTCTGTATATCCCTGTGTCTACCAAATCCTCCAAGCGACTTGCATACAACCGAGTGGATAGAGGGTCTACCATTCTCAAATAATACTTTGTTGTGTTCCAACCACCCATGCCAACTAATGAGAGAGGGAAAAGTAGGGTGCGAGAAACATTGTCTTACCCAACTTTCAAAGCAAGAGTTCAGAGAGGATCCTGTACACAAAGTCTTTAAACTAAGGATTTTTTAATCTTGAACCACACATGTTGTGTAAAACAATAATTGACCAACAGGTGCATAACTATCTCAAGCTTCTTTAAGAATAAATGGAAAATACTTGGACCAAACCATCCTCTACTTAGTAAATTATCCCAGGTGAGAATTTTGTTTTCCACAAATAACCAGGTGAAATATTTTATTTTGGGTGCAAGGTCCCAAGTCCACATTTTTTTCCACCATCCACCAATGGGTTGGGGCCAAAGTTTTGATGCTAAGGCATTATAGACATTTCTAGCAATGAGAGTGCCTGATCTATCACCCCCGATCCATTTCAGTTCATCGAGTCTATCCTGTAACTGTACACGAGAGAAAATTAGAGCCCTGCATAATGAGCCCCATTCTATCATCTATTCTCCCAAGAGACCAAGGTCGTCACTTGTTTTCCACTAAGTGTAGACCATTCTCGGTCGAAACTCACCTCTAGCCTGAAAGAGAAAGTAAATGTTTCTCTGCTTTAATGAAGCTAGGAGATCTTGAGAGAGAAGTGAGAAATTTCCCAATCCCAAAATCTTATCCTTGCCAATAATTACATAATGGCTATATTTGGGACTCCATCTCAGCCAATGCATTATTACATTTATAGACTTTACTAGGTTTCTCCAGGTCTGAGAGGCATTTGTAGTTCTTTGAGTGGTCGATCTCAGCCAAGTAAACATAGAGCTATATAGAAGATATTTGTCCTTTATGACCCTATTCCAAATGCCATCCTTCAACATAACTTGCCACAGGATGTTTTCCACCAACGATCTGTTAAAAAGGTAAATGTTCCTTATTCCCCAACCACCAAAGATCTTTGGTTTTGCAGTGATATCCAATTTGCAAAGATGAATATGTTGCGTAACACTACTAACCAATCAAAGGAATTTGAACATCAATTGTCTGATTTGTTGAGTACTGACTCCAGGATACTTTACAAAGCCATCTAATAAACATGCATGCTCTCAATTATTGTCTTAATAAGCATGAAGCGACCTCCTAAGGAAAGCCATTGGTTGCATCAATGAACGATTCTTTTTTTAAACTTTGTGATTAGACAACACCAATCTTCAACCTTATAATTTACAGGCTTGAGAATGTAGCCAAGATACTTAAAAAATTCAGCTAGATCTGCAAACTTGTATGGAAATATTTTCTTGTAAGAATCTAATACCTCCCATTGAATTCCAGAATGATGTAAAGTTGAATTGAGCGGGTTCACCATCAGTCCCATCGCCCTATAGAAGATTTTTAGTATGTTATCAATCTCCTTCCATTCTTGTAACGAAGCCCTAGCCATGATGAGTACATCGTCCACAACAAAAAAGATTGAGGATCTTAATTAATCTGGAGACTTTGACTCCCCTCAAATTCCCTTCAGCATGTCCTTTCTTGAGGATTAAATTGAGTCCTTCCATCACTAAAATAAACAATAGAGGGGATAATGGACAAACTTGTCTTAAACCTCTGCCACTCTGGAAGAAATAAGTCGTCCCCTCGTTAATCAATACTGCGTATGAATTAGTGTTAACACAACTCATTATCTAGTTTGTGGTCGAAAGACCAAAACCCGTTTGTAGTAAATTCAACCGCAAAAAGTCCCAATTAATACAGTTATAGGCCTTCTTTAGATCAAGCTTCAAAATCACGGCCTTTAATTTTTTTAACTTAATACTGTGGATACATTCCCGTGTAGTTCCAATTGCATCCAGGATCTATCTACCCTTTAGAAAACCCAATTTCTCTCCAAAAAGAGTCCAAGAAAGAACAGGTTTAATCATGTTTGTGATGAGCTTTGCAATAATTTTATAACATAGATTACACAGGGCTATAGGTCTGAAGTCTCCAAAAGAAGTAGGCTTGTTGAATTTTGGAATTAGAGCAAGGAAGGTTGAGTTTAAGGATCTAATCACTTCACCTCTTTGCCTAGATTCCTCAATTGCCTCCAAGAGGTCATCCCTTACCAGCTCGAAAAAGGAGATGAAGAATTTGACCGTCCACCCATCAGGCCCCAGACTCTTTTCCTTGGAAAAAGCTTTTAAGACTACAAGTAATTCCTCTTTGGTACATGGTTTTTCAAGTATTTGAGTATCCTCCTCATCGACTAAATGGGGAAAGATTCGAACTATGATTTCCTGATCTGAAATAGCATTTTGACCCTTGTCCTCATAGAAATTTTTGAAATGTCTAGTTGCTTCTTTTAAAAGTGCTTCCTGTCCAGAATGAACAAGGTTGTTCTCATCCTGGATCTCCCAAATATATTTATGATTCCTTCTATGACTAGCAAAATTATGGAAAAATTTTGTATTTTGGTCTCCACTTTTAATCCAAATCTCTCTTCTCCGCTATCTCCATAGCTCATGTTCTTCTTGAAGAATCTTATTGTGTTCTTTCTCTAGTGACTTTATATGATGATCAACATATTTCGACGTCAGTCCCCAGGATTTCTCTTGATAGTAGACCTCAAGGTCCTCCTTGAGCTTATCTAACTTTAAGTGCTTCTGGATTCTTTGATCTTTAGCCCACAATTTTGCTCGATTTTTTAATTGTTTCAACTTCCATACCAATCTTCGCTAGGTCATTGTTTCATCCAAGAATTTCTGGTCGTTCCAAACCTCTTGCACTATATGAGTGAAATCCTCTTCCCCCAGCCACATAGAGTTTAGCTTGAATGGATATGTTGTAGTATGAAGGTTGATGTCTAGTTGAAGAAGAACAGGGGCATGGTCTGATATGTAAGGGTAGGAAACCTAAGACCTATGTCTTATGACATTGGAAATGAGATCCTCTGGAAAATATACTCAGTCCAATCTTTTGGAGATTCCTTGTCACCCGATTCTACCATTCTTCCATGTGGGTACAACTTCATCTGGTATGATGTTGACAAGATGATTTCCCTGAAAAACACCCTTGAAAAACCCCGACAACAGGTCCAATTTTGCTGGGTCACCCCAAACCTCTCCGACACTGACTGTGAAGTTTAAATCCCCTGCTACAATCAATTTTTTTTAGGATAACATGCCCATGCTAACCACCTTGTCCCAAAGTGATTTTCTCTTTGAAAAAGGTCCATAAATGTTCAAAAGGGAGATCTGCCTTTTATCCTTTAAATAGGTACCTGTCATAAAAATACCACCACAACTTAACAATGGTGCGAGGTCAAACTTATAAGGATCCCAAGCCACTAGAAGTCCCCCAAATTTTCCAACAGAACTAACAACACAAGTCAACCAGGTTGGTCGAAAAGTATTTAGAAAAAATCTTACTTTCTTCTCATCTACCAAAGTTTCTTGCAAGAAAATAATATCAGGTTGAGTTCTAGAAAGTAGTTTGTGAAGGGAAGCAATTTTCGGGGCCCCTCCCACCCCCCTGATGTTTAAGGAGAGAATAATCATGATTTTTCCCTGGTTAGGGATTTCATGCCTCTAAGTGCTCCATTATCAGAGATGATGGAATTTTGAATAGCAATAGTATTAGAACAAGATCCTTCTTTCCTACGGGCACTCCTAGTTTTTATTGGGGAGATCTCAATCCCCAAACCCCTCAACCAGGCATATTCCTTCCCTGTTTCCTCCCCATTCCATCCCATTGACCCAACATCACTAGAATGCCCCTCTTGTCTAAATACATTTATGCCTTGGTAGGTGGGAAGTGGAATAGGAGTTGTAGTCTCTCTGTAAGAAGGAACCAGGGTATCAAGCACTGCTCCTAAAGAACAATCACCAATATCAGACTCCCTAAAGCTCAGAATAAATAAAATTCTCCCCGCGGGTTCCATGGATGGTCTCATGGATCCTCAGAGGGTGTTGTATTGATCAAAATTGCCACCCCCAACCCTGGCTAGAGGTGTCTAACCCAAGAGTCTTTAACCCCTCCTGAAAAGATTGATTTTGTCTCTGGATGAGTATGTAGGAGGGCCCTTAACTTCCAAAATGGAGGTAAGATCTACAGAATCATATTCCCAAGCCGAAAAAGAGTAATATAGAGAGGGACAATTCTTTTTTAACTTATCGACTACTGTTTCTTGTGGCTATGCCGACCTAGCCTCCTCCTTAGTTGTTTTGAAAACCCCTTTCTTGTAAGGGTCCACCCCCGGGGAATCACATGGATGCACCTTTTTTATCATGGATTCTTTCGACTCCTCCTCCACTGCATAACCGTAACAATCCCTCCGCAAGTGACCAATTCTTCGACAAATGGAACATATGGAAGGGACTCCTAAATAGTCCAGTTTTTGACCCAGTATTCTCCCCCTCCAATATATCTCAATAGACTCCAATAATCCACTGTGAATATATATTTCCACCAAAACCTTTCTGATATATTTATTAGGTGCCTCAATATCTTCTTCATCCACTTTTATGAAGCAGCCAAGCTCATTTCCAATGGCAGCCAGAGCCTTAGCATTCCAAAGTTGTAAAGGTAGTCAGAGTAATAACACCCAAAGGTGGTGAAACTGGAAGTATTATGTTATCGGTTCAAAACAAACCCTCCAACGTTTTAGCATGAGGTTGTTGCCATCAACAACCCACAACTTGTCTAAAACAACTAGAGTATCTTCTGGGGATTTGAAGATGAAACCAAACCAACCCCTAGAAAGAGTCATAACTTATGGAGTGTACCCCAGCATGGGGGCCCATGGAGAACTCACCTAGCCTGGTAAATTTTGTTTGCATAAGGATTGGTAAGAGAGACACCCCACCAGTGCACAAAGGGACAAATTGAAAGACTCCTCCAGTCCAATGTCACCACCGAGAACCATCCTACGTTTCGACCTCTTTGGTTTCCACGCTTTCAATGAAGGTCCCTTCCCTCCCTGTACTTTGTGAACTTGCCCTCCCGAGCTTCTAGGATGAAAAAACCTCCCTGTAGTGTCCTGTCGCTCCACAGAGTGCACTGTAAAATATATTTGGCCAGGAGACGACCCTCTAGGGAAGAGAGGGGTGGGTTTTAGGGTAAGTGAAATGGGCTCACCTCTAGTTGCATAAGCTAGCTCTGAAAAGAGCTCTGCATTTGACCTTTTTTTTAATACACCACTATCTACAACTCTCAAATCATCAACCGAGGCGAACAGTCTGGCTTTGTTCCAAAAGTCCTCATTATCTGCACCCATGAGTGTGATGACCTCAACTTCCATTTGGAAGCTTCTCCACCCCGTAGGTCCCTGCCACCTTACGGTCTTTCTAACCTTYTCAGCTAGAAGGCAGTCTCAGCCAGAGTTTTTAGGAGTTCACTAATAAATATTRTGTTAATGATTTGTTTCTCATGAGTTTCGTGAGTCACTTCAAAATGTATCTATACCACCCATGTAATAAATAAAGCAGAGCTTCCTSTCTACCATTTCAGATCTTCCTCCCAAACTTCTTATTCTAAAATATAACAGTGCTTCTACCAATGCAATGCTTCCACCATGGTTAGCCGTCTTCTTAAAAAAATAATAGAGCTTCCKCCATTGTTATGTATACAAACCTATGTCCTCCATTGCAAAGTCGATTCATTGCAAAACTTCTAAAAAACCAAAGTAACTTTTCTAAAAAAACAAAGTTTTTTTTTTTTTTTTAAGTAGAAAATTTGCACAAAATTATATTAGGATATCATTTGAATTACATCATCTGAGACCCTTGATCAAAAAACCTGATCCATCCCTTTAGCTCTACAAAACCACCTAACACTTGACATACAAACCTATTACAAAGATCTTTATAAAAACAAGATCGATTCTTAAAAAACTGAAGAGAGCTTTTAGAGAAATAAAACAAAGGAACCTCCCACATCTGCTCTGGAAAAAAACTATCAGAAAAACCTCCAAAGAACTTGTTCCGATTAGACAAACAAAAGGTAGGATATTGTAAGTTAAAAGATATCGACATGATGGGATTGACCAACACTCGCTCCATCCTAGGAAAATTATGTTAATATTCCTTTTGTCGTCGATAGGGCTAACTTCGACAAATGGTTAGCTTCCTCATTTGATTCCTTGAAAATGTGATGAAAGCTAGTTCCCTTGAACATGCTAACCAGACCCATAAGTCTTTGTTTCCAACCTTCTATATTGATGTTTCTAAGTTTCCCTTTATGATTTAACCATTCAATGATTACTTTGGAATCCCCTAGGACTTGAATATAATGGATGTCCAAAAGTTTTTCAATAGTAAGGGTAGCCCAGGCTCCTAGTAATTCAACTTTTGTATTGGTTCCAGATCCACCATTGAAATACCATTTATAAACCTGTGTGTTGGACCGATTAATGGTTACCCTTGCTCTACAATTTGACCCCCCACCGATAGAAGCTCCATCAAAGAAAGCTAAAGAATAACCACTAACCCTCCAGATCAGATTTTTCCTTAACTTCTAAAGCTTTTGAACTGAGTTATTTCTATTAATCTCTCCTATCACTTTGTACATGACTGCCCATGCCGAGAGGGTTCTATCCTCAAAAAGTGACTTATTGTGTTCTTTCCAGATATACCAACACATTAGAACCAACAATCTTTTTGAAAAATTCTTATTTGTTGTCCAAGAATTCATGCAATCTGTAAGGGACCGGCCACCCCAGTTGTATTTTGTATTTGTAATGAATTCACATTTCACCCAGACTGGATTCGTAAAGGTACAATCAATGAATAGATGGGGGATTTCTTCAACATTTTGTTTATATAGGGTGCATAGGCTCGGGCCAGCCCACCCTTTCAGTTGAAGAGTGTCCCATGTTAGTATCATGTTCTGCACAACCAAACAAAAAAAAAAAAAAATCTTCAAATGAACCTTCCATTTCCATAAATGTACTCGCCAACCTTGATAAAATGGAAGCATCTGAGTTGATAAAATGGCATCGTAGACATTTTTAACATTTAAGACTCTGGATGAATCACCACCCGACCAGAGCAAGGTATCTTCTGCCTTTGTGCTGAGAGTGACTCCAACTAAATTTAATTCTGTGGTAAAACTTCCCCAATCGGCTGCATGAAAACCTGTCAGCCCCAAATCGATGTTGTTCTTCCATATCTCTGCCAGGGTGATCATATATCTTCCCATCTTCACTTGTGCAAGCACAGTGACTATCTTATGGTTTATATGTGAAATTGTCTCTGTATATAGAAAGGAGTTATCGCCAATACTCAAAATCCGGTCTCTCCCAATAGTTATATGATGTTCATCCCTCGACCTCCAACTAAGCCAGTGAAGGATAACATGAATAGTACAAATAAGACCTGACCAGATTCTTGAAGCTGATTGGATGAAGTGATATTGTTTTCTAAGCCAATTGAATAAAGTAGCATTTTGAAGGTATTTATCTAGGATAACCCGTTGCCAAATGCTTTCATGAGTAAGGACCCTCCACGGAGTGTTTGTATTCAAAGCTGTGTTAAAATGAAAGAGATTTTTAAAACCCCAACCTCCATTCTTTTTTGGTCTGGAGAGTGTCTCCCAACCGCACAAGTGGAAGTGTTGAGACTCAGAGTGGCCATTTTAAAGGAATTTGAACATCAATTTCCTAATTTTTGTTAATGCAGTCCTTGGTAAAGCTTCCATTGACATCCAGAAGACATGTTGGCTTTCCAACACTGATTTGATCAGAAGATACCTTCCTCCCAGTGATAACCATCGGTGACACCAAAGACCAATTTTATTTGAAAATTTGGACAATAGCCAGTCCCAATTTGAAGCTCGATGAGACCCTGTCCTGAGGAAGTACCCTGGGTACTTGAAACCATTCGAAAGAGCACATAAATTATAAGGGAGAAAGGATTTGTACGAGAGCAGTTCTTCCTCCGAGAGGCCTTCAAAATGTATCGTAGTCTTTGACTGATTGACTGAAAGACTTGAAGCTTTACAAAAAATGCTTATAAGCCTGAAAATATCCTTCCATTCGACTAAGCTTTCCTTTGACATAATGATTACATCGTCCACAAACAAGATATGTAAAACTTTTATCAGCCTCAAAACTTTTATACCAGAGATGGATCCTACCTCCAGGATATTTCTTAGTGATAAGTTGAGGCCTTCCATTACTAAAATGAAAAGCAAGGGAGAGAGTGGGTAGCGTCCTAACTCCCCTACCACTCCTAAAAAACTTTGTGGCCTCCCCATTAATTAACACAACATAAGAAGAGGAGTGACACATGACATAATCCAGTTTGTCATTTGAATACCAACACCAATTTTTAGCAAAATCATTCTTAAATGGTCCCAGTCAATAGAATCATAGGATTTTCTTAAATCCAATTTTAAAACAAAGGATTTCAAACTTTTATTTTTTATACTACGAAGGCTCTCATCCGTTGTGCCTATGACGTCTTGGATACACCTGCCTTTTAAAAAGCCCATTTGTTCAAAGGAAATAGATCTCGATAAAAAGGGTTTTATGCAATTTGCTATTATTTTAGAAATTACCTTATAGCACAGATTGCATAGGGAGATAGGTCGGTACTCACCAAAGGCGGTTGGATAAAATTTTTTTGGAATTAAAGTCAGGAACATTGCATTTAATCCTCCTTTTCTAGCGCTAAGCCTTCTAGTCTCCTCCATCATAGCAAGGAGGTATTCCCCGACTAGTTCAAAGAAAAATATAAAAAACTCTGAGGTCCACCTATCTAGACCCTCCTTAGTCGAAAGATGCTTTGAAGAGGATGCCTCCGGCTATGTAGGGACATCGAGGAGTGCTTTCCCTCGGTAAGTAGGCAACTTGATAGAACCCTTCTTATCAAGAGTTAAAGGAATCATAGAATCAAGAGCCATGTTGATAGAGGACTCATCCTCCTCGAGCTCTCTATACCCATGCTCCACAAGGGGTTCCAACGAGAAAGGGGTGGAAAGGGAAGGATTCGTGCCCAAACCCGGATCAATAGATTGTTGAGACATGAAGCACTGAGGATTAATAGGGTGACTGTTGGAAGGTAAAATAGGAGAGTCAGTAGGGAAGCAGGCGGTACTGGGAAAAGGAGGTGAGTCTGAAGGAGTAGCGTAGGCACCTTTTGTACCAAAGTTAAAATCCTTAACCCCTTCTGGTTCCTTTGCAAGAGAAGTAATAGACTGTAGCCACCCAAAATTTTCAATGGCTTCCCTTTCCTAGAGAGACAAAGAGGAAAAAAAGGAAGGATAGTAGCGCTTCAAATTACTCGAGAGTGTGGTCGCCTCTTCGGAAGGTGATACACTCTTTGAAGTGTAATGGAGGGGTGCATCCCCAAAATAGTTCACTTTAGGCATATAATCCGGTGGATCTTCATGAAGGATAAAGTCCTTAGACTTCTCTTCAGTAATCATACCCTTGCAATCACGATAGAGGTGTCCAGTGCACCTACACCAACTACACCGGAACATAATACCTTGATAATCTAACCTTTGTTTTGTGTGATGGCCCCGTGAGTTGATATCCAATATCTCCAGAAGCCCATTATGAATGTCAACTTCCACAAGTATCTGACAAACTTTYCTGGAAGAGTTTACTAGGATTGAATAATCCAACGTGATAAATCTTCCTAAGGTAGCTCCTATAGCCTTCAGTGCTCCCTTATTCCAKAAATGAATAGGTAGGCCCGACAATAAAACCCTCGACCTTCGACCCCCAACACCATCCTCCAGACCCCCAACACCATCCTCCCCCTAACATCGACCCCCAACACCATCCTCCAGACCTTCTTGTTTGGTTTCCAGGCCTTCTTTCTGACCCCAGTCTAGTTTGTAATAGGATGAAAAAATTTGCGTTTGTCTGTTGGAACAAAGTCTTTTACCCCTCTAGTAAGGCATCCAATCTCTCCAGGTCCACTCAAAGGAGGGGAAAGGTTTGTTTCAAAGGAAGGAACTCCCACAAAGGTTTGCTCAGGGGAAGGCGAAGGTAAGGAAGGACCAACAGGGAGGACAGTCAAGGACTGAGTACAAGGGAGAGGACCGTGGCTTAAGGGAAAATAAATGTGTAAGTAGGAGCCAGAGTTTACACCTATAGAATCAGTCACCTTGAAAAGGCCTTCTCTGCGTCACTTTGCCTCGTCCTCAGGATTCATTAACTTGATGACGTCTTTAAATAAGTCAACGTTAGTAGCCGAGCCCATAGATTTAACACTTGTTATGCAATAAGTTGAGTGTAAAAAGTAATAAAATGGATAAAGAAACTAGACCCCGAGGCTCAGGGATAAACACTCACTAAAAAACAAAGGAAAAAATACTGACCCTTTTAGAGAAGGGCTTATAAGGCAGCTAAGAACTAAGCAGGAGAGTAACCGCTAACATGGAGGTTCAGTTACCAATAATAGTAAAAACTAGGCCCAAGGAAATAATAAAAAAGAATCTTGCCAAAACATCAACACACAGAGGGCTAGAGGAGATTACAAGAACCAAGGGCTGGAAGACCCATCAACATTAGACCTTAAAAAGTTCTAGTCAAAGCAAAGGTTGACCCTTAAATTGCTGTCAAAACCTTAAAGTCCTCCTGGAAGTTGTAGTAGTTTCGCCATAGAAGGAGCTCAAGTTCCCGCCCTGTGACAATTTGAATCTCCTCGGCTCCTCTCCATCCTCGGCCAGCCTTCGTTGGGTTGGTTTGTCTTTAAAAGAAAGTTACGTAAGTTGAGACACATTGCAATATCATATATTTCACGTTAAAGTAATACATATTTATCTATTCGCATAGCTTAAAAAAAAAAAAAAAAAAAAACTTAAGTTGAGACACATTACAATATCATATATTTCATGTTAAAGTAATACATATTTATCTATTCGCGTAGCTTTATTTTATAGCTTTCCAAATAATCTATAAAATGCTTTATTTTATTTTATAGCTTTTCAAATAAGCTATATTCGAGTTTGGAAACATTCCTCTTGTTTATATTTCAAGTTATAATAATATGCTTTCTTGTTAATAGGGATCTATTTTATAAGTTTTCATAAAAATACTTCAACACATTTATGTACCTTATACTTCAAGTTATAGTCATGTTTATAACTTATACTTCAAGTTATATTATATATATTTTATAAGTTATAAGTTAATATATATTTTTTTATATATTAATAATAAAAATATTTCATCACATTTTTATATAATAATAATAATAATAATAATAATAATAATAATAATTTATTTTTAAGGTTATAGGGAAGTCACATCAAATTGGTGTATAAAACCTCTTTATTTGTGGGACAAGGGATTGTTTGTGGGACACGAAGGTATACATACCTTACCCTCTCTGAATTTGAACTTATAATCTTTTAAAAAAAAACACATGTTCTCAACCATTAAACCCACTCAAACTGTATATATTTGATAAATTCATATATATATTTTATATATTAATAATAAAAATACTTGATCACATTAATGTATATATATATATTTCGTTGTTATTTTAACTTATATAACATCTAAACAATTTAGATTTTATAGCATTACTCTTTTATATATAAGGTTTATATGTTGAAGTGGATTGAATTGTTGTTTACTTTAATATAGGGTGAGTTTAGACTATAACTTAATAGGTTGTTGGTTTGTTTTTACATGATTTTAGTGACTTCTCCATTTTTATTCAATCTACCTTTTTATAATTCCTTATGTGAAATGTACCTTTTTTATAATTTTTTATTAATTTTACATGATAAGTGATTAAATTAATTAATGTAATAGATAATATTATTTTAATGGAGGATTAAATTCGAATTGTACATAATTCATTTTATATATGTAAATGTAAATTTTTAAAAAACGCGGAATAAAGTATTTTTATTAAGATTTATTTAATAAATATAAAACATGTGATTGGATAATTGAATTTAGAACGAAAAGATAATGTAAATTTAGAAGGAGAAATAAACTCATGAAATTGTAAAGTAATTTTTTTTAAGTAATATACCTTTTAGTAAGTTATCATTTTTCAATTTGAAGGAAATTGAAAAAACGATAACTTACTAAAAGGTATAGTACTTAAAAAATTTACTTCACAATTTCATGAGTTTCTGAATGAAAATAACCCTCAGTTGAGAGTTGTTTGGAAATTGAAAGCCCTTAAAGTGCACATAAAAGCTTGGTGTAAACACAAGAAGGCCACAGAGGAGATCACTTTGAATAGGCTGGAGATTGAGATCACACATCTCATCTTAAAATCAACCTCTGCGGCTCTATCTTTGGAGGACGCGACTTCTTTAAAAGCTTTGGAGAAAAATAGAGATGATCTTCTGCGGGAAGATGAAAAAAGCTGGAGGCTCCGAAGCCGTGCGACCTGGCTCAAGTGGGGTGACTCAAACTCAAAATTTTTCCATAGAGTTGCTAGCCACAACAGGAACAAGAAATTAATCTGGTCCATCGAAAGTGAAAAAGATGGGACCATCCGTGGACAGGAGGCACTCAAAATAGAAGCTTCCCTCATACTTCAAACATCTTTTAAAATCCAGCGGTGGCCACAACCTGCCAGCAAAATGTTCTACTGCCAACCTTTTCACAAACTTGGTTACTGCGACTGAAGCCACAGATCTTTACAAACCCGTCACACTGCTAGAGCTAAAGAATATTTTGTTTCTTTTCAAAAAGGAGAGGAAGCCAGGGCCCGATGGCTGGACGAAAAAAAATTTCACCTACTTTTTTGATCTTGTTGGATCGGATCTTCTTAAGATGGTGGAGGACTCTCGCATCAAAGGTAAAATTTCCAGTAGCCTAAACTCCACCTTCCTGGTTTTAATTCCTAAAGAAAAAATTTCGACTACTTTCAACGACTTCAGACCGATCTCCCTTTGTAACCTAGTTTACAAGTTAATTTCCAAAGTCATCTCCAATCGGATTAAGCCGGTTTTAGAAAGGAGTCTCTCAGTCGAACAACTCGGGTTTTTAAAGGGAAGAAGGATCCAAGATGCCATCGGTGTAGCCCATGAGTGCATTCACAACATCATCCAAAAAAAACAAAAGGCGTTGGTCATGAAACTAGACCTCAAAAAGGCATTTGACAACATTGACTGGGATTTTCTAAGACTAATCCTCCTCTCTATTGGCTTTGGTGATAAGTTCACAGACTGGATTATGTCCTGCGTCACAAGCACAAAATTTGCAGTGGTGATTAACAGGGAGGCGTCTAGATTTTTTAAAAGCGAAAGGGGGCTCCGCCAGGGATGCCCACTATCTCCCTACCTCTTTATCTTAATTATGGAAGGCCTTAGCCTTCTCCTCTCTAAAATCCTCTCCGAGCACCGCATATCAGGTATAAAGGTCTCTAATCTCATCAGGATCGTTCACCTTATGTTTGTGGATGATATTCTTTTATTATCTAAAGTTGATTCAACGGAATGGCTTGCGCTCTTCTCAAAGACTCCATCCCCTACTCCTTTTTTGATTTAAATTTAGGTTTCAGGTACCTTGGTTACCAGCTAAAGCCGGGAGCCTCGTCCTCAACTGACTGGACCTGGTTGGTAGCAACCTTTGAAAGGAGAATAGGTTTCTGGTGTAATAAATGGTTGTCCCTGGGTGGACGCCTTATCCTGGTCAAGTCAGTGTTACAAAGTCTGGTTGTTTATTGGATGTTACTGGAATGGATCCCCCCCAAAATCATTACTCTGCTCCGCAGACTCTCTTTCAATTTCTTGTGGAATGACCTAGCAGGAAAAACGCCGCTTCCATCTTTGCAGCTGGCAGACTCTCTCTAGACCCAAAAGGGCAGGTGGATGGGGACTTAAGAACCTTTCCATCTTCAACTCGGCTTTACTGGCTTGTTCTTTTTGGAGAGCAGTCTCCATTGATAACATTTGGCATCGAGTCATCAAGGAAAAATATCTAGGTGCCTTGCCCCTCCCACATTGGTTGCGAAAGACACATCTATTACAGAGGTGGGCTTCTCCCTTCTGGAGGGGTCTGGTCTCTTCCTCTCAGGTGATCCTTCACTGGCGCCGTTGGCGGCCTGGATCGGGTGAAGAAATCAAAATCGGCAGAGATAAAATCATCGGTTTAGATGACCACTCGATTCTCTCCCTGCCGCTCAGATCACATCTGCTCTCCTTAAACTATTGTACCCTGGCTCAGTTGAAGAAGGCGACCCGTGCCTTCCCTCTCCCGGATCAGTGGCTTCTTAGTAGCGACCTGTCTCTCATCGGGCCTTTGGCCTTGGAATGGGAATCCTTTATGGAAACATTAAAATGTGCAGGTCTCTCCCTCTCTGACGCTCGGGATTCTCTTATCTGGGTCGGGGGTGATGGTTCAGGCAAGGTCTTTGCCAAGAATTTCTACGCGGCTCTCCTGCCTAATAGGGACGTCGTTGCCCATCCTCCATGGCTCCGTCGGATGTGGATTTGGTCACTCCCTCTAAAGCTCAAACTTTTTATTTCACTCTGTGCTAGTGAAAAAATCCTTACCTGGGAGATGCTCCGTAGAAAAGGATGGCAGGGCCCTGGTTTTTGTGCTCTATGCTGTCGAGCCTCGAAGGACATCCACCACTTGCTAATACACTGTAATTTTTTACAAGAAATTTGGAAGCGCATTTTGCAGCACTTCTCCCTACCCTTCTACTGGACCGACGCCACTATTACAGAGTGATTTTCCTCCTGGTATTCTGAGCAAGCTATGCCACCTTCACTGGCTTCCTTCGTTAGCTGGAAAATCTGGATAGAATGCAACAAAGTCCTTTTTGAGGACGCCTCTCCTTCCTTACAGGAGGTCTATCACAGAATTATGGCTTCTTTCCATTGGCAGTCGTCAACCGTCAAGGCTCTTCCATTCAAAGCGGTGGATTTTATTTTGCCTGAAGGTTACTCGGTGGCTTGTTTTGATGGTGCGGCACAGTCATCGGGTTTATGTTGTGGTGCTGGAGGCACCTTCAAAACCCATCCGGAGAGGACTACAAATTGGTTTCTTAATTGTGGTGTGGGTTCAAACACCAAAGCCGAGCTCATGGGCTTATGGGCTACTCTTACGCTGGCTTCTTTTTGGTCCTTAAATCACCTCCATGTCCTAGGTGACTCGAAAGTTATCATAGACTGGATCAATCGAAAGTGTAATCTCCAATCCATCCATGTGGAAGGCTGGAAGCTAAAAACGCAGCAGCTGGAAAATTTATTCACTGATATCACCTTCCGCCATCTCCCCAGAACACACAATACCGAGGCAGATGCTCTCTCCAAGAGAGATCTAAGTGAAGTGGTCGGTAGACTTTCTATCTATCACTGTGATAGAGGACAGGAGAGCCCGATCTCTTCCATCAATCTCTTCGAATTATAAATACTAATTCGTATTGCATGAGAAAAGCATAGTGAGCCTTGGTTAAATTGCTTCATTTCTGCCTGCTCATGTGGCGAAAGAGGTTTGCTGCGTAAGACGTGGAGATAGTTTCTTTCCTTGCTTTTGTCTGCGCATGGAGGCGATTCTAGTGATTAGTAATGAGCTAGCTGTGAAAGAATTGAAACATCTATCGACCACTGTCGGTTCCCTGGCAGCACTGAGTTTATTTTGTAAGTACTGGTCCGACCTTGGATTTTGCACTGACCTAGCTTTCTCAACTGGCTTCAGAGTAATGTAAATGAATTTATACCTTTTATAAATTTGAGATAATTTCTCTTAGGAAAAAAAAAAGTTATCGTTTTTCATGATATATGATTGGACTATGTTATCAACTTAACTTATAGTCATGATATATGATTGCACTATGTTATCAACTTAACTTATAGATAATTAGTACAAAAAATTTAAATCTTTTTTGATGGTTAAAAAAAACTTATAGTCATGATATATGATTGCACTATGTTATCAACTTAACTTATAGATAATTAGTACAAAAAATTTAAATCTTTTTTGATGGTTAAAAAAACATTATATTTAATTTAGTGATTATTTTTGTTGTTCATTCTTATATGTATTCAAGAAAAATTTTGTGGGATCTCTTTTTCTTTTTCATAATATTTTTTTGGAGGGTAGCTCTATCATTAGTTATAATAGTGGTTGGTAACCCTAAGGGATTTTGTTGGATTTAAACCTGTGATCTACGACTTTTTTGTCGGTGACATGCTTTGGGAAAATGATTCAACTGATTAAGTTAATCCATGGGGATAAACCTCTATTCATATCCGTGCATGTGTGTGTGTTCCCTAAAATTTCTCACAAAAGTAATATTAACAAGTATAGGCCCTATATTAACATTTGTAGGCCTTACATGATATGCAATTTATATCACTTTATTATGTTATGGAACAAATAACCAAATAAGCATAAAAAAATATCCAATTCAATAATTCTACACCTAAATCAAGTGAAAAAATGAATAAAAAAGAAGCATCTTCGAGGGAGTATTCTACTATTACCATATATCAAATGAACAAGATAAGAACATTAAAATGAGTCTTTTTGATGTATATGAAGTGTTGGAGAGACTTCACACACACCTAAGAGTTTTTTTTCCTAAGGTTTTCCCTATGTTTATTAGTCATTATTCAATCTCCTATAGGGGAGAATATTCCTTTTCCTACATTCTAGGAGAATATTCTCTTTAGTTCACACTTCAGTTGGATAAGTTGAGTGAAGTCTTAATGCCACATTGGTTCCATCACCATGCATCATTGGGATCATCACTGCTAATGCGCACTGTCCTTGGGATTATCACTAGAATAGCATATTACCCTCACTTCACCTTGTTTCAGTCAGTTAACTAAAGACTGAGAGGCTAGTTAACTTAGACTAGGTGGCAGTTAACTCCCATAACTTTCGGTGTGTGTCCAATTCACTCTAGACCACCACTATCGCGCATTGGATTCTCTTCGAGTGTGCATTAGTTGAGTTATATAGAATATATCATGTGTAATTTATCATTCATTCATTCAATTAATGCAATTCTCTCTCTCTCTCTCTCTCTCTCTCTCTCTCTCTCTCTCCCTCTCTCTCTCTCTCGTTTCCGTCTTTTCTCATTTCTTCTGCAAACTGTGTATTTATTTTGCTAGATCTTATATTTACAGGTTCATCCAAATTTACATGGTATCAAAGCCGACAGATTTCTAGGAAAAATACACACCAAACTCTTTTTGTAGGTAACGAAGATAGAAGATAGCGGGAAAATGGAATTTCCAAAAGAATTGATTCTTACACCGTACAATTTATTTGCATGGAAGGACAGGATGGTAATGCATCTTCGAAGAAGAGGATTATACAGGTTAACCATGGACACAAAGACCGAACCCACATCAACCATAGAAAAATCTAAGTATCTAATTGGATGGATGAAGCGTAAGGAACTATTTGCAGTCTCCTTTCCCCCGAGCTCCTGTTTCACATATCCTTTGTAAAACCCCCAATGAATTCTGGACCACCATGGAAGGACTTTTTGGAAAACAAGATGAGATGAGGGGACATATACTCGAGGTGGAATTTCTCACTTTGGATCCAAAAACCTTCGACAATATCCAATATATTTTTACCAAATATAAGGATTTGTTGTCACAACTCAAGGCTTGCGGGGTTGATAAATCTAAGGATAAGAAACAAATGGTTCATACCATGCTTTCCAAACTTGGTTTGGAATACTTAGTGTTTGTATCCACATTTCATTCACTTAGGCTTGCCTCTGGATCTACCTAGAAAATTCCTTCTCTTAAGGCCTTTATCGAGTCTCTGATGCAAGAGCAAACCAAGCTCATCAACATGGGAAAAATCAAAGGCTCAAAGGCGCATGCACTTGCTATGCAAGATGGTAGTAGTCACCAAAATCATAAATATAAACACAAAGACAAAGGGAAGGGACATGCAAATCCAAAGAAGGAAGGGTACTCAAAACCCTTCAACTATTCCTCTAGATCCAAAGGTGGAAAGGGAAGAAAAGGGGAGAAATGCACTTATTGCCAACATGGATTCCATCTAGAATCTGCATGCATGCATAAACAGATAGATCAAATGGCACAAATACTTCAACAAAACAACCTTGGAGATCGAATCCTCGAGGGTGCTAAGAAGAAGAAGCCAGAAGATCTAAACCCTAAGAAAGGTAATTCTAGCCATGCTTTGATTGCCATTAACTTCTCTCCTGATGCTTGGATTCTAGATTCAGGTGCATCACACCACATGGAATCCAAAAAGGAAGTATACTCTTCATTGGACACA
The DNA here is from genome assembly GCA_000966675.3 of Picea glauca. Lineage (NCBI taxonomy): Eukaryota > Viridiplantae > Streptophyta > Pinopsida > Pinales > Pinaceae > Picea > Picea glauca. Next base: position 137,723 of record JZKD02S1000268.1, read on the forward strand.
TGAAAATATCCTCCTATTCCGATGGGGGAAAAATCTCAAGTCAAAGTCACTGACAAAGGAAGAGTTGAACTCACAAACAAGAACTTCGAGAATGTGCTACACGTTTCCAAAATTTCCGTCAATCTTCTCTTCATGTATCAGATAACAAACTTTGACACCGGAAAGAAAGTAATATTCACACCTGATGAAGTGGATATCTATGACATGCAAACCAATTCCAAAGTTTCTACTAGTGAGGCAAATCACCAATCTAGACTCTACACATTTTTTGAATTTATTGAACTAGATTCTGCATTACTTCTTTCGCATGTTGAGGAAAGTAGTAGGATATCGCACGAAAGGTTCGGGCATTTAAATTTCAGATATATGAAACAAATTAGCAAGCAGGGAATGGTTGAAGGTCTACATGACATCAACTTCTCCAAATAAATTTGTGAGGGATGTGTTCTTGGAAAACACCCTCAAGAGAAATTCGACAAAGGAAAGACTCAAAAGGCCTCCTCTCCTTTGGATCTAATCCAAAACCATATCATGGGACCTTTTCTGCATCCACCAATTAGTAAAACAAGGTACGTGCTCATTTTTGTTGATGATTTCTCATGCCATACTTGGGATTTCTTTCCTAGGAAAAAATCTTAGGTATTTCAACACCTCAAAGATTTCAAAGCCCTTGTTGAGACGCAATCAGGAAAGAAGATCGAATTCCTCCGAATAGATAATGGGGGGGAGTATGTCAACCATGAGATACAAAATATTTGTCTTGAGGCCAATATTTAGTTGCAACACATGGTTCCTTATACTCCGCAACAAAACAGAGTTGTTGAGTGGAAAAATAGATCCCTGAAAGAGATGGCATATTGCATGTTGCATGCAAATTCACTTCCATGGAGATTATGGGCTGAAGCACTTAATTGTGCAACCTACATACAAAAAATATATTTCCATAGATATGTCAAGGATAAGACCCCCTTCGAGGCTTGTAGCAGCCTCAAATCGGAAGTAACCCACTTCCGTATATTCAGTTCTCGTGCATCGACCAAGATTCCCTCTGAAAAGAGGAAGGCACTTGATCCACATAGTACATATTGTATTTTTATTGGATACACCGATGGTATGAAGGGATACAGAATCATTGATCCCTCCACATACCACCTCATCATTGAGTGTAGTGTCCAATTCGAGGAAAGTATCTCGCATGTAACTTAGCAGCCACATGCAAACACTTTTTTTCTTCCACCTGCCAGAGATGATGAGCATGCACATGCCGACTCTTCTTCATATGAGAGTTCTGATTCATAGGATTCAGATACCGATTTAGTATAGTCAGATGAAGAGTCAGTCTAGGCATATCCATATGCGGATCCAGATTCAAGGCCCAAGTGGGCTAAGACTACTCTTAAGGATGCATAAGATCTTGTTAGGGATCCAACTGATACCAGGAGGACTCGATCTAATTTTGAGGAGCCTCCCATTGCACTCACTGACACTGAATCGATGACACCCAGACATATTTTTTTGGTTTAGTATTTAGATCCATAGTCCTATGGTGAGGCTGCTAGGAATCCATTTTGGGAATCCTCCATGCAGGAGGAGTACAACTCCCTCCTCGAGAACCAGACTTGGGATCTGGTTCCCCTTCCTCGAGGAAGGAAACATTTCAGGTGCAGATGGGTCTATAGGACCAAGAGCGCAACATATGGACATGTTAGAAGATACAAATTCAAGATAGTTTCCAAAGGCTTTCAATAGGTGCATGACATTGACTATGATGAGACATTCACTCCATTAGCGAACATGGATTCCATACGTTTGACACTTTCCATTGCGGTAGCCAAGGGATGGGAAGTCCATCAAATGGACGTGAAGAATGCATTTCTTCATGGAGATCTCTCTGAGGATATCTATATGGAGTAACCCCATGGCTTCATGCATGATTCATATTTGATCTATCGACTAAAGAAGTCACTTTATGGCCTCAAGTAGGCCTCAAGGGCATGGTATGCCAAGAGAGACTCCTACCTCCTATCACAGAACTTTGTACATTGTAAGTCAGAACTGAACATTTACATGCTCGGGACAACTAATTCACTTCTACTTCTAGTTTTGTATGTTGATGATTTGTTGATCATCGGTTGTTCAACTTCAATGATTGTTGCAGTCAAGAGGATTTTGCATGACAGGTTCTTGATGATGGAAATGGGTCTGCTACATTTCTTCCTTGGTCTCGAGATCACTCAAGATGCATCAGGAATCAAACTGTCTCAGGCCAAGTATGCACGAGATATCCTCGAGAGGTTACACATGATAGACTGCAAGTCTGCCCTGAATCCTTTCCTATTAGAAGTATGACTTGAGGATGGTGGGGACACTCCACTAGTGGAAAACACACTGTACAGACAGCTAGTGGGGATATTTTAATATCTCACACACTCCAGAACAAACCTCTCCTATGCAGTTGGAACAATCTCTCGGTTCATGCAAGAGCCACATGAGCTACATTAGAAGACTGCAAAGTGTATCATTCGATATGTACAGGGTACCATAACCTTTGGGATTCACTATGTAGTAGACTCTGCATTGGACCTCATTGGGTTCACTGATTCTGACTGGGCTGGTGGCAACATTGATTACAAATCCACATTTGGTTACTCACTCAGTATTAGTTTTGGGCCCATCTGTTGGTCGAGCAAGAACCGGGCTGCTATTKCTCTATCTTCATCCGAGGTAGAGTACAAAGGGGTAGTTAACATAACCATTCATGCTATGTGGCTACAACCTTTTCTTACTAAGTTGGGAATTCAGTTTCATCGGTCGATCGTCATATAGTGTGACAACCAGAGCACTTTGAAGTTTTGTAGAGATCCAATTCAGAGGTAATAGACGAAGCACATAGAGATCCACATGCACTAAATCAGAGACTTATTACACGAAGGGATCATTGACCTACAGTTCTATCCTTCAACATAACATACTACGGACATCTTCACCAAGACCTTCACTAAGCATAAGTTCCATTCTTTGTGCAGTCGTCTTGGAGTGAAGGACACAATTGCTGAGCAACTATCAGTTCTTTTTTTGATACATTATACCTTGAGGGGGGGGGGGTTCCCATGAGGTTTTCCCTCTTTCCTTATTTATTTTAGTGTGTCTTTTGTATTTGGGTACCTAACATGGCCTTGTTGTCGGGACCCACTTTTTATTTTCACCATAGTGATGTTCAGGGGGGTGTTAGAGATACTTCACACACATAGGATTTATTTTTCCTAAGGTTTCCCTATGTTTATTAGTCATTATTCAATCTCCTACAGTTTAGGGATAATATTCCTTTTCCTACATTCTAGGAGAATATTCTCTTCAGTTCACACTTCACTTGGATCAGTTGAGTGGAATCTTAATGCCACATTGGTTCCATCACCATGCAACATTGGTATCATCATTGCTAATGCAAATTGTCCTTGGTATTATCACTAGACTAGCACATTACCCTCACTTCACCCTGTTTCAGTTAGTTAGCTGAAGATTGAGAGGCTAGTTAATGAAGACTAGGTGGCAGTTAACTCTCATAACTATCAGTGTGTGTCTAGATCACTCTAGACCAACACTTTGGCACATTGGATTCTCTTCCAGTGTGCATTAGTTGAGTTATATAGAGTATATCATGCTTAATTTATCATTCATTCATTCAGTTAATACAATTCTTGATTCTCTCTCCCTCGTTTCCGTCTTTTCTCATTTATTCTACAAACTATGTATGTCATTTTCTATCTAGATCTTATCTATGTAGGTTCATCCACATTTACATGAAGAATACAAAGAGGGTTCAAAATAAATAATAATGATTGGAATTATTATGAATGAAGGTTATGGTTAGGGTCTTAACATGACCCTCCCCTTCAAACAAGTTTTTTCATTAATATTGATCCATTATGGATGCCTTTGTATGAAGAACCCATCTTCCCAAGTAGCATATTATATTGGCAGGTTCTTCCACTTGATGAGTTACTTGTTACCCCCACACTTCTAGGAGTAACTAGAAGATAATTTTTTCTCCATGATCCACTTTTCAAACAACAAATCCAATGATGTTATTCTGGATTCTCCATAAACAATAGCCCCCAGATGTCTCCCATCCATGTTTAAATCAACTCACTCATATGATATGGTTATTTACACTCTTAGGTACATCGCCCCAATACTTCATATTAAGTGATAATGTTAATACTTGGGGCATGATATGGTGATCATGGGTTTGATTGGATAATTTATCATGATGCTTTGAAGTTATGATTTTTTCCTTGTGTCACCTTGGTGGTCATTATCATTTTCTAGTCAAATGTTGTCATGCCTGGGAAAAATTGTACTATTGGGGGGCCTTAATGGGGGTGAAATATCCAAATCCTTGCCATAAATAACATATTCCATATATCCCCTATCTGTTGTCCTTTATTTTGGGTTGGGTTTTACATGTACCCCAAAAAGTTCTATCCTTCATTATCCCATGAAAAGAAAGGGCTAGAAAGATCGACGTTGATGTAGTTTTATAAAAAATGATATAGAAAGAGAAAACGTCTCATTTCAAAATACAGGGAAAATAAACAAATAAGAAAAGAAAAGTATTAAAAAAACCAAGAAAATAAAGAAGCATGAGCTCTACCCCTTCGCTAAGAGGACATCACCCCAAGTCCTATGCAATGAATGCATATCTTACAAAAGGAATTATCAAATGAATATTAAAATCCAAAAGAGGTCAAAGCTATAAAGAAATAGGAAAGAAAGGGTTTGGAATGACACAATGTCCAATAAAGGGTATCTCATTGTGTAAGCACTCCCTCTACAAAGGTTCTCATGAAGATGAATATTATACATGGCATTGCATGTCAATGACATCCACCCCATAAAGTTAACCCCAATCTATACCATTATCATTGCACATACTCCTTGATGGGTTTCCCTAGGAAATACCTCTTGGTTTGAGTACTAACACACCTAATAGGGGGTAATGATGACCCTCCTATACCTAGACTTGGAAAATTTCATAATTTTGTAAACTAGTGCAAAGTTTGAAGATGATATTCTGTGAGATCTATCTAACGAATTTTGTATTGACATGACTCACTTTATATGTTGTTTATATTATGTACTTTTAATATGGTCTTCATGATGCCTCTTGGACCACATGGCCCCCCTCCTTGGATGATGATTGTACATGGTTGATGATGCTTGGATCCTTTGGAGAACAATGAGGGGCTATTACCCCACCTTGTATAGAGGTTGTCATTGTCACTTGAGGGAGGTTGCTTGGAACCCCTAGGAGCAGGGATGATTTTAAGGATGGAAATTTATTTTAAAATGTAGAAACCTTAGTGAATCTTACTAATCCTTCATATGCCAACTATAAATGTTTGGTGATATTTTTATAAAAAAATTCAAATTTATAAGGATTTTATATAGTTTGTATAAAATTTTGGTGATTTTTAAGGTAAAATAATTTTATCCTATAGAATTTGGGCGAATCATTTTTAGAATAGCGATTTTTTTTTTGGGAAAAACCATGGAAAAATATGCCATGAGCGAAATTTAGCCCCTAAAATCATCCCTACCCAGGAGGACGTTGGAGGATTTGATCACATTGCTCCAATTATGGAACCCCTGAGCACTTGTCAACATGAACTTGAGGTCAAGGATGATGCGATGTGCCACTTAACGGATGATTGGTTTGATGGGACATTTCACATTTTGAGAAGGACGTTTGGAATTTTATTAAGGATGTTTCACTTGGATGGATGACATGACACTTCTTCATGCATGATGTCACCCTTTGGAGATGGGGTGTTATCTTTGGATGATGAGACACTTCCTTAGAAGCATGGAAATTCCACCTTGATGATGATTGGACTCACTTGATGAGACCTTGAAGTTTTCCTTGAGAAGACATGGTACTTTTGATGATGTCACATGTTAGGGATATAACTTCCCTAACCCCTAACATAGGTAGAATAATATGTTTTCGATGTAATAACACCAAAATTAATTTATAAGGAATATTTAATAAATGGGAACAAGTCAATGTAAGAAGACCTAATAGAAGCTTCTGCTTCTAGAAAGATATTCTACTAGAAGGTTCTTTAGAAGATAGAATGAGTATAAATAAGAGTAGGAGGCATGCAAATTTTTTTCTTGAGAATTATTGTAATAGAGATATGCTCTACTGGAGGTTACCCCCTCAAAGAGGCAAGTGACCATTGTTTTATCTGAATAAAGGTATCATTTCTGGTGTTGTTCTTCTCAATATTTTGCTATTCCATTGATATCTGCTGAATATTCTTGTTTCTGCAATAGTATATTACATTTGGTACCTTACAAGTGGTATCAGAGCACTTTCCTTGACAAGAATTGTGGGTTATTTTTTTTCAGGGTAGAGACGTATTCCGATGTCTTAAAACTACAGTGATCCGATGTTCAACGCATAAATCTGCATTCGGGGAAGCATACACGCAGGAAATACAAGAGGTATTTAATCTCACATTATTGGACACCCTTGTAACCCCTGTTGGTACCCCTTCGAGTGGTATCACATTAGACAACACATGTATATGGACTAGCCTAGGTATCATGAAACCCTCCATAGATCAATGGATCGGTCGTCTGACTTCTATAGTGCCACCAAGAACAAAACTCAGGAAGATACTCTCTAGTACTTGGGTAATAAGGTATTATGGCTAAGGGTATGGTCTAGATTCCTTAGTTGGTTCCCTGATATATTTGGCCGAGTACTACTATTCAAACCCACACATATATCAGAGAGTTGTAGCACAAGGAAAACCCTTGTCTGTAGAAACCTTGAACACCCTAACCCTTGGGACATAAACATAACCGAAAAGGAAGAGACAAGATCTATTGTCATGCAACCTTGCCTCCTACATTTGGGTTACGAAATTAGTACACATTTATTCTTTTTAAGAATGTGGGAAGTATTATTTAGATCGAAGTATAACTCTGCAGGAGTAAAAAATAAAATAAAAAAATGAGTATAGTGGTCTCGCCGACACCTTTATTTGGGAACTATCCCATTGGATTCCTCTCTTTTCCTTGATTACCATGGTACCTATAGTTTTTAAGATAATTTTTTTGTGGACCCAACCCCCTTTCCCAACACCCTTATTTGGGACCTATCCCATTAGATTCCCCTTTTCACCTTGATCTTCATGATACCTATCACTTGTCACTATTTTTTTCTGTGGTCCCACCCAGCCTTCCCGGCACCCTTATTTTCCACCTATCCCTTTGGATTCCTTTCTTTTTCTCATCTACCATGATACCCCTCACCTGTAATGTTTTTTAGTGCAGACCCGTCTATTTTTTCCTCTACCCAAATGGCCACCACTCGCACCCAAGAACTTAATACCTTGATTGCTAACAATCTCTAGAACATGGAGGACATTAAGACTCTCAATTCCAACATTAGTAGGATCAAATCCTTTGTTTAGACCCTAAAAGACCATTGTTCCCACATTAAAGAAATCAAAGGTACACTCAACCAATGTATGAGACGCTCCCTGAACCCTACCTCTTCTGAACAATCTTCCTATCAAAAAGACAATGACTCTTCCCATTACCAAGGTCCTCATTCCACCCACCTTCCTCGAGACCTATGCTTTCCCATAATTGAGGTGAACAAATTTGATGGCTCGGATCCCACAGGCCGGGTCACTCAAATGAAACATTATTTTTCTTTGCATGGAATTATTGATGAGTTAGCCAAGATTCATTATGGTATCCTACATTTGGATTTGGAATGGTGGAAATGGTGGAAATGGCATAAAAGGGAATGCCAAGGGTACATTTCCTGGACACAGTTTATTGCATATATTTATGACCACTTTGACTCCGACACCCATAATTTAGGTTGATTGAACAAGTTGAAGTAGTCTGGGATAGTGGAAGACTTTATTGATGCCTTTGAGCACATGGATTTTAGAATGGAGGGCATGTTAGATGCATTCTTCCAATAATTCTTTATCAGTGGTATGAAAGATGAAATTTGTGCCTATTTTCTCACGGCCCACGCCCAAACTTGGCTGGAATATACTCAATGAGCCAAGGAATCCCAAGAAATTGTCTCCTCCCCCCCCCGAAAAAAACACCCATATTTTCTTCCTCACCTTAAACCCACCAATCCTACCCCTCAAGATCCATAAATTAACCTAGGAAGAAATGGTTGAACACCAACTCAAGAGTATTTTCTATAATTGCGATGAAAAATATTATCCAGGGAACAAGTGTATGGAACATAAGCTTTTTATGGCCGTGACTGAGGATGTTTCTGAAGAGGAGGTAGTTGTTTCCCCTATGGAGGAGCTCCCACCCCTAGTTGATATGACCTCACCTTTTGATCCAAAAAATGTTGAATCGGTGATTTCATTGAATTCCCTCATTGGCTTCTCTGTTCCCCAAACCCTCAAGTTAATTGGTTACATTAAGGATCAGAAAGTTATCATCCTTGTTGATAGTGGTAGAACCAATAATTTTATTCATCTTCACATTTCCCAAGAATTCCATTGTTATATCCGCGCAATCAATAATTTTCAAATTATGATTGCCAATGGAGGGTCCAGGAAATGTGGAGGACGCTATGAAAATGCACGGCTCCAAATTGGCCAGTATCACTTGAAATCCCATATGTTTTCTATAGAGATGGGCGATTATGACAGTGTGCTAGGTGATAAATGGTTATGCACTTTGGGCCACATTCTCATGGATTTTAAGGAATTAACCATGCAATTCCAATAGGTGGGAAAAAAATATCAGTTCCAAGGAATCACAACAAGTTCCCCTGAGTTCATCAGTTCCCATCGAATGGAAAAGCTTCTAAAAAATATCATTCGTCTATTATTTCCCAACTCTATTCCATTCAAGCCATTAAGACACCCTCTGTGCATCTTGACCTCCAATATTTCATTTCCAAACACCAAGCTATTTTTTCCACTCCCCAGGGACTTCCCCATTCTCGTGGTGTTCATGATCATTCAATTCTTCTTGTCCCCAACAATATTCCTCCCAATGTTCTCCCTTATCGTCATCGCGGGTGTAATCTATCATAGTACCAACCCCTATTATTCTCTTGTGGTCATGGTACTAATGATCCAGGTGGATATCGGTGGCCACCCACCTTTTCCGACTGGCTCAAAACAATTTTTTGGCAATTTTGGCAATTTACTATTTTTAG